>OZ024740.1:27912644-27985144 GCA_964016885.1 Eledone cirrhosa
ACAATTATGTAATGAACAACTGAATTATATAATAAATAACACAATTATATAATAAACAACACAATTATATAATAAACAACACAATTATATAATAAACAACTCAAGTATATAATAAACAACACAATTATATAATAAACAACACGATTATATAATAACCACCACAATTATATAATAAACAACACAATTATATAATAAACAACACAATTATATAATAAACAACACAATTATATAATAAATAACACAATTATATAATAAACAACACAATTATATAATAAACACCACAATTATATAATAAACAACACAATTATATAATAAGCAACACAATTATATAATAAATAACACAATTATATAATAAACAACACAATTATATAATAAACACCACAATTATATAATAAATAAAACAATTATATAATAAACACCACCATTATATAATAAACAACACAATTATATAATAAACAACACAATTATATAATAAACAACACAATTATATAATAAATAACACATTTATATAATAAACAACACAATTATATAATAAATAACACAATTATATAATAAACAACTGAAGTATATAATAAACAACACAATTATATAATAAACAACTCAATTATATAATAAACCACAGAATTATATAATAAACACCACAATTATATAATAAACAACTCAATTATATAATAAACCACAGAATTATATAATAAACACCACAATTATATAATAAACAACTCAATTATATAATAAACAACACAATTATATAATAAACACCACAATTATATTATAAACAACACAATTATATAATAAACAACTCAATTATATAATAAACAACACAATTATATAATAATTAACACAATTATATAATAAACAACTCAATTATATAATAAACCACAGAATTATATAATAAACACCACAATTATATAATAAACAACACAATTATATAATAAACAACTCAATTATATAATAAACAACACAATTATATAATAAACAACATAATTATATAATAAACAACACATCACAGAAACGTCTAGCTCATTTCTGTTAGAATCGTCTAATTTCGTGAAACCCTTGGTAATGGAATAATTATATTGCCTGGTATATTATGTAATTAAATTGCTCTGTACAATACATAGAGCACTCTTCTTTCCTGCACCTCTTCTATGGAATTATATAACATATATATATATATGCGTTCGGATCTAGCTGCCTGTTGAAACGGCCGGAGCTCAGCCGTTGGGGTCCTAACTCTTTTCCTATATATATATATATATATATATATATATATATATATATATATATATATATATATATATATATATATATATATATAAAGAAATAGGATTTTGCTTCAAGCATAGCTTTATACAATATGTATAAATATTTCGTATCTCCAAAGAGATACGGTTTTAGGAAGCTGTAGCTATGCAAACACCGGGGGTGGAGGGGAGCTAATGCCCTCTAGTGATGTCCAGCAGAAGCAAGGAGGACAACCGTCTATGCATTTCAGGCTTAACTGGTTTCGTCAGGACGCCCCCCCCCCCCCCCCCCCCCCACCGCTTGCGATTGCTGGACTAAGAGACGGGCGAGAATATATACTTTTCTCGTCTGTGTAAATGAGGTGATTAATCTCATATATATATATATATATAAGTAGTAACACAACAGTTAGTTCACCATACCGAGAACAATTGTTTCACCTTAGCGGATCCGCTAAAGTGAAACAATTGTTCTCGGTATGGTGAACTAACTGTTGTGTTACCACTTCTACCTAACTCATCCCATGGACTGAGTGGTCTACCACTACGGATATTACCTTCCAATGTTCTATCTCTCTCTCTATATATATATATAGAGACAAAGAGATTCTACAGGACTAGTTTCATTCGAATGACACTTCTAGTCCTGTAGAAGCTCTTCTTCTATATTAAAACTGTTATACTCTGCTACGTATTGAGTACCTTACTTACTGTGGTTACCTCCGATTCAACCTGGAATAACTTATATATATATATATATATATATATATATATATATATAGGTGTGTATGTTTGATGGGTTTCACACAGTTGCCTTTTAACTAAATTTTGCATACAAGGTATTGATCAACCAGACGCTAGATGCGCAAATATATATCATCATCATCATCATCTTTTTACGTCCACTTTCTCCCTGCTTGCAAGGGTGGGACGGGAACTGATTCTGGCTTGATTTCTACAGCTGGATGCCCTTCCTAACACCAACCTCATTTACAGTGAGTGCTGGGTGCTTTTTTGCCGTGGCGCCTACACGTCCACTTTACAGTGGAATGATATGGACCCCAGTCCCTATCATCTCATTTCTACAGCTGAGTAAACTGGAGCAATGTGAAATAAAGTGTCTTGCTCAAGGAAACAACACATCACCCAGTCTGAGAATTGAACTCACAACCTTTCGATTGCAAGGCCAATGCTCTAACCACTAAGCCATGTGCCTCCATATATATATATATATATTTGTATGTGTGTTTGTGTGTGTGTGTGTGTGTTTGTGTGTGTGCGCACCCGTGTGTGTGTGTGTGTGTGTGTGTGTGTGTGTGTGTGTGTGTGTGTGTTTATGTATGTATGTAGTATATATATATATATATATATTGCATGCCACGTTCTCGTCAGCAGGGTTCTCCAAAACACAATAGAACACTCTGTGTTCAGAAAACATGAGGCCGCCTGTGAGACGTGGGGCCGGTTGGGACTTAGCCCAGTAGACGTCCCTCATCCTTCTCTCCCTGCTGACGTCAAGTCTCCCCAAAACATTTGGGATGCCATCCAGTGCAGCCTGGCTTCAGACAGGCTCACGCGCCAGCTCGACCAGCAGCCTTGCCTGTTTTCGTGCGGCCTCCAAACCCCACAGTGGTGCTTGGCTCCATGCCTTGCCCTCCTTCTCCACTGGCACGTGGCTAGATAACAATAGCCTGTGCATCGGTGTTCCCTTGAGGCTCGGCCTCCAGATCTGCGAGCCACACCAATGTCGCTGTGTATCTACCGTGGACTCTTTCAGCCACCACCCGCTTTCCTGTCTCCACAGTGCCGGCCGCCTTCCACGCCATGCTGCCCTCAACAAGGTCATAAAGCATGGCTTGGACGCTGCAGGCTTCCCTTCTCAGCTCAAGCCGGTAGGGCTGGACCGAGGGGACGGCAAAAGGCCAGATGGCATGACCATTTTCCCGTTCCGCGGTGGCAAACCCCTTGTCTGGGATGCCACTTTCACCGACACTTTCTGCAGCCGCAACCTGGTGCAGTCTGCGACTAACCCAAGTTCTGCTGCACATCGGGCTGAGAGACCAAACTCTTCAAATATCGGTCGGTCTCCGACAGATTTGCGGTTTTACCCTTGGCAGTGGAGACTTCTAGTGTCCTCGGCTCTAGGGCTACCTCCCTATTCACCACCATAGGCGCTGAGCTGGTCAGCCGCAGGTGTGAACCTCGGGAGTTGGAATGGCTTTTCCTGCGCGTCTTCCTTGCCGTCTTCCGGGGAAACTCCTTCTCCATTCTGTCCACCGGGACTGTGGGGAGGCCACCAATATGATTGACTGACTTATCATTTCATCAGTCAGATGTTTTTAGACCCATTTTGTCATTTAGTTAAAGCATTGAACTCCTGTCGAATTAGTTTGCATTGTGACTGGACATTTACAAATAGGATTTAACTCTGAATTGTCTTTTATCATTATATATAATTTATAAACTCTTCAGGCATATTTAGCTTCTGATGTCATTTTGACAGGTTATCCCCCACTTCAACACCTTCCTCAAATCCTGGTTGTCTTTTAATATGCTTCATATTATCCTTTCCTTTATTTTTCTATCTCAGAAGAGATCTTCCTACGTTTTGCACTCCGGCGTGAGGCTGGCCATATCTTAGAACTTTAGGCAGTCTTTCATCATTCTTCCTGTATGTATGTATATATATTTTCTTCCTATATACACTGTATATATTTCTTTTCTTCCTCTATATGTATATATAATTCATTTTCATTTTCTATATGTATATATAATTCATTTTCTGTATCTCTCCTTTGTGATCCTGTCTCTATTTTTGTACTCCTGTTTGTTGTTTCCTTGAACTATATATATATATATATATGACTGCACCCTTGATAAAGGCTTGCTGGACACACAAGCCGGAACTGCTCGGCGCCGCAGTTGAGATTTTACATATCTCTGTTCCCACTCTCTATCTCCCCATGCATTGAGTACTCGCATAATTAGTGGTCTTCTCCTTTTCCCCCCTCTCTCTCTCTCTCTCTCTCTCTCTCTCTCTCTCTCTCTATATATATATATATATATATATATATATATATATATATATATATATATATATATATATATATAACATAAAGTTAAATAAAAAGTCAAATGTTTAAAATTTAGCTTCGTTTATTACTGCTATATATATTTCAGTGACAGCCATCTTTGGCTGTGACCTCTTCAGGCAGTCCGAATTAGTGTGGTATAGACAAGTATATATCTTGTTGAAGTGTATAATTTTGTCA
The DNA here is from genome assembly GCA_964016885.1 of Eledone cirrhosa. Lineage (NCBI taxonomy): Eukaryota > Metazoa > Mollusca > Cephalopoda > Octopoda > Eledonidae > Eledone > Eledone cirrhosa. Next base: position 27,917,161 of record OZ024740.1, read on the forward strand.
ATACACCTCAACAACATTTATACTTGTCTATACCACACTAATTCGGACTGCCTTAAGAGGTCACAGCCAAAGATGGCTGTCACTGAAATATATATAGCAGTAATAAACGAAGCTAAATTTTAAACATTTGACTTTTTATTTAACTTTATGTAACTTTTTATTTAACTTTATGTAACTTTTTATTTAACTTTACTCCGGAGTAACCAAGCCAACCTGCTCACTTCGTCGAGTGCTCCAGCCTGCATACTGAGGTGTTGGTATACAACCAACATATACTAAAAAAAATAATAAATATATGGCCTCAGCCGGATGGCTGAAACAGGTAAAAGAGTAAAAGAGTATATATATATATATATATAGAGAGAGAGGGAGAGAGAGGGAGAGAGAGATTGGTCGTTAGATGTATACATGTATATATATATATATATATATATATATATATATATATATATATATATATATATAAATATATATATATATATACATACATACTATACTATAGAAAGAAAAACAACACCTTCGACATAGACAATATAGGGTAACGATTGGTCAATAGAATATCTAGTGTGTTATGGTGTATGTCATACTGTGTTGTACTTTAATGAAGTTACTAGCATTGGCAAGGAATGACCGGATTACTGCCAGTCACAGATTTCTCTCTATGAGAACCAATAAAATATGTCAGATTCCCAGCTAGTCTTCCATCTACTTCAATTGGCAGCAATGTTTTTCCAATTCGTTGCTTCACTGCTTCTTCTTCTTGCTATCTCTGTACACCGTGTAATGTAAGATGCCAGAATTTTGTGTGCACCACTGCAGAATATTGCACCATTGCAAAGGACTGCAGAACAGCAAGGAATTGCATGTGACTGGACTTTGTAATACTATGTTCTTTCTATTGTTTTGTTGTTGTTGTCTATTGTCTTATGGTGTTTGCTGAATGTCTGTTGTAGAATTTGTTAGTGGTGGAGCGGTATGGTGGTGGCATTGGTAGTGGAAATGGCAGTAGGGAAGAAATGGTAGTGGTAGCAGTGGTGGTATGGTTTTGGTAGGGTTGTATGGTGGGGAATGTGGTTGTATGGTGGTGGCTATTATGATGCTATGGTGGTGGCTATGGTGGTGGTGGTATGGTATTGGTATGGTTGTATGGTGGTATGGTGGTGGCTATGGTGGTGGTGGTATGGTTTTGGTATGGTGGGGACAGTGACGTTATGGTGGTGATTGTGGCGGTAGAGTTGTGGGAGTCGTGGCCGTTTTGTTATCGGTAGAGCGTTAAACACCACTCTTTGCAGCAGAGTATTACATCCCTTTATGTTCTGAGTTCAAATCCAGCCGAGGTTAACTTTGCCTTTCAGCCTTACAGAGTCGATAAAATAAAGTACCAGTAATGTAGTAGTGTCAATTTAATTGTCTTTCCCATCCCCTAAAATTGTTGTCTTAAATCAGAAACCAATATTTTTGCAGCTGTGGTTATTTAACCTTAGGTCAGCCAAAATCGTGAAGGCATATTACCATTATCAAAGCTAATCCAGCCATGACCATCTCACGTTTACTTCTTTTACTTATTATCTTTCTTATTCTCATTTTTCTTTATCCTAATTCTTTCTTTTCTTTTCACATTTTACTAGTTTTCTAACATCGTAATAACTAACGTCATCATCTTCAGTATCATCACCATTATCCGCCACCACCGCAAACAACAGCAACACAAACGTTAACAACAACAACACAACCTTCACCATTACAACTATCAACACCACAAACAAACAGAACACAACCACAGTTAACACAACCACAACCAACACCACCACCACTAACACAGGCATCACAACCACTATCTTGAACAATACCAACACCACCACCACTAACACAAGTATCACAACCACTCTCCTGAACAATACCAACACCAGCACCACTAACACATGCATCATAACCACTATCTTGAACAATACCAACACCACCACCACTAACACAAGTATCACAACCACTCTCCTGAACAATACCAACACCACCACCACTAACACATGCATCATAACCACTATCTTGAACAATACCAACACCACCACCACTAACACAAGTATCACAACCACTCTCCTGAACAATACCAACACCACCACCACTAACACATGCATCATAACCACTATCTTGAACAATACCAACACCACCACAACTAACACAAGTATCACAAACACTCTCCTGAACAATACCAACACCACCACCACTAACACATGCATCATAACCACTATCTTGAACAATACCAACACCACCACCACTAACACAAGTATCACAACCACTCTCCTGAACAATACCAACACCACCACCACTAACACCGGCATCACAACCACTATCTTGAACAATACCAACACCACCACAACTAACACAAGTATCACAACCACTCTCCTGAAACAATACCAACACCACCACCACTAACACATGCATCATAACCACTATCTTGAACAATACCAACACCACCACCACTAACACAAGTATCACAACCACTCTCCTGAACAATACCAACACCACCACCACTAACACAGGCATCACAACCACTACCTTGAACAATACCAACAGCACCACCACTAACACAGGCATCACAACCACTACCTTGAACAATACCAACACCACCACCACTAACACAAGCATCACAACCACTATCTTGAACAATACCAACACCACCACCACTAACACAAGTATCACAACCACTCTCCTGAACAATACCAACACCACCACCACTAACACAGGCATCACAACCACTACCTTGAACAATACCAACAGCACCACCACTAACACAGGCATCACAACCACTACCTTGAACAATACCAACACCACCACCACTAACACAAGCATCACAACCACTATCTTGAACAATACCAACACCACCACCACTAACACAAGCATCACAACCACTATCTTGAACAATACCAACACCACCACTAATAACACAAGCATCACAACCACTATCTTGAACAATACCAACAACACCACCACTAACACAAGCATCACAACCACTATCTTGAACAATACCAACACCACCACCACTAACACAGGCATCACAACCGCTATCCTGAACAATACCAACACCACCACCACTAACACATGCATCACACCCACTATCTTGAACAATACCAACACCACCACTACTAACACAAGCATCACAACCACTATCTTGAACAATACCAACACCACCACTACTAACACAAGCATCACAACCACTATCTTGAACAATACCAACACCACCACCACTAACACAGGCATCACAACCGCTATCTTGAACAATACCAACACCACCACCACTAACACATGCATCATAACCACTATCTTGAACAATACCAACACCACCACCACTAACACAGGCATCACACCCACTATCTTGAACAATACCAACACCACCACCACTAACACAAGCATCACAACCACTCTCCTGAACAATACCAACACCAGCACCACTAACACAAGTATCACAACCACTCTCCTGAACAATACCAACACCACCACCACTAACACATGCATCATAACCACTATCTTGAACAGTACCAACACCACCACCACTAACACATGTATCACAACCACTCTCCTGAACAATACCAACACCACCACCACTAACACATGCATCATAACCACTATCTTGAACAATACCAACACCACCACCACTAACACAAGCATCACAACCACTATCTTGAACAATACCAACACCACCACCACTAACACAAGCATCACAACCACTCTCCTGAACAATACCAACACCACCACCACTAACACATGCATCATAACCACTATCTTGAACAATACCAACACCACCACCACTAACACAAGTATCACAACCACTCTCCTGAACAATACCAACACCACCACCACTAACACATGCATCATAACCACTATCTTGAACAATACCAACACCACCACCACTAACACAAGTATCACAACCACTCTCCTGAACAATACCAACACCACCACCACTAACACATGCATCATAACCACTATCTTGAACAATACCAACACCACCACCACTAACACATGTATCACAACCACTCTCCTGAACAATACCAACAACACCACCACTAACACATGCATCATAACCACTATCTTGAACAATACCAACACCACCACCACTAACACAAGCATCACAACCACTATCTTGAACAATACCAACACCACCACCACTAACACAAGCATCACAACCACTCTCCTGAACAATACCAACACCACCACCACTAACACATGCATCATAACCACTATCTTGAACAATACCAACACCACCACCACTAACACAAGTATCACAACCACTCTCCTGAACAATACCAACACCACCACCACTAACACAGGCATCACAACCACTATCTTGAACAATACCAACACCACCACCACTAACACAAGTATCACAACCACTCTCCTGAACAATACCAACACCAGCACCACTAACACATGCATCATAACCACTATCTTGAACAATACCAACACCACCACCACTAACACAAGTATCACAACCACTCTCCTGAACAATACCAACACCACCACCACTAACACATGCATCATAACCACTATCTTGAACAATACCAACACCACCACCACTAACACAAGTATCACAACCACTCTCCTGAACAATACCAACACCACCACCACTAACACATGCATCATAACCACTATCTTGAACAATACCAACACCACCACAACTAACACAAGTATCACAAACACTCTCCTGAACAATACCAACACCACCACCACTAACACATGCATCATAACCACTATCTTGAACAATACCAACACCACCACCACTAACACAAGTATCACAACCACTCTCCTGAACAATACCAACACCACCACCACTAACACCGGCATCACAACCACTATCTTGAACAATCCCAACACCACCACCACTAACACAAGTATCACAACCACTCTCCTGAACAATACCAACACCACCACCACTAACACAGGCATCACAACCGCTATCCTGAACAATACTAACACTACCACCACTAACACATGCATCACACCCACTATCTTGAACAATACCAACACCACCACTACTAACACAAGCATCACAACCACTATCTTGAACAATACCAACACCACCACTACTAACACAAGCATCACAACCACTATCTTGAACAATACCAACACCACCACCACTAACACAGGCATCACAACCGCTATCTTGAACAATACCAACACCACCACCACTAACACATGCATCATAACCACTATCTTGAACAATACCAACACCACCACCACTAACACAGGCATCACACCCACTATCTTGAACAATACCAACACCACCACCACTAACACAAGCATCACAACCACTCTCCTGAACAATACCAACACCACCACCACTAACACAAGTATCACAACCACTCTCCTGAACAATACCAACACCACCACCACTAACACATGCATCACACCCACTATCTTGAACAATACCAACACCACCACCACTAACACATGTATCACAACCACTCTCCTGAACAATACCAACACCACCACCACTAACACAAGCATCACAACCACTCTCCTGAACAATACCAACACCACCACCACTAACACAAGTATCACAACCACTCTCCTGAACAATACCAACACCACCACCACTAACACAAGCATCACAACCACTATCTTGAACAATACCAACACCACCACCACTAACACAAGCATCACAACCACTCTCCTGAACAATACCAACACCACCACCACTAACACATGCATCATAACCACTATCTTGAACAATACCAACACCACCACCACTAACACAAGTATCACAACCACTCTCCTGAACAATACCAACACCACCACCACTAACACATGCATCATAACCACTATCTTGAACAATACCAACACCACCACCACTAACACAAGCATCACAACCACTATCTTGAACAATACCAACACCACCACCACTAACACAAGCATCACAACCACTCTCCTGAACAATACCAACACCACCACCACTAACACATGCATCATAACCACTATCTTGAACAATACCAACACCACCACCACTAACACAAGTATCACAACCACTCTCCTGAACAATACCAACACCACCACCACTAACACATGCATCATAACCACTATCTTGAACAATACAAACACCACCACCACTAACACAGGCATCACAACCACTACCTTGAACAATACCAACACCACCACCACTAACACAAGCATCACAACCACTATCTTGAACAATACCAACACCAACACTACTAACACAAGCATCACAACCACTATCTTGAACAATACCAACACCACCACCACTAACACAGGCATCACAACCACTATCTTGAACAATACCAACACCACCACCACTAACACAGGCATCACGACCGCTATCCTGAACAATACCAACACCACCACCACTAACCCAAGCATCACAACCACTATCTTGAACAATACCAACACCACCACCACTAACACAGGCATCACAACAGCTATCTTGAACAATACCAACACCACCACCACTAACACAAGCATCACAAACACTATCTTGAACAATACCAACACCACCACCACTAACACAAGCATCACAACCACTATCTTGAACAATACCAACACCACCACCACTAACACAAGCATCACAACCGCTATCTTGAACAATACCAACACCACCACCACTAACACAATCATCACAACCACTATCTTGAACAATACCAACACCACCACCACTAACACAAGCCTCACAACCGCTATCTTGAACAATACCAACACCACCACCACTAACACAAGCATCACAACCACTATCTTGAACAATACCAACACCACCACCACTAACACAGGCATCACAACCACTATCTTGAACAATACCAACACCACCACCACTAACACAGGCATCACGACCGCTATCCTGAACAATACCAACACCACCACCACTAACCCAAGCATCACAACCACTATCTTGAACAATACCAACACCACCACCACTAACACAGGCATCACAACAGCTATCTTGAACAATACCAACACCACCACCACTAACACAAGCATCACAAACACTATCTTGAACAATACCAACACCACCACCACTAACACAAGCATCACAACCACTATCTTGAACAATACCAACACCACCACCACTAACACAAGCATCACAACCGCTATCTTGAACAATACCAACACCACCACCACTAACACAATCATCACAACCACTATCTTGAACAATACCAACACCACCACCACTAACACAAGCCTCACAACCGCTATCTTGAACAATACCAACACCACCACCACTAACACAAGCATCACAACCACTATCTTGAACAATACCAACACCACCACCACTAACACAGGCATCACAACCACTTTCTTGAACAATACCAACACCACCACCACTAACACAAGCATCACAACCACTATCTTAAACAATACCAACACCACCACCACTAACACAGGCATCACAACCGCTATCTTGAACAATACCAACACCACCACCACTAACACAATCATCACAACCACTATCTTGAACAATACCAACACCACCACCACTAGCACATGCATCACAACCACTATCTTGAACAATACCAACACCACCACCACTAACACAGGCATCACAACCACTATCTTGAACAATACCAACACCACCACCACTAACACAAGCATCACAACCACTTTCTTGAACAATACCAACACCACCACCACTAACACAAGCATCACAACCACTATCTTGAACAATACCAACAACACCACCACTAACACAGGCATCACAACCACTATCTTGAACAATACCAACACTACCACCACTAACACAGGCATCACAACCACTATCTTGAACAATACCAACACCACCACCACTAACACAAGCATCACAACCACTATCTTGAACAATACCAACACCACCACTACTAACACAAGCATCACAACCACTATCTTGAACAATACCAACAACACCACCACTAACACAGGCATCACAACCACTATCTTGAACAATACCAACACCACCACCACTAACACAGGCATCACAACCACTCTCCTGAACAATACCAACACCACCACCACTAACACAAGTATCACAACCACTCTCCTGAACAATACCAACACCACCACCACTAACACATGCATCACAACCACTATCTTGAACAATACCAACACCACCACCACTAACACAGGAATCACAACCACTATCTTGAACAATACCAACACCACCAGCACTAACACAGGCATCACAACCGCTATCTTGAACAATACCAACACCACCACCACTAACACAGGCATCACAACCGCTATCCTGAACAATACCAACACCACCACCACTAACACAGGCATCACAACCACTATCTTGAACAATACCAACACCACCACCACTAACACAAGTATCACAACCACTCTCCTGAACAATACCAACACCACCACCACTAACACATGCATCATAACCACTATCTTGAACAATACCAACACCACCACCACTAACACAAGTATCACAACCACTCTCCTGAACAATACCAACACCACCACCACTAACACAAGCATCACAACCACTATCTTGAACAATACCAACACCACCACCACTAACACATGCATCACAACCACTATCTTGAACAATACCAACACCACCACCACTAACACATGCATCACAACCACTATCTTGAACAATACCAACACCACCACTACTAACACAAGCATCACAACCACTATCTTGAACAATACCAACACCACCACCACTAACACAGGCATCACAACCACTATCTTGAACAATACCAACACCACCACCACTAACACAGGCATCACGACCGCTATCTTGAACAATACCAACACCACCACTACTAACACAAGCATCACAACCACTATCTTGAACAATACCAACACCACCACCACTAACACAGGCATCACAACCACTATCTTGAACAATACCAACACCACCACCACTAACACAGGCATCACAACCACTATCTTGAACAATACCAACACCACCACCACTAACACATGCATCACAACCACTATCTTGAACAATACCAACACCACCACTACTAACACAAGCATCACAACCACTATCTTGAACAATACCAACACCACCACCACTAACACAGGCATCACAACCACTATCTTGAACAATACCAACACCACCACCACTAACACAGGCATCACGACCGCTATCCTGAACAATACCAACACCACCACCACTAACCCAAGCATCACAACCACTATCTTGAACAATACCAACACCACCACCACTAACACAGGCATCACAACCGCTATCTTGAACAATACCAACACCACCACCACTAACACAAGCATCACAAACACTATCTTGAACAATACCAACACCACCACCACTAACACAAGCATCACAACCACTATCTTGAACAATACCAACACCACCACCACTAACACAAGCATCACAACCGCTATCTTGAACAATACCAACACCACCACCACTAACACAATCATCACAACCACTATCTTGAAATATACCAACACCACCACCACTAACACAAGCCTCACAACCGCTATCTTGAACAATACCAACACCACCACCACTAACACAAGCATCACAACCACTATCTTGAACAATACCAACACCACCACCACTAACACAGGCATCACAACCACTTTCTTGAACAATACCAACACCACCACCACTAACACATGCATCACAACCACTATCTTGAACAATACCAACACCACCACTACTAACACAAGCATCACAACCACTATCTTGAACAATACCAACACCACCACCACTAACACAGGCATCACAACCACTATCTTGAACAATACCAACACCACCACCACTAACACAGGCATCACAACCGCTATCCTGAACAATACCAACACCACCACCACTAACACATGCATCATAACCACTATCTTGAACAATACCAACACCACCACCACTAACACAAGTATCACAACCACTCTCCTGAACAATACCAACACCACCACCACTAACACATGCATCATAACCACTATCTTGAACAATACCAACACCACCACCACTAACACAAGTATCACAACCACCCTCCTGAACAATACCAACACCACCACCACTAACACATGCATCATAACCACTATCTTGAACAATACCAACACCACCACCACTAACACAAGTATCACAACCACTCTCCTGAACAATACCAACACCACCACCACTAACACATGCATCATAACCACTATCTTGAACAATACCAACACCACCACCACTAACACAAGCATCACAAACACTATCTTGAACAATACCAACACCACCACTACTAACACAAGCATCACAACCACTATCTTGAACAATACCAACACCACCACCACTAACACAGGCATCACAACCACTCTCCTGAACAATACCAACACCACCACCACTAACACAAGCATCATAACCACTCTCCTGAACAATACCAACACCACCACCACTAACACAAGCATCACAAACACTATCTTGAACAATACCAACACCACCACCACTAACACAGGCATCACAACCACTCTCCTGAACAATACCAACACCACCACCACTAACACAAGCATCACAAACACTATCTTGAACAATACCAACACCACCACCACTAACACAGGCATCACAACCACTCTCCTGAACAATAGCAACACCACCACCACTAACACAAGCATCATAACCACTCTCCTGAACAATACCAACACCACCACCACTAACACAAGCATCACAAACACTATCTTGAACAATACCAACACCACCACCACTAACACAGGCATCACAACCACTCTCCTGAACAATACCAACACCACCACCACTAACACAAGCATCACAAACACTATCTTGAACAATACCAACACCACCACCACTAACACAGGCATCACAACCACTCTCCTGAACAATACCAACACCACCACCACTAACACAAGCATCATAACCACTCTCCTGAACAATACCAACACCACCACCACTAACACAAGCATCACAAACACTATCTTGAACAATACCAACACCACCACCACTAACACAGGCATCACAACCACTCTCCTGAACAATACCAACACCACCACCACTAACACAGGCATCACAACCACTCTCCTGAACAATACCAACACCACCACCACTAACACAAGCATCATAACCACTATCTTGAACAATACCAACACCACCACCACTAACCCAAGCATCACAACCACTATCTTGAACAATACCAACACCACCACCACTAACACAGGCATCACAACCACTCTCCTGAACAATACCAACACCACCACCACTAACACAAGCATCATAACCACTATCTTGAACAATACCAACACCACCACCACTAACACAAGCATCACAAACACTATCTTGAACAATACCAACACCACCACCACTAACACAAGCATCACAACCACTATCTTGAACAATACCAACACCACCACCACTAACACAAGCATCACAACCGCTATCTTGAACAATACCAACACCACCACCACTAACACAATCATCACAACCACTATCTTGAAATATACCAACACCACCACCACTAACACAAGCCTCACAACCGCTATCTTGAACAATACCAACACCACCACCACTAACACAAGCATCACAACCACTATCTTGAACAATACCAACACCACCACCACTAACACAGGCATCACAACCACTTTCTTGAACAATACCAACACCACCACCACTAACACATGCATCACAACCACTATCTTGAACAATACCAACACCACCACTACTAACACAAGCATCACAACCACTATCTTGAACAATACCAACACCACCACCACTAACACAGGCATCACAACCACTATCTTGAACAATACCAACACCACCACCACTAACACAGGCATCACAACCGCTATCCTGAACAATACCAACACCACCACCACTAACACATGCATCATAACCACTATCTTGAACAATACCAACACCACCACCACTAACACAAGTATCACAACCACTCTCCTGAACAATACCAACACCACCACCACTAACACATGCATCATAACCACTATCTTGAACAATACCAACACCACCACCACTAACACAAGTATCACAACCACTCTCCTGAACAATACCAACACCACCACCACTAACACATGCATCATAACCTCTATCTTGAACAATACCAACACCACCACCACTAACACAAGTATCACAACCACTCTCCTGAACAATACCAACACCACCACCACTAACACATGCATCATAACCACTATCTTGAACAATACCAACACCACCACCACTAACACAAGTATCACAACCACTCTCCTGAACAATACCAACACCACCACCACTAACACATGCATCATAACCACTATCTTGAACAATACCAACACCACCACCACTAACACAAGTATCACAACCACTCTCCTGAACAATACCAACACCACCACCACTAACACATGCATCATAACCTCTATCTTGAACAATACCAACACCACCACCACTAACACAAGTATCACAACCACTCTCCTGAACAATACCAACACCACCACCACTAACACATGCATCATAACCACTATCTTGAACAATACCAACACCACCACCACTAACACAAGTATCACAACCACTCTCCTGAACAATACCAACACCACCACCACTAACACATGCATCATAACCACTATCTTGAACAATACCAACACCACCACCACTAACACAAGTATCACAACCACTCTCCTGAACAATACCAACACCACCACCACTAACACATGCATCATAACCACTATCTTGAACAATACCAACACCACCACCACTAACACAAGTATCACAACCACTCTCCTGAACAATACCAACACCACCAGCACTAACACAGGCATCACAACCGCTATCTTGAACAATACCAACACCACCACCACTAACACAGGCATCACAACCACTATCTTGAACAATACCAACACCACCACCACTAACACAGGCATCACAACCGCTATCTTGAACAATACCAACAGCACCACCACTAACACAAGCATCACAACCACTATCTTGAACAATACCAACACCACCACCACTAACACAAGCATCACAACCACTATCTTGAACAATACCAACACCGCCACCACTAACACAAGCATCACAACCGCTATCTTGAACAATACCAACACCACCACCACTAACACAAGCATCACAACCACTATCTTGAACAATACCAACACCACCACCACTAACACAAGCATCACAAGCGCTATCTTGAACAATACCAACCCCACCACCACTAACACAAGCATCACAACCACTATCTTGAACAATACCAACACCACCACCACTAACACAGGCATCACAACCACTATCTTGAACAATACCAACACCACCACCACTAACACAAGCATCACAACCACTATCTTGAACAATACCAACACCACCACCACTAACACAAGCATCACAACAACTATCTTAAACAATACCAACACCACCACCACTAACACAGGCATCACAACCGCTATCTTGAACAATACCAACACCACCACAACTAACACAAGCATCACAACCACCCTCCTGAACAATACCAACACCACCACCACTAACACATGCATCACAACCACTATCTTGAACAATACCAACACCACCACCACTAACACAGGCATCACAACCACTATCTTGAACAATACCAACACCACCACCACTAACACATGCATCACAACCACTATCTTGAACAATACCAACACCACCACCACTAACACAAGCATCACAACCACTATCTTGAACAATACCACCACCACCACCACTAACACAGGCATCACAACCACTATCTTGAACAATACCAACACCACCACCACTAACACAGGCATCACAACCACTATCTTGAACAATACCAACACCACCACCACTAACACAAGTATCACAACCACTTTCTTGAACAATACCAACACCACCACCATTAACACAGGCATCACAACCACTATCTTGAACAATACCAACACCACCACCACTATAACAAGCATCACAACCACTATCTTGAACAATACCAACACCACCACCACTAACACATGCATCACAACCACTATCTTGAACAATACCAACACCAGCACCACTAACACATGCATCACAACCACTATCTTGAACAATACCAACACCACCACCACTAACACAGGCATCACAACCACTATCTTGAACAATACCAACACCAGCACCACTAACACATGCATCACAACCACTATCTTGAACAATACCAACACCACCACCACTAACACAGGCATCACAACCACTATCTTGAACAATACCAACACCACCACCACTAACACAAGCATCATAACCACTATCTTGAACAATACCAACACCACCACCACTAACACATGCATCACAACCACTATCTTGAACAATACCAACACCACCACCACTAACACAGGCATCACAACAACTATCTTGAACAATACCAACACCACCACCACTAACACAAGCATCACAACCACTATCTTGAATAATACCAACACCACCACCACTAACACAAGCATCACAACCTCTATCTTGAACAATACCAACAGCACCACCACTAACACAAGCATCACAACCACTATCTTGAACAACACCAACACCACCACCACTAACACAGGCATCACAACCACTCTCCTGAACAATACCAACACCACCACCACTAACACAAGAATCACAACAACTTTCTTGAACAATACCAACACCACCACCACTAACACAAGCATCACAACCACTATCTTGAACAATACCAACACCACCACCACTAACACAGGCATCACAACCACTATCTTGAACAATACCAACACCACCACCACTAACACAAGCATCACAACCACTATCTTGAACAATACCAACAGCACCACCACTAACACAAGCATCACAACCACTATCTTGAACAATACCAACACCACCACCACTAACACAGGCATCACAACCACTCTCCTGAACAATACCAACACCACCACCACTAACACAGGCACCACAACCACTATCTTGAACAATACCAACACCACCACGACTAACACAGGCATCACAACCACTATCTTGAACAATACCAACACCACCAACACTAACAGAAGCATCACAACCAATATATTGAACAATACCAACACCACCAACACTAACACAAGCATCACAACCACTCTCCTGAACAATACCAACACCACCACCACTAACACAAGCATCACAACCACTATCTTGAACAATACCAACACCACCACCACTAACACAAGCATCACAACCACTATCTTGAACAATACCAATACCATCACCACTAACACAAGCATCACAACCACTATCTTGAACAATACCACCACCACTAACACAAACATCACAACTACTATCTTGAACAATACCAACACCACCAACACTAACACAAGCATCACAACCAATATATTGAACAATACCAACACCACCACCACTAACACAAGCATCACAAACACTACCTTGAACAATACCAACACCACCACCACTAACACAGGCATCACAACCACTATCTTGAACAATGCCAACACCACCACCACTAACACAGGCATCACAACCACTATCTTGAACAATACAAACACCACCATCACTAACACAGGCATCACAACCACTATCTTGAACAATACCAACACCACCACCACTAACACAAGCATCACAAACACTACTTTGAACAATACCAACACCACCACCACTAACACCAGCATCACAAACACTACCTTGAACAATACCAACACCACCACCACTAACACAAGCATCACAACCACTATCTTGAACGATGCCAACACCACCACCACTAACACAGACATCACAACCACTATCTTGAACAATACCAACACCACCACCTCTAACACAAGCATCACAAACACTATCTTGAACAATACCAATACCACCACCACTAACACAGGCATCACAACCACTCTCCTGAACAATACCAACACCACCACCACTAACACAGGCATCACAACCACTATCTTGAACAATACCAACACCACCACCACTCACACAAGCATCACAACCACTATCTTGAACAATACCAACACCACCACCACTAACACAGGCATCACAACCACTATCCTGAACAATACCAACACCACCACCACTAACACAAGCATCACAACCACTATCTTGAACAATACCAACACCACCACCACTAACACAAGCATCACAACCACTATCTTGAACAATACCAACACCACCATCACTAACACAAGCATCACAACCACTCTCCTGAATAATACCAACAGCACCACCACTAACACAGGCATCACAACCACTATCTTGAACAATACCAACACCACTACCACTAACACAAGCATCACAACCACTATCTTGAACAATACCAACACCACCACCACTAACACAGGCATCACAACCACTATCTTGAACAATACCAACACCACTACCACTAACACAAGCATCACAACCACTATCTTGAACAATACCAACACCACCACCACTAACACAGGCATCACAACCACTCTCCTGAATAATACCAACAGCACCACCACTAACACAGGCATCACAACCACTATCTTGAACAATACCAACACCACTACCACTAACACAAGCATCACAACCACTATCTTGAACAATACCAACACCACCACCACTAACACAGGCATCACAACCACTCTCCTGAATAATACCAACAGCACCACCACTAACACAGGCATCACAACCACTATCTTGAACAATACCAACACCACTACCACTAACACAAGCATCACAACCACTATCTTGAACAATACCAACACCACCACCACTAACACAGGCATCACAACCACTCTCCTGAATAATACCAACAGCACCACCACTAACACAGGCATCACAACCACTATCTTGAACAATACCAACACCACCACCACTAACACAGGCATCACAACGACTATCTTGAACAATACCGACACCACCACCACTAACACATGCATCACAACCACTATCTTGAACAATGCCAACACCACCACTACTAACACAAGCATCACGACCACTATCTTGAACAATACCAACACCACCACCACTAACACAGGCATCACAACCACTATCTTGAACAATACCAACAACACCACCACTGACACAAGCATCACAACCACTATCTTGAACAATACCAACACCACAACCACTAACACAGGCATCACACCCACTATCTTGAACAATACCAACACCACCACCACTAACACAGGCATCACAACAACTATCTTGAACAATACCAACACCACCACCACTAACACAAGCATCACAACCACTATCTTGAACAATACCAACACCACCACCACTAACACAGGCATCACAATCACTATCTTGAACAATACCAACACCACCACCACTAACACAGTCATCACAACCACTATCTTGAACAATACCAACACCATCACCACTAACACAGGCACCACAACCACTATCTTGAACAATACCAACACCAACACCACTAACACAGGCATCACAACCACTATCTTGAACAATACCAACACCACCACCACTCACACAAGCATCACAACCACTATCTTGAACAATACCAACACCACCACCACTAACACAGGCATCACAACCACTATCTTGAACAATACCAACACCACCACCACTAACACAAGCATCACAACCACTATCTTGAACAATACCAACACCACCACCACTAACACAGGCATCACAACCACTCTCCTGAACAATACCAACACCACCACCACTAACACAAGCATCACAACCACTATCATGAACAATACCAACACCACCACCACTAACACAAGCATCACAACCACTATCTTGAACAATACCAACACCACCACCACTAACACAGGCATCACAACCACTTTCTTGAACAATACCAACACCACCACCACTAACACAGGCATCACAACCACTATCTTGAACAATACCAACACCATCACCACTAACACAGGCATCACAACCACTTTCTTGAACAATACCAACACCACCACCACTAACACAGGCATCACAACCACTATCTTGAACAATACCAACACCACCACCACTAACACAAGCATCACAACCACTCTCCTGAACAATACCAACACCATCACCACTAACACAGGCATCACAACCACTATCTTGAACAATACCAACACCACCATCACTAACACAAGCATCACAACCACTATCTTGAACAATACCAACGCCACCACCACTAACACAAGCATCACAACCACTCTCCTGAACAATACCAACACCATCACCACTAACACAGGCATCACAACCACTATCTTGAACAATACCAACACCACCACCACTAACACAGGCATCACAACCACTATCTTGAACAATACCAACACCATCACCACTAACACAGGCACCACAACCACTATCTTGAACAATACCAACACCACCACCACTAACACAGGCATCACAACCACTATCTTGAACAATACCAACACCACCACCACTCACACAAGCATCACAACGACTATCTTGAACAATACCAACACCACAACCACTAACACAGGCATCACAACCACTATCTTGAACAATACCAACACCACCACCACTAACACAAGCATTAGAACCACTATCTTGAACAATACCAACACCACCATCACTAACACAAGCATCACAACCACTATCTTGAACAATACCAACACTACCACCACTAACACAAGCATCACAACCACTATCTTGAACAATACCAACACCACCACCACTAACACAAGCATCACAACCATATCTTGAACAATACCAACACCACCACCACTAACACAGGCATCACAACCACTATCTTGAACAATACCAACACCACCACCACTAACACAAGCATCACAACCATATCTTGAACAATACCAACACCACCACCACTAACACAGGCATCACAACCGCTATCTTGAACAATACCAACACCAGCACCACTAACACAAGCATCACAACCACTATCTTGAACAATACCAACACCACCACCACTAACACAGGCATCACAACCACTATCTTGAACAATACCAACACCACCACCACTAACACAAGCATCACAAACACTATCTTGAACAATACCAACACTACCACCACTAACACAGGCATCACAACCACTATCTTGAACAATACCAACACTACCACCACTAACACAAGCATCACAACCACTATCTTGAACAATACCAACACTACCACCACTAACACAGGCATCACAACCACTATCTTGAACAATACCAACACTACCACCACTAACACAGGCATCACAACCACTATCTTGAACAATACCAACACTACCACCACTAACACAGGCATCACAACCACTATCTTGAACAATACCAACACCACCACCACTAACACAGGCATCACACCCACTCTCCTGAACAATACCAACACTACCACCACTAACACAAGCATCACAACCACTATCTTGAACAATACCAACACTACCACCACTAACACAGGCATCACAAACACTATCTTGAACAATACCAACACTACCACCACTAACACAGGCATCACAACCACTATCTTGAACAATACCAACACCGCCACTACTAACACAGGCATCACAACCACTATCTTGAACAATACCAACACTACCACCACTAACACAGGCATCACAACCACTATCTTGAACAATACCAACACCACCACCACTAACACAAGCATCACAACCACTATCTTGAACAATACCAACACTACCACCACTAACACAGGCATCACAACCACTATCTTGAACAATACCAACACTACCACCACTCACACAGGCATCACAACCACTATCTTGAACAATACCAACACTACCACCACTAACACAGGCATCACAACCACTATCTTGAACAATACCAACACTACCACCACTAACACAGGCATCACAACCACTATCTTGAACAATACCAACACTACCACCACTAACACAGGCATCACAACCACTATCTTGAACAATACCAACACTACCACCACTAACACAGGCATCACAACCACTATCTTGAACAATACCAACACTACCACCACTAACACAGGCATCACAACCACTATCTTGAACAATACCAACACCGCCACCACTAACACAGGCATCACAACCACTATCTTGAACAATACCAACACTACCACCACTAACACAGGCATCACAACCACTATCTTGAACAATACCAACACTACCACCACTAACACATGCATCACAACCACTATCTTGAACAATACCAACACTACCACCACTAACACAGGCATCACAACCACTATCTTGAACAATACCAACACTACCACCACTAACACAAGCATCACAACCACTATCTTGAACAATACCAACACTACCACCACTAACACAAGCATCACAACCACTATCTTGAACAATACCAACACCACCACCACTAACACAAGCATCACAACCACTATCTTGAACAATACCAACACCACCACCAGAAGCCTCACAACTACTATGTTGAACAATACCAACACCACCACCACTAACACAAGTATCACAACCACTATCTGGAACAATACGAACACCACCCCCACTATCACCACCACTATCACCACCACCACTATCACCGCCACTATCACCACCACTATCAGCACCGCTATCACCGCCACCACTATCACAACCACTATCACCACCACTATCACCACCTCCACTATCACCACCTACTATCACCTCCACTATCACCACCTCTCTCACCTCCACTATCACCACCACCACTATCACCACCACCATTATCACCTCCACTATCACCACCACTATCACCACTACCACTATCACCACCACCACTATCACCTCCACTATCACCATCACTATCACCACCACCACTATCACCACCACTATCACCTCCACTATCACTACTACATCACAACCACATTTACACCACAGCCACCCATGTCACAGCTGGCGTGTCTTGGTATATTACCTACTAAACCTCCACTATCGCAACCACCACTATCACCACCACTATCACCTCCACTATCACCACCACTACTATCACCTCCACTATCACCACCACTATCACCACCACTATCACCAGCACTATCACCACCACTATCACCACCACCACTATCACCAGCACTATCACCTCCACTATCACCACCACTATTACCACCACTATCACCTCCACTATCAACACCACTATCACCACCACTATCACCACCACTATCACCTCCACTATCACCACCGCTATCACCACCACCGCGATCACCAGCACTATCACCTCCACTATCACCACCACTATCACCTCTACTATCACCACCAGCACTATTACCACCACTATCACCTCCACTATCACCACCACTATCACCACCAGCACTATTACCACCACTATCACCTCCACTATCACCACCACTATCACCAACATCACTATCACCAACACTATCACCACCACTATCACCTCCACTATCAGCACCACCACTATCACCACCAGCATTATCACCACCACTATCACCACCACTATCACTACTACATCACAACCACCATTACACCACAGCTACCTATATCACAGCTGCCGTGTCTTGGTATATTACCTACTAAACCTCCACTATCACCACCACTATGACCACCACCACTAAAACCACCACCACTATCACCTCCACTATCACCACCACCACTATCACCACCATCACTATCACCACCACCATTATCACCACCACTATCACCTCCACTGTCACCACCACTGTCACCACCACCACTATCACCACCACTATCACCACCACCACTATCACAACCACTATCAGCACCACTATCACCACCACTATCACCACCACTATCACCACAGCTATCACCACCATCGCTATCACCACCACTATCACCTCCACTATCACCTCCACTATCACCACCGCTATCACCACCACCGCTATCACCACCACTATCACCTCTACTATCACCACCACTATCACCACCTCCACTATCACCACCACTATCACCACCTCCACTCTCACCACCACTACCACCACCACTATCACCACCGCTATCACCACCACCACTATCACCACCACCACTATCACCTCCACTATCACCACCACTATCACCACCACCGCTATCACCACCACTATCACCTCCAAAATCACCTCCACTATCACCTCCACTATCACCACCACCACTAACACCACTACCACTATCACCACCAGTATCACCACCACTGTCACCTCACCCACTATCACCACCAGCCCTATCACCACCACCACTAACACCACCACCACTATCACCTCCACTATCACCAACACTATCACCACCACTATCACCTCCACTATCACCACCACCACTAGCACCACCACCACTATCACCACCACTATCACCTGCACTATCACCACCACCACTATCACCACCACCACTATCACCACCACCATTATCACCACCACTATCAC
Organism: Eledone cirrhosa; assembly: GCA_964016885.1. Lineage (NCBI taxonomy): Eukaryota > Metazoa > Mollusca > Cephalopoda > Octopoda > Eledonidae > Eledone > Eledone cirrhosa. The sequence continues at coordinate 27,939,206 of OZ024740.1, forward strand.
CTCCGCTGTCACCACCACTGTCACCACCACCACTATCACCACCACTATCACCACCTCCACTTTCACCACCACCACTATCACCAGCACTATCACCACCACTATCACCACCACTATCACCACCGCTATCACCACCACCGCTATCACCACCACTATCACCTCCACTATCACCTACACTAACACCTCCACTATCACCATCGCTATCACCACCACCGCTATCACCACCACTATAACCTCTACTATCACCACCACTATCACCACCTCCACTATCACCACCACTATTACCACCTCCACCATCACCACCACTATCACCTCCACTATCACCACCATCACTATCACCACCACTATCACCACCACTATCACCACCACTATCACCACCACCACTATCACCACCACTGTTACCTCCACTATCACCACCACTATTACCACCACCACTATCACCTCCACTATCACCTCCACTATCACCACCACTATCACCTCCACTATCACCTCCACTATCACCATCAGCACTATCACCACCAGCACTATTACCACCACTATCACCACCACTCTCACCTCCACTATCACCACCACCACTATCACCTCCACTATCCCCACCACTATCACCACCAGCACTATCACCTGCACTATCACCACCACTATCACCACCACCACCATCACCACCACTGTCACCTCCACTCTCACCACCACTATTACCAACATCACTATCACCAGCACTATCACCACAACTATCACCTCCACTATCAGCACCACTATCAACACCAGCACTATCACCACCACCAGTAACACCACTACCACTATCACAACCACCATTATCACCACCACTATCACGACCACCACTATCACAGCCACCACTATCACCACCACCACTATCACCACCACCATTATCACCACCATTATCACCTCCACTATCACCACCACCACTATCACCACCACTATCACCACCACCACTATCACCATCACTATCACCACCACTATCACCACCACTATCACCAACACCACTGTCACCACCAGTATGACCTCCACTATCACCACCACTATCACCTCCACTATCACCACCACCACTATAACCACCATTATCACCACCACTGTCTCCTCACCCACTATCACCACCACTATCACCACCATTATCACCACCACCCCTATCACCACCATTATCACCACCACTATCACCACCACCACTATAACCACCACCATTATCACCACCACTATCACCACCACCACTATCACCACCACTATCACCACCACCACTATCACCTCCACTATTACCTCCACTATCACTGCCACTATCACCACCACCAATATCACCTCCACTATCACCTCCACTATCACCTCCACTATCACCACCACTATCACCACCACTATCACCTCCACTATCACCACCACTATCACCACCTCCACTATCACCACCACTATCACCACCACTATCACCACCACCACTATCACAGCCACTATCACCACCACCATTATCACCTCCACTATCACCTCCACTATCACCTCCACTATCACCACCACTATCACCACCACTATCACCTCCACTATCACCACCACTATCACCACCTCCACTATCACCACCACTATCACCACCACTATCACCACTGCCACTATCACAGCCACTATCACCACCACCATTATTACCTCCACTATCACCTCCACTATCACCACCACTATCACCTCCAGCACTATCACCAGCACTATCACCACCACTATCACCACCACCACTATCACCACCACTATCACCTCCACTATCACCACCACTATCACCACCACCACTATCACCACCACAATCACCTCCACTATCACCACCACTATCACCACCACCACTATCACCACCACTATCACCTCCACTATCACCACCACTATCACCTCCACTATCATCTCCACTATCACCTCCTCCACTATCACCACCACTATCACCACCACTATCACCTCCACTATCACCACCACTATCACCACCTCCACTATCACCACCACTATCACCACCACTATCACCACCTTCACTATCACCACCACTATCACCACCACTAACACCTCCACTATCACCACTAGCACTATCACCACCAGCACTATTACCACCACTATCACCACCACTCTCACATCCACTATCAGCACCACCACTATCACCTCCACCACTATCACCTCCACTATCACCACCACTATCACCACCACCACTATCACCACCACTATCACCTCCACTATCACCACCACTATCACCACCATCACCATCACCACCCCTATCACCTCCACTGTCACCTCCACTATAACCACCAGCACTATCAACTCCACTATCAACACCGCCACTATCACCTCCACTATCACCACCTCTATCACCTCCACTGTCACCAACACTATCACCACCACTATCACCACCACCACTATCACCACCACTATCACCACCACCACTATCACCTCCACTATCACCACCTCTATCACCTCCACTGTCACCAACACTATCAACACCACTATCACTGCCACCACTATCACCACCACTATCACCTCCACTATCACCCCCACTATCAGCACTACTATTACCTCCACTCTCACCACCACTATCACCACCACCACTATCACCTCCACTATCACCTCCACTATCACCTCCACTATCACCACCACTATCACCACCACTATCACCTCCACTATCACCACCACTATCACCACCTCCACTATCACCACCACTATCACCACCACTATCACCACCACCACTATCACAGCCACTATCACCACCACCATTATCACCTCCACTATCACCTCCACTATCACCTCCACTATCACCACCACTATCACCACCACTATCACCTCCACTATCACCACCAATATCACCACCTCCACTATCACCACCACTATCACCACCACTATCACCACCGCCACTATCACAGCCACTATCACCACCACCATTATTACCTCCACTATCACCTCCACTATCACCACCACTATCACCTCCAGCACTATCACCAGCACTATCACCACCACTATCACCACCACCACTATCACCACCACTATCACCTCCACTATCACCACCACTATCACCACCACCACTATCACCACCACAATCACCTCCACTATCACCACCACTATCACCACCACCACTATCACCACCACTATCACCTCCACTATCACCACCACTATCACCTCCACTATCATCTCCACTATCACCTCCTCCACTATCACCACCACTATCACCACCACTATCACCACCACTATCACCACCACCACTATCACCACCACAATCACCTCCACTATCACCACCACTATCACCACCACCACTATCACCACCACTATCACGTCCACTATCACCACCACTATCACCTCCACTATCATCTCCACTATCACCTCCTCCACTATCACCACCACTATCACCACCACTATCACCTCCACTATCACCACCACTATCACCACCTCCACTATCACCACCACTATCACCACCACTATCACCACCTTCACTATCACCACCACTATCACCACCACTAACACCTCCACTATCACCACTAGCACTATCACCACCAGCACTATTACCACCACTATCACCACCACTCTCACCTCCACTATCAGCACCACCACTATCACCTCCACCACTATCACCTCCACTATCACCACCACTATCACCACCACCACTATCACCACCACTATCACCTCCACTATCACCACCACTATCACCACCATCACCATCACCAGCTCTATCACCACCCCTATCACCTCCACTGTCACCTCCACTATAACCACCAGCACTATCAACTCCACTATCAACACCGCCACTATCACCTCCACTATCACCACCTCTATCACCTCCACTGTCACCAACACTATCACCACCACTATCACCACCACCACTATCACCACCACTATCACCACCACCACTATCACCTCCACTATCACCACCTCTATCACCTCCACTGTCACCAACACTATCAACACCACTATCACTGCCACCACTATCACCACCACTATCACCTCCACTATCACCCCCACTATCAGCACTACTATTACCTCCACTCTCACCACCACTATCACCACCACCACTATCACCACCACCATCACCTCCACTATCACCACCACTATCACCTTCACCACTATCCCCTCCACTGTTACCTCCACTATCACCACCACCACTATCACGACCACTATCACGACCACTATCACCACCACCATTATCACCACCACTATCACCTCCGCTGTCACCACCACTGTCACCACCACCACTATCACCACCACTATCACCACCTCCACTATCACCACCACCACTATTACCAGCACTATCACCTCCACTATCACCACCACTATCACCACCACAATCACCAACACCACTATCACCAGCAGTATCACCTCCACTATCACCACCAGTATCACCACCACTGTCACCTCACCCACTATCACTACCACTATCACCACCACTATCACCACCACCCCTATCACCACCATTATCACCACCACTATCACCACCACCACTATCACCACCACTATCACGTCCACTATCACCACTACTATCACCACCACTATCACCTCCACTATCACCACCACCACTATAACCACCACCATTATCACCACCACTATCACCACCACCACTATCACCACCACTATCACCACCACCACTATCACCTCCACTATTACCTCCACTATCACAGCCACTATCACCACCACCACTATCACCTCCACTATCACCTCCACTATCACCACCACCACTATCACCACAACTATCACCTCCACTATCAGCACCACTATCACCACCAGCACTATCACCACCACCAGTAACACCACTACCACTATCACAACCACCATTATCACCACCACTATCACGACCATCACTATCACAACCACCACTATCACCACCACAACTAACACCACCGCCACTATCACCTCCACTATCACCAACACTATCACCACCACTATCACCTCTACTATCACCACCACCACTAGCACCACCACCACTATCACCACCACTATCACCTTCACTATCACCACCACCACTATCACCACCACCACTATCACCACCACCATTATCACCACCACTATCACCTCCGCTGTCACCACCACTGTCACCACCACCACTATCACCACCACTATCACCACCTCCACTATCACCACCACCACTATCACCAGCACTATCACCTCCACTATCACCACCACTATCACCTCCACTATCACCACCACCACTATCACCACCACTATCACCTAAACCACTATCACCACCACGACTATCACCATCACTATCACCACCACTATCACCACCACTATCACCAACACCACTGTCACCACCAGTATGACCTCCACTATCACCACCAGTATCACCACCACTGTCACCTAACCCACTATCACCACAACTATCACCACCACTATCACCACCACCCCTATCACCACTATTACCACCACCACTATCACCTCCACTATCACCTCCACTATCACCTCCACTATAACCTCCACTATCACCTCCACTATCACCACCACTATCACCTCCACTATCACCTCCACTATCACCACCACTATCACCTCCACTATCACCTCCACTCTCACCACAACTATCACCACCACTATCACCACCACCCCTATCACCACTATTACCACCACCACTATCACCTCCACTATCACCTCCACTATCACCTCCACTATCACCACCACTATCACCTCCACTATCACCTCCACTATCACCTCCACTATCACCTCCACTATCACCTCCACTATCACCTCCACTATTACCACCACTATCACCTCCACTATCACCTCCACTATCACCTCCACTATAACCTCCACTATCACCTCCACTATCACCACCACTATCACCTCGACTATCACCACCACTATCACCACCACTATCACCTCCACTATCACCTCCACTATCACCTCCACTATCACCACCACTATCACCTCCACTATCACCACCACTATCACCACCACCCCTATCACCACTATTACCACCACCACTATCACCTCCACTATCACCTCCACTATCACCTCCACTATAACCTCCACTATCACCTCCACTATCACCACCACTATCACCTCCACTATCACCACCACTATCACCTCCACTATCACCACCACTATCACCACCACCCCTATCACCACTATTACCACCACCACTATCACCTCCACTATCACCTCCACTATCACCTCCACTATAACCTCCACTATCACCTCCACTATCACCTCCACTATCACCTCCACTATCAACACCACTATCACCTCCACTATCACCTCCACTATCACCACCACTATCACCACCACCCCTATCACCACTATTACCACCACCACTATCACCTCCACTATCACCTCCACTATCACCTCCACTATAACCTCCACTATCACCTCCACTATCACCACCACTATCACCTCCACTATCACCACCACTATCACCACCACTATCACCTCCACTATCACCTCCACTATCACCTCCACTATCACCACCACTATCACCACCACTATCACCTCCACTATCACCTCCACTATCACCTCCACTATCACCACCACTATCACCTCCACTATCACCTCCACTATCACCTCCACTATCACCTCCTCTATCACCACCACTATCACCACCACTATCACCTCCACTATCACCTCCACTATCACCACCACTATCACCACCACTATCACCTCCACTATCACCTCCACTATCACCTCCACTATCACCACCACTATCACCTCTACTATCACCACCACTATCACCACCTCCACTATCACCACCACTATCACCACCCCTATCACCTCCACTGTCGCCTCCACTATCACCACCAGCACTATCAACTCCACTATCAACACCGCCACTATCACCTCCACTATCACCACCTCTATAACCTCCACTGTCACCAACACTATCAACACCACTATCACCGCCACCACTATCACCACCACTATCACCTCCACTATCACCCCCACTATCAGCACTACTATTACCTCCACTCTCACCACCACTATCACCACCACCACTATCACCACCACCACTATCACCACCATTATCACCTCCACTATCACCACCACTATCACCACCACCACTATCACCACCACTATCACCACCACCACTATCACCTCCACTATCACTACCACCACTATAACCTCCACTATCACCACCACCATCACCTCCACTATCACCACCACTATCACCTTCACCACTATCCCCTCCACTGTTACCTCCACTATCACCACCACCACTATAACCTCCACTATCACCACCACTATCACCACCACTATCACCACAACTATCACCACCACTATCACCACCACTATCACCTCCACTATCACCACCACCACTATCACCACCACTATCACCTCCACTATCACCTCCACTATCACCTCCACTATCACCACAACCATTATCACCTCCACTATCACCACCACCACTATCACCACCACTATCGCCACCACTATCACCACCACCACTACAACCACCACTATCACCACCACCCTCACCTCCACTATCACCAGCACCACTATCACCTCCACCACTATCACCACCACTATCACCTCCACTATCACCTCCACCACCGTCACCACCACTATCACCTCCACTATCACCTCCACTATCATCTCCACTATCACCACCACTATTACCACCACCACTATGACCACCACTATCACCTCCACTATCACCTCCACTATCACCACCACTACTGTCACCTCACCCACTATTACCACCACTATCACCTCCACTATCACCACCACTATCATCTCCACTATCACCACCACTACTATCACCTCCACTATCACCACCACCACTATCACCATCACTATCACCTCCACTACCACCTCCACTATCAGCACCACCACTCTCACCTCCACTATCACCACCACCACTATCACCTCCATCACTATCACCACCACTATCACCTCCACTATCACCACCACCACTATGACCTCCACCACTATCACCACCACTATCACCTCCACTATCACCACCACCAATGTCACCACCATTATCACCACCACCATCACCACCACTATCACTTCCACTATCACCACCACCACTATCACCACCCCCACTATCACCACCACTATCACCTCAACCACTATCACTTCCACCACTATCACCACCACTACCACCTCCACTATCACCTCCACTATCAACACCACCACTATCACCATCACTATCACCTCCACTACCACCTCCACTATCAGCACCACCACTCTCACTTCCACTATCACCACCACCGCTATCACCTCCATCACTATCACCTCCACTATTACCTCCACTATCACCACCACCACTATCACCACCACCACTATCACCACCTCCACTATCATCACCACCACTATCACCACCTCCACTATCACCACCCCCACTATCACCACCACTATCACCTCAACCACTATCACTTCCACCACTATCACCACCACTACCACCTCCACTATCACTACTACATCAGCACCACCATTACACCACAGCTACCTATGTTACAGCTGCTGTGTCGTGGTATACTACCTCCTAAACCTCCACTATCACCACCACCACTACCACCCCCACCCTTACACCACCTCTACTACCCATATTACTACACCACAGCTACCTATGTCGCAGCTGCTGTGTCGTGGTATACTACCTCCTAAACCTCCACTATCACCACCACCACTACTACCCATATTACTACACCACAGCTACCTATGTCGCAGCTGCTGTGTCGTGGTATACTACCTCCTAAACCTCCACTATCACCACCACCACTACCACCCCACCCCTACACCACGACTACTACCCATATTACTACACCACAGCTACCTATGTCACAGCTGCTGTGTCGTGGTATACTACCTCCTAAACCTCCACTATCACCACCACCACTACCACCCCTACTACCCATATTACTACACCACAGCTACCTATGTCGCAGCTGCTGTGTCGTGGTATACTACCTCCTAAACCTCCACTACCACCCCCATCCCTACACCACCCCTACTACCCATATTACTACACCACAGCTACCTATGTCGCAGCTGCTGTGTCTTGGTATTTCTACTAACGTTCGTGAAACTGATTTTAAATTTGACTGCTGTGTACACAATTTATTACCCATAAGGCATTGTGCGCATCACTTCCTCTCAATAAATACACTCACTCACTTATACACCCACATATATATATTTTTATATATAGACACGCAGATGCTCTCACACACACAAACTCACTCAGACGCGAAAACATGCATTCTAATGCACATACATTCTCACACTGTTCTCACGCCAACGCACATACACACACACATATATAGATATTATATATATATATATAAGCATATATATATATATATATATATATATATATACATGCAAACTTTCACTCACTCATTACACATCCATATAGACACAGTAACACTGAGACTAACTATCAACTATCATATACACAAACTTAAACATTACCCCATACATATACATACATATATACATACAAACATACATATAGATACATACATACACACATATAGATACATACATAATACATATATAGGTACATACATGCATACAAACATATAGATACATACATACATACACAGATAGACAGTCAACGCGATCAGTCGCATATTTTGGCGTGGGAGACTATTTATTAAATTTAAGATGAATACTATCTCCGATAGTAATGCCACAACTACAGTCATGTTGAATAACTGGTTATTCTTCTAACTATCCCTTCTGAAGACACCTTTTATTCGGATTCGGAGAGATATCCGACTAAATACATAATTCATTTTACAAGGATTTGCTACAAACAGCATGACCGAACACAACATCAACAACAAAATTAAGGAAGTCTCGAAGACAAATAACAAGAAAGGTAAACAAACTTTATTCAGTTGTAGCTACAGAAGAAACCGAAATTATAAATCGCATTTCTCTTGGAGTTGCAGACTTAATAATGATTTATTTAATTGTTATAAAATTGCAAAAAACAATCCCTCCATTGGCTATATGGATAGAATGAAGCTACACTGGGACGAAATTCACCAAGAGCTAAATTATTTCATAGCGAAGTATTTACGCCAACAACCGACGTTTGTTGAACCTACAAATAAGATAAATAGTTTTAATTGTAAGTCCCCCACAACAAACATGGGCTCAACAACACGTGCTACAGGTCGCCATGCTACTAGACTTCCTAGCAGCCAGGTCGAACAGCGCCTTGAAACGACTATGCCTGTAAGAAATTTGACACCATGTGTACCATCCGAGTCTATCTCGACTATTGGGGAAAATACTATCGATAATGATAATAATCAAAAGTATAAACAATTGAAAATTTCCCTCAACGAAATCTTCCAGAGAAAAATTAATTCATGTATAAATATGTCTCTTGCTGAACGTATTAAAACGACAATGTTTAATAAAAAAAAAACAAATAATGAAATACTACGTGTTATTGACGAAATAGGGGATAAATATTTACGACGGATAAAAACCCCAACATTTTGGCAAATCAACGCCTGTTTATATGCCTTAGCAACGACAGTGAAGCATTATCTTGGTGATAGCAGAGATATTAACAAGAACAAAACACCACCAAAAATACCATCATATATAACTAAAATAGAAAAAAATATTGCTGACCTACGAAAAAACATAGGATATGTGACAATGCTCCTTACATGTAAACAAACACAAAAAAACTTCACTCCTCACCAACAAAGAGAGAAAAATAAAATAGAGACGATGTTTGGTAACAGTAGAACCAGAACTCTCCAATATAAGCTGATTGCTCTCAAACAAGAATTGAGAGCTGTTAGCGAAAAACGCCGATGCCTGAAGAAGGTAGATGAGAGAAACTTGCTTAATAAAAGATTCAGACGAAACCAAACATCAGTCTACAGAGATATGAAGAACAAAATAATAAGTGTCACTGAGGCCCCATCCCAGAAAGATATAGATTCCTTTTGGAGCAAAATATGGGGAGAAAAGAAGAATTTCAACCAAGATGCAGTGTGGCTAAAAGAAATCCGAAAGAACTATTGCTCCTACACTACAACAAAAACATACGAAGTAAGTGATGGTACCCTTGAGACTATAATAGGAAAACTCCAAGATAGAAAACACCAGGAAGAGACATAATTGTCGGCTTCTGGTACAAAAAACTGATATTCTATCGGAGGTATCTTACTGATCTCTACCAACAAGTCCTTAAGGGAGATACACTTATACCAGAATGGTTGAGATTAGCACAAACATTACTGGTCCCCAAGAACAAAGACACCCACTTGGCAAAAAACTACCGGCCCATTTCATGCCACACCTAATGTATAAGATGTATACAGCCTGCCTGAAACTATTCTTCCAAGACCACTATGAAAATAATTGTTTCTACGTTAGGCATAAGGCCAGCAAATACCCAGTGCATTACTGGTACTTTATATGAAAATAATAACATCATCCCAGATGAACAAGTAGTTGGAAAGAAAGTGGTTTGGGGGTGTGCTGAACAACTCCTAATCAACAAAACTGCGATGTCGAAGGTGCAACAACTTGGGAGGAATATGGCTACAGTCTGGCTGGACTACAGAAAAGCTTTCAATTCTGTTCCCCACTCTTGGATGATAGAGGCCCTCCAACTTGCTAAAGTCCCAGACATTATTGTCAGAGCCATAGAGAAGCTGTCTTCTTCTTGAGCTACTCTCCTAAGGTTAAAGACAGAGAGGTAGGACTCTATTTTCACGGATAAAATATAATATCGCAGGGGTATATTTCAGGGAGACAGTCTCTCTGTGATATTGTTCATCTTGTCATTAAACCCCTTGTCCTTTCTGCTCAAGAAATGTGAAGGATACATCATTGGCTCACAGGAGGACAGAAATACGAACCTAACCCATAATTTCTTTGTGGATGATCTAAAACTCTATGCCAAGATCATGGATGGGATGAAGAAAAATCTTGACCTGGTTACAGCGTTCTCAAAGGATATAGGAATGGAGTTTGGCTCATACATGACTGTAAAGAGGGGAAAAATAAAACAACCCAATCTAGCAACATTGTCATCAATGGCCTAACTGTTTTTCCGATATCTAATGAGGACTGATACAGATACCTGGGGATAGATGAGAACATATCCTATAATGGTATCTGTAATAAGGAACGCATAACTAGGGAATACTACACCCGATTATGAAAGATTTGGTCATCGGAACTCTCTGCGCAAAACAAAACAGTGGCTCACAATGTGTTTGCTGTGCCTGTCCTAACACCAACGTTTGGAATACTCAATTGGACGATAGACGAAATCCGAGCAGTTGATGTTGGAACTCGAAAAATACTAAACAACAACGGAAACTTCCACATCAACAGTGACATAGACCGCCTTTACTTGAAACGTAAGCAGGGAGGCAGAGGCCTAACATAAGTCCAGACAGCATTTGAATGTCGCATCATATCCATCCGACAATCTCTACTTACCTCGAAGCGTAGGAGCCCGCTTCTCGAGCAAGTCTATCTGCATGAAACAGATAAGATCATGAGAGTTGGGGAGGAACTCCTCGAGAGATATTCCCTGTGTGATAATCAAAAACTCACACCCAGGGAAGTCGCTCAGCAGTATCGCAGTGAAACCATGGATGAAAAACTGCATGCTTATCAGCAAAAGATCATGCATGGATATGTTGCCAGGAAGCTCCAGAGTGAGAGTAATATAGATAAGGAAAGTAGTCTATCTTGGACCAACAACCGCTATATTTGCTCCCACTTTGAAGGATACGCGTTTGAAATCCAAGAATAGAAGATTAACACGAAATACCTGATTCACAAAAGAGATAGGGATGCAAGCAAAACACCTAGATGTGATAACAAGTGCAGACTCTGCAGAACTAACATCCAGGATATCACCCATGTCATCAGCACCTGTCCAAAGATGTCATCGCGATACTATCTACCTATGAGGCATGATGTAGTGGCCAAAACACTGTACAATGCAGTCTGTAAAAAAGATAGCCCCGATAATAAACACATTAAAAGCTACAGCAATGTGGAAGACATCCACGTACATAATATGAAAGAGTACTGGTGGAATGTTCCAGTAAAAACCCCAATAAAATGCAGGCATAACAGATCAAATGTTATGGGACAGGGAGAAGAAAGCAAGCACAGTAGTGGAAATTAGCTGCCCAGCAGATGCCAATATAATATCAAAGATTAGCGAAAAGGAGAATATTTATGCAGAACTGATAAAAAATCTGAACATACTCAACCCTGATTACACATTCAGATTTATGCCTGTGATTATTGGGGAACTGGGGTATGTTAGTAACTGCCTCAATACAAATCTTGAGAAGCTAAGCTTCACAGGAACAGAAAGAACACAACTAGTTAGGAAATTACAAGTACAATCCATTAATGGAACAGTAAAAATATGTAAAACATTCCAAAAATGTTGCATCTAATAACTGCATATACACATGTACAGATACAAAGCATATACACATTCACACATACTCAAAAACATCCACATCCACACATACAATAACATCCATACCTACACATGCAGACATGCATAAATATCTACCTAGTTGATATTGAGTAAATTCCAATGAGAGTCTTGTTTCTATGTTAGAAACCAACTCTCTCTCTATTGGTAAAAATTTGTGAAATTGTATAACCAGAAGAACATACATACATATATACATACATACAGACATACATATATACTTACATGCATACAAACATATATAGATACCTACAAGCATACAAACATAGATATATATGTACAAATGGTGGCTGCCAACTCGTTTTCGAGTACGGCCACTACTTTATATCCATGTAGGAGAACCCCTACCGATGCGCTGAACGAGTGTGACTTTTTAGTCCAGCCAGCGACTTGAAAACTCTGGTACAAACACTACACTTGTGACAATTATTGACACATAGTGCTGGGCCCATGTGACGACAAGTGCAGAGAGATCTCCAGATATAAAGCAATGCCTGTGCCGTGAAGCTTTTATAGTGAGCAAAGGCACTGCACAAAGCCAGTCCCACTCTTTTAACCAAGATGATATTTACCAAAAAGAAGAACAAGTCAACATCATTGGATACCATCAGGGTTGCAGGTGTTATATCAGAGTTTTCCTTCTCTTAGCATTCTGCTTTGACAAAGGCTAAGGGGTCATCTCTCCCGATGATTTTGGATGGCCATTGACTCTTAAGAGCTCCTTTGCCCTTTAACAGGTTTTGTTTTTAGTCCTGCAGGATGTCCAAAGTCACCCTCCTCACCAAGAATCCTTGGTGGGGTTGCCAGTTTAGTCACCAACGACCCGACCATGAAACAGGTTGTACTGGGATACATGTTACCAGTAGCACCAACTTGTGACCTGACATACATACATACATACATACATACATACATACATACATACATACATACATACATACATCTATACACGCACACTCACATACGTACACACACACACACACACACTTACATACATACATACATACATGACATAACTCTAACTTTGGTAAACATGATGTTTCAGAGTTCGGTTCCACTTGTTTGACCTTTAGCCTTATTATTTGGTTGGTGGCCATGTTTATCTGTGTATGTAATAATGTTGTATAATATACACATGGTGCTTTCTTGGATATGGATATATATATATATATATATATATATATCTTATACCTTTCAACCTTTCTCTCTCCCTGCGTGCGCATGTGTATACATGTGTGTATATACATACAAATTGATGTGAAATGATAGATAGATAATATATATATACGTGTCTCTGTGTGTGTGTGCGCGTATGTATGTGCGTGTGTGTGTGTGTCTCTGTGTGTGTGTGTGTGTGTCTCTGTGTTTGTCTCTGTGTGTATCTGTGTATGTGTGTGTGTGTGTCTGTGTCTCTGTGTGTATATGTATGTATGTGTGTGTGTGTGAGCAGATAGAGAGAGGGTGGAGAGTAAAAAAGGTGAGTGAATAAGGAGGATTTTATTTGCTTTCCTGGAGATAACTTGATGCAATATATACGATAGAAAGTTAGATGTGTAAGTAATAGAAATGTCTAACTTTGGTACAATGGCAGATATTTAATGTGGAATATCTCATTGATTAACCAAGTCGACCCCAGTACATTACTTCTACAATATTTTATCGATGCCGAAAACATAAATCGCAAGGTTAGCTTCGACATCATTTGAAATAAGAACGTAAGTGGCAGAAATACTGTTTCCTTATATAGGCACAAGGCCAGTAACTCTTGGGGGAGGGAAAAGTCGATTAAATCGACTCCAGTGCGTGACTGGTAGTTTATTTTATCGACCCCGTAAGGATGAAAGGCAAAGTTAACCTCGGCGGGATTTGAACTCAGATCATAAAGGGCCGTAACTCTATGCCGCAAAGCATGGTGTACGCAACTCTACCGATACTACCAATCGACCGCCCTCTAGCGGCAGAAACAATAACCATATGTTGTTTTTATGTAAGCTTTAAAGGTTATGGAAACCTACATCCCTCGATTAACTAGATACTAATATCAAGAGACAGAAGGGTAATGCTTTGGCAGAATTGGTGGAGCGTCGAACAACATGTTTTGTGGTATACAGTTACAGCCCTTTCCGATCTGAGTTCAAATCCTGCCGAGGTTAGCCGTGCCTTTCATACTTACAGAGTCGATAACATTCAGTACCAGTAATTCACTGGGTTTGATTTAATCGTATTTCCCCCTCCCCAAAACTGTTGGCCTTGTGCCTTAATCAAAAACCAATATTAAGCGACAGAGAATAAAAACCACCCCCAATATACGTATCCAATGTATGTATGGATAACCCATCGCGCGGTTAAACCACTGGGAGTGAAGAACCCCTAGCCATGGCATTCTTCTAGGAGAAGGCAACTCAGGAAACTGGGATAACTCCGACATAAAACCTGCGGCTCAGTAGTTACCGATGATGTTGATCTTTTCTTCTTTTCGGGTTAAAGCTACTGTCTCTCAGAGAGTGGGATTCGCTCAGTGCACAGTCTTTCCTCACTTTAAAAAATATCTTCACGCACAGGCATTGCACGATAGAATGAATTAATAATGATTGATAATGCTATATCGTGTAATGGCCATACTCGATAACGAGTATGTTACCTATGTTATGTATGTTATATATGTTATGTACGTATGTATGTTATGTATATTATGTATGTATGTATGTGTGTATGTGTGTATGTCATCTCTCCCGGTGATTTTGGATGGTCATTGACTCTGAAGAGCTCCTTTGCCCTTAGCCTTTGTCAAGGCAGAATTCTAGGAGAAGGAAAACTCTGATATAACACCTGCAACTCTGATGGTATCCAATGATGTTGACTTGTTCTTCTTTTTGGTAAATATCATTTTGGTTAAGAGAGTGGGACTGGCTTTGTGCAGTGCTTTTGCTCACTATAAAAGCTTCACGGCACAAGCATTGCTTTATATCTGGAGATCTCTCTGCACTTGTCGTCACATGATACCATGGTACCATGGGCCCAGAACTATGTGTCAGTAATTGTCACAGGTGTAGTGTTTGTACCAGAGTTTTCAAGTCGCTGGCTGGACTAAAAAGTCACACTCGTTCAGCGCATCGGTAGGGGTTCTCCTACATGGATATAAAGTAGTGGCAGTGGCCGTACTCGAAAACGAGTTGGCAGCCACCATGTATATATGTATGTATGTATGTTATAAATAATTGTTTTTGATTTAGACACAAGACCAACTATTCTATTGGAGGGGAAAGCCAATTAAATTGACCCAGGTGCGTTGCTGATATTTTAATTTATTGACGTCATAAGGATGAAAGACAAAGCTAACCTCGGCGGGATTTGAACATCATACCAGCAGAAATGTTGATTTTGTGTTGTACGAGCTGGCATAAAAATACGTGCGAAACGGCAAGCAATTTGAAAGCTGAGAAGGTCACATGTGTTTGAGATTTTTGTCTTGTTCAAAACATTACTATCTACTCTTATTGTAAACTTAATCTCCATTTGTTTTCCTTTCTTTCTTCTTATCACATCTACGTGCCCACACACTTCTACATATTCTCTCCCTCTTTCAATCTTTTCTAAGTTTTATCTGCCTGTCACTCACAACTTTACTTCTTTCTTTGCCACGACTGGTCACTGATTTCTGTCCTTCGAGTTATTTTTATCCGAATCACATGCTGTCGATGACGGCATTGCATTTGAGTTTTTAACTTATTTCTGTAAATGATAATGTTTATATACAGTCTGGAAAAGGTTCAAGTTATGGAAGCCTAAAATAGTAATTATAATAAATAAATAATGAAATATTTACGTTCAGTAACTATATATTTCACTAACTATAATATATCGTTACAAAAGGAAAATATTCACAAAAATAGATTTAGATCTATACCAATGGGAAGTTATGAAAAAATATTTTTAGAATATACTAAAACAATGTTAGAAATTATGGAAGCATAAAACAGTAATAAATATATTTATAATTAAAATATTTAGTGACTAAAATATATCAGTAAAGAGGAGATAATCTCCATGTAAAATATGGCTTGTAATATGACCTAAGCGGGCTTACAATTATATGATAACTACGAGATCGAATGGAAAACATTTTGAACATGTGTGTGGCTGTGTGTATGTGCGTGGTACACACACACACACACACATATATATATATATATATATATATATATATATACATATATATATATATATATATATATATATATATATATATATATATATATATATATATCATAAAACATGTCTATAAAATCACAAGATAAAATATATACCATTTCCTCTCCCAATTAGCATAATTAACTATATAAAAAATCGAATAGACCAGGCTATAAGAATGAGGCTTCTATGAAGAAATCTCCAACAAATAACCGAAATTAGCCCTTCGCGGCGGCCACAACGGAATATTTATCGAATATTTCGACAGCGTAATCGCCCAGATACAGTCAACTAAACAGAATTAGGTGTAAAATAAACTAGGAGAAAATAGAATACATTTAAATACCTCTACCATGGTTTCATCCGCATTTTGAGCTTTCCAATAATTATGTAATAATTATATAAACTCGAGCACCGGATTCATCAGGAGATTTGCTCTTATCTAGACACTAAATTTTCCAAAGTGATCGCGACAAGAATTTATTCAAAATGGCTAAGAATCGCGACGTAGTCGTGGTCAGGTTGGAAGGGGTGTGGTAGTTGCTTACGACTGGTGGCATTTTTGCTAGAAAGCACAGCACAATACAGCCAAATTTGTATCTCAACCTAATGGGAGATTATTACATATAAAAGTTTACATATATATTTACATATATATACATACATTCTTAGCCATTTTGAATGAATTCTTGGCGCGATCACTTTGGAAAATTTAGTGTCTAGATAAGAGCAAATCTCCTGATGAATCCGGTGCTCGAGTTTATATAATTATTACATAATTATTGGAAAGCTCAAAATGCGGATGAAACCATGGTAGAGGTATTTAAATGTATTCTATTTTCTCCTAGTTTATTTTACACCTAATTCTGTTTAGTTGACTGTATCTGGGCGATTACGATGTCGAAATATTCTATAAATATTCCGTTGTGGCCGACGTGAAGGGCTAATTTCGGTTATTTGTTGGAGATTTCTTCGTTGAAGCCTCATTCTTATATGCTGGTCTATTCGATTTTTTATATAGTTAATTATGCTAATTGAGAGAGGAAATGGTATATATTTTACCTTGTGATTCTATAGACATGTTTTATGATATATAGCTCTGATTATTTAATTTATTAATTTTTCATTGAGCCACAAAATGACCCGTTGCAAAACACGTATATGTATATATATGTAAATATATATGTAAACATTTATATGTAATAATCTTCCATTAGGTTGAGATACAAATTTGGCTTTATTGTGCTGTGCTTTCTAGCAAAAATGCCACCAGTCGTAAGCAACTACCACACCCCTTCAAACCTGACCGCGACTACGTCATGATTCTTAGCCATTTTGAATGAATTCTTGGCGCGATCACTTTGGAAAATTTAGTGTCTAGATAAGAGGAAATCTCCTGATGAATCCGGTGCTCGAGTTTATATAATTATTACATAATTATTGGAAAGCTAAAAATGCGGATGAAACCATGATAGAGGTATTTAAATGTATTCTATTTGCTCCTAGTTTATTTTACACCTAATTCTGTTTGGTTGACTTTATCTGGGCGATTACGCTGTCAAAATATTCGATAAATATTTCGTTGTGGCCGACGCGAAGGGCTAATTTCGGTTATTTGTTGGAGATTTCTTCATAGAATCCTCATTCTTATAGCCTGGTCTATTCGATTTTTTATATAGTTAATTATGCTAATTGGGAGAGGACATGGTATATATTTTATCTTGTGATTCTATAGACATGTTTTAAGATATATAGCTCTGATTATTTAATTTATTAATTTTTAATTGAGCCACAAAGAGACCCGTTGCAAAACACGTATATGTATATATATGTAAATATATATGTAAACTTTTATATGTATATATATATATATATATATATATATATACACATATATATGTATGAATGTATATATATATATATACACATATATATATATACATTCATACACACACACACACACACAGACACACACACACACACACACATATATATATATATATATATATGTCTGTGTGTGTGTCGTTTATAATTGTACATAGATAACCACAGCTAACACTTTCAAAATTAGACAACCATAAATACCGAAATACCTAAAATTCTCTACACTAAGCTGTCCTTACGGAATATCCCTGATAATAATATGAAACCTCATTTAAATGCCTTTTGAAATTACATAAAACATAAAGTAGAAGGCTGTTAAGACTGGAAACTATTAAAGAAAAAACACTTATTACATAATTTCTTCAAACATTAAAATTTATTAAAATGGCGTACATAAAATCTAATGACACTAAAATTCATTAAAATTTATTACGTAAATTTATACATTAAAATTTATTACGATTTATTACATCAACTTTTAAGGAAATATATTTCATTAATATTTATAACATTAATTATTTAAATTAATTTTTGTCATATTTTTATTAATAAATAAAAAAGGAATATTTGAAATATAAAATAAATAAAAAAAATTAGAAATAATCAAATATGTCTATTTCTCCTTTTCCCCGTCATCCCTTCCCTTACCATTCCCCTGCTTCCATCAGATCACATCTAATTATTTGCATTTATAGATACTTCATCATGTATTTAGGCTATAAAATATAACAAAGAGATCTGCGATGGAGTTTCAATCCCTAGCTAAATATATTTAGGAAAATTTAAATGGAATGTCTTTTACAATTTACACGTCAAATATATAAGTATTATTTGAAACTATCAAAGGGCGGTGGATTGGCAGTATCGGTAGAGGGTCGGACGCCATGCTTTCCAGCATAGTTACGTCCCTTTACGATCTGAGTTCAAATCCCGCCGAGGTTGACTTTGCTTTCATCCTTACGGGGTCGATAAAATAAAGTACCAGTAATGCACTGGGTAATTGGTGGCCTTGTGGCTAAAGTAGAAACCATTATTTGAAACTATCAAAAGTATTGAGGGTATATTTCTACTTACGAAGCCTAATAAATAGGAACGTTCAGAGTTCCCTCCCTTCTTTGGTCGACCACAGATAAATATTATCCGTTAATCTCAATTCCTGGAAGCACTTTATTTTGATTTTTCTAACATTTTTAGTAACCCCCTATAGTGTCAATAAACAATATTGATGACGCTATATATGTATATATATATATATGTGGGTGGGGGGGGGCATGTGTGTGTGTATGTGTGTGTGTGATGATTGATTGCTACTTCTTGTCCGAAGTGTGACATCACTTCATTGGACATTGTGCGATCATGTGAACGCAGGTGATTTTTCAGATTAGCCTTTGTTTTGCAAGAACGTTCACAGATGTGACACTTAAGCTGTTTGTCTTTTGGGTATTACCGGCTGTTTTGTGGTGTAACTTCATGCATTCTACGACGTCTTGTCAGTCGACCAGCAGACATGCGAATTAGACCACACTCATTGCAAATGTACCATGGATGGCATGGCAGTAAAACCACCTCAAAGGCTTTAGTAAGATCCACAAATACAGTGGCATTCGCTGCGCAACTTCTCCATAAGCTGGTGGGCTGAGACAATCATTTCCATAGTGACCCACCCATGAATAGCACCAGGGCAGATCCATTTTATTAGACAATCCATCGGGGCTTTCGATTAGATATTACCTATAGATTCGAACACTTATACCACGATAGTTGCCGTATTCTGACTTGGAGCTTTTGCGCTTGTAAAGACTGAGTACATCAAGCCCAACCCTGTAAACCTGTGTATTAAACTGTTCCCAAGTTCCACCAAAGACGAAGTTTTTAAGTGCATTATGAAGACCATCTCGCATTTCTACACTTTCCAGTTTGGAAAGATCTACACCTTTTGACACTTGTACCCCTGCTTCTCTCAATTGTTTCCTGATATGCGCCTTCATTTTGCCACGCCCAAGTTTGTTTACTGTACCATCTTTTAGACCAGGTATTACCCAGACAAAGCAGATATCTTGGCCATATCTGTTCCTGGTAATAATATAATCCAAGCTGTGTCCATGTTTGGATCTCGGGTTTATCCATGTTACGTTGTGCATCTCCTTTTGAAATAAAGTATTGCTCACTGCCAGCTCAAACTCTGTGAATAATTGCAGGAGGAGAACATTTGCATTCATCTTGCCCATACCTTGCCGTCCTAAGATACTCCAGATATGGTCGGCCGTTCCCACATGTGCATTGAAATCTCCAAGAAGCAAGATTTTGGGCGAATGTGGAATTGATGTTATACACCCTCGAAAATCTTTGTAAAAAGTCAAGATTAATACCTGGTTATTATCCAGGCTAGGGGCATACACTGAGATGATAGTCATGGAATATCCTCCTGACAAAGAAATTCTCAGATGTATAAATCAACCACCAATGATTTGTGGTTGCTCCAGTTACTTGATGAACTCCAGCGAAACCTACTCCCCATTCCTTTTCTCCCCATTTGGTTTGGTTTTCCAGAAGTATAGCCGCACCCGTCTCTGACACATGGCCTTCCCAACTAAGACGGGTATCAAAGAGCGCAGCTATATCAATTTTGTACTTGTTAAATTCTCTGCCAACAATAGCAACTCTGCATTCTGGATTCGTGGATCATTCCGATGTAATTTTATTATTTTGAAAGTTTTTCTGACAATTACTATTCATCTTGTTGTTTTTCCTGTCTATATGAATAGCTACAAGCAGCAGGTAGCTAACTAGCATGGTGGTGGAATAGACAATGTTAGGGTAACCTTTTATAGACCTCTCTGAAGATTTGTGTAAGCAGTGTTCTCGTTTAAAAGGGCTACTCAGTCACAAAAGACACCGCCCAAGCCAATTCTCATTCCGAAAATTGGAAATTATGTTCATATTCCTTAAGCCGCCTACGTGTAGATTATCAACTGTATACCTCCAACTCGTTAGGTCTGTATACGTCACTGCTTCCCCATCGCCGCGGGACTTTGAAGAGATATCTGTACAAAGATATCAAAGCCACATGTGGTTGTGGTAAACACATGTGGCTCTCTAGGTATCAATAGCTTGAATCCAATGACAAGCAAATGCAGGATGATTAGTAGCTATATCGATCGCAGATTTGTTCAGAGATTCCTTCTCGCAGGAAGAAACAGACTATTGGTAGCTGTATCAAGCAGAGGTTATTCCAGATAAATAAATGAATGAGATAGATAAATAAAATAAAAAAAGAATTATTTAAAAGCTTAGAAGTCTTTTTACTGATTTATATGCATGCACACACACGTACGCACAAACAGTTACGCACACGCCCACATATACATATTTACATGCCAACACAATATGTACACATGTACACACTATTAGATGGCCATTGACTCTCATGGGTTACTCAAATTTTGGGCTGGTATTGTTTTTTAGTTTGTTCAATATCACCCTCCTCACCAAACAAACTTAGTTTCCGACAGTGCTACAGGTTGTTCTGAGTTACATGTTACCAGTAGCCTTTACGAGTGACCTGTATGTATATATATGTATGTATTTATGTATGTATGTATGTATGAATGTATGTATATATGTATGTATGTATGTATATAAGTATGTATGTATATATGTAGGATTGTATGTATATATGTATAATCTTCTGGTTTTATAATTTCACAAATGTTTACCAATAGACAGTCGGATTCTAACATAGACACAAGATTCTCTCATTGGAATTTACACAACATCAACTAGGTAGATATGTATGCATGCATGTGTAGATATGGATGTTATTGTATGTGTGGATGTGTATTTATGTATGCTTGTGGTTGGCTATGTGTATATGTCTATATATGAATTTATGTATCTATGCATATTTATCTGTATATATGCCTGTACACGTAAATGTATATATATATATATATATATATATATATATATATATATATATATTTATATATATATATATATATATATATATATATATATATATATATATATATATATATATATATATATATGCAAAAGTTCTATTTAAAATTGTTGGGATACAACAAGTAAATATTTTTATAACTGATATAAAGCACTCGACAAGTATTTGGAGTAGATATACGATATTAATAAATGGAAACTATATTTATAAAACCATATTTATTTCATTATACATATTTCAGGGATACCAAATTAAATCATGGTATGCCTTCATCAGACAAAATACAATATATAACAGTTTTACAAATAAGCTTTGACGTACCCTTTTAAAATGCAACCGTTATTTTTGGAAGCCATCTGGATAGTGAATTGTTTATATTATTTTAATAAGTCTTAGTGTTAAGGACAATTAGAAAAAGACAGAGAGAAAGAAAAAAGACGGAGAGAGAGAAAAAAGAAAAAGAAAAAAACATGGAGAAATATCGGAGAGAGAGAAATGCATGGAGAAAAAAGAGAGAGATAAATAAAGACAGGAGGAAAGAAAGAAAAAAGAAAAAAGGAAGAAATAAGAAAAACAGAGGAAAGCAACAGAGAGATATCAAGTCATCAGACAGATAGAACAACTCAAGAGAGAGAAATAATATATAGAGAGAGGGGGAGATAATGAAAACTTTACGTCATGTCATATTAAGTTGAGTTAACAATTTATATGAAATGAATAATAAAAATATAAATATTAATATTCATGAATGGGACATAAATATATAATATGAGAAATTAAACATTGTTTAATAATGATTATATGTTTAGTTTAAAACTTGAGATCAATATACCAAAATTTGAGAAACCACTATCTTACAGCAAAGATAGACAAATATATATATACACGTCCTGAGAATTGAAATTATGTCTACTCAGGTCTACAATATAGACATACAAAACGCAAATGATTTCTCTTAATCACTGCTATACATTCCTTGTGTTGTAAAAAGTTCACAGTATATATACATAAATATATACGATTAACATTCATGCCTTCATATATACGATTACCATTCATGCATTTAACATTTTGTTAAAATTATGCATATCTGCAATAAAAACTGCGTGGGTAGGCATGCACACACATACATATACATATATATGTATATGTAGGCATGCACACACATACATACACATACATATGTATAAATAAAGATTTGCGTGCGTCTTCACCAATTGTTAGACCCGCATCGCTCATGTATACATACAGACAGATATACAATCTTAAAAAAAACTATAACACTTTTATATGCATGTTAATACACACATACACATCTGTATAGAGATAATCAAATATCAATATATTACTAAAGGTTTATACTTTGGAAATATAATTATAACAATATAAATTTAAAATACCAAAGGATTATATTTTGGAAATACAATTATATCAGTATAGTCTAAAGGACAAACGAATTCTAGAGATATCAAAACATTAAATATCTTTAAAAACACTATAGAGTATCTTAAGTTAAAATAATATGTTTCATATATTTAGTATAGAAATTTATCCTACGTATATTTTAATCAAGATATTGAAAGGGTAGACTTATGAAAATTATGAGAAACTATCAGAATCAAAATAAACCTAATAAAAATAAATAAAAATAAAAATAAAAATAAAAATAAAAATAAAAATAAAAGTTAAATAAATATTATATCAATATAATTTAAAAATTTAAAAATTTAAAAAAGTTTAAAAAGTTTAAAAATTTAAAAATTTTTAAAATTTTTAAAAAACCCAAGGATTCTACAGATATCCTTATATTTAGTATAGAAATTTATCTTACGTATATTTTATTTAAGACATTGGAAGTATAAACATTTTAGAGTAGTTTATTATATTTATGTTTATATTTAGGAAGAACATTTAAAAAGAAAAAGGTGAAGGAATCTAATGATTTATCGACAGGTTTCATATATTAACTAAATTACTGAATTACTTATACTACATTTTAAATTTATATTTATATTTAAACGTTGAGTTCAATCTGTGTCTGCAGCAACTGAATAAATTATTCCTTAAATTAAGGGAATTTTTGTACTTTAATATAAAGAATAGTTCTTCAATACAAAGATCACAATTTTCTGAAGAGGAATTAAAAGGAGTAGCTTATGAAATAATATTCCAAGTCATCGAATATTTAACATTATCTCGTTTAAGGTCCCATAGTAGGCTAGATAGCGAAGTTGAAGATTTTTTGTTTGGATCTGTGAAAGAATTTTTATGATTATTGAAGCGAAATTTAAATTCTGTAGAGGTAGAACCGACATAGTTAAATGAATTTAAATTAGTTTTAACATTACAATTGTACACTACATTTTTAGCTAAGCAGTTGTTATTTAACGGACAGTTAGAATTAGTTCTACAGTTACAGTTATTCAATTGAATATTGCTTGGGTTATTATTGGTATTTTGGTTAGGTTTTAAGTTTCTATTATTAATTCTATTAATATTTTGTGCTAAATTTTTGGTGGACGAGTAAGTTAATTTTATAGTATGTCTATTAAAAATTGAGTAATATTTATGTGTTCTAGGGAAGCGTTTGTCAAGAGCTTTAAAGAATAGTTTAGCAATAGGGGTTTTAATACTTAGTGAGAAAGGGGGAGCAAACCATAATATATTTCTAGTTCTATTTCTTTTTCGGCTTTTGGAATTATTGTAATGTTTTCTATTATAGTTGTTAAAGTTGTTACCATAATTAAAATTGTTATTATTTTGGTTAGTTTGCTTATTATTATTATTATCGATGTATTTAATTTTATTTCTATATCCAGCTCCACCTAACGCTTCGTTGTAATACTGTGCTTTTTCATCAAATATATTTTTATTAGATGAAATTCTTGAAATTCGTTCTTGAACAGAGTTCACTATAGTATTTTTAACAGATCTGGGGTGATTAGAGTTAAAATTAACATAATTCAAGTTCTCATTTAGTTTGTGAAATGGATAATGAAGACATGTGTTGAGATTTAGTGTTACATCAAGAAAATTGACTATTTTATGGTTATTCTCTATTTCTACTTTTAGATTAAGGTAATTAAAAAATTGTATAATTTTTTTCTTTTTCTATTTAGTTCACAGCTATTATTTTCTATAAGTAAAAGCATGTCATCACGATATAAGCCTCCGGTTACACCTGGTATTTTTCTATGTAGCGAATTAATTATAAATAGGCCCACAAGGTCCATTACCTGAGCTGAGTCTGATGATCCCATAGTTATGTCGAAATTATTATTTCTATCTGCCCTAGTCCAGAGTTGGTTATTAAATTCTATCAATGTTTTCCTTGCCGATAATATAATGTGCATTTCATTGCTAGTTAGGTCTGTATGTTTAAATGCGTAATTTAGTGCCTTATTCAGTAGATTAGGAGTGATAGATGAATAGTAGTTAGCAATATCCAGCTGAATAAACTTATTATTATAGTTATATTTAATTTCTTTAAACCAATCTATAACCTCACTAGTCCCTTTCCATAATTTTAAGTAAGATAAATTACGTAAGTTTTTAAATTGTTCTTTTACTCTGTCTAGAATATTTTTACTGAGTTTGCACAGGTCAGATTTAGATGGTGCAATCAATCTGACTGGTACGTCAAAGCTTATTTGTAAAACTGTTATATACTGTATTTTGTCTGATGAAGGCATACCATGATTTACTTTGGTATCCCTGAAATATGTATAATGAAATAAATATGGTTTTATAAGTATAGTTTCCATTTATTAATATCGTATATATATATATATACATATATATATATATATATATATATATATATATATATATATATAACTTTGATAACAATATATTTATATATAGGGAGGGTCATATTTGTGTAATATTGCCAGAATTAATAACAGAACACACTCACTGTTTGGTTGGTTTTCGCTTTTCCCTTCTGTGTCTTTTATATCGGTAATCTAATTTATTCGGTCCTCAATGTTGCCATTGACTGACCAACGGTCAAAAATAATACAGATACGATAAAGACACAAACACATATATATATAGTTTATCAAAGTTCTTTCGTTGCACATCTGCAACATCGTCAGTGGTGCTATTCTTTCCTCCCGTTACACTGTATGTGTACGCCATTTTTATTTAGTCTGTCTATATATTTATTTATTTATTTGTTTGTTTGTTTATTTTATTTTGTCTTTGCGCATGCGTTTGCGTGTGTGTATAGTGTTTTGTTTGATGTGTGTTCGTGTTAGGGTGACTGTGTATCGGTTAATGTATTCTATCTTTACTAGTGTGTGTTTATATGTTTGTTGTTATTGTGTTTGTGTATGTATTTATTTATTTATTTATCTATTTATTTATTTATTTATACATCTCTTAGGTCAGTGTTGTTTGTTTGGGTGTTGTTGTTATTCCATTCATTCTTTCTGTTTAGTCTTGGCCTTCTAAGTTCTATTTCACTGGCCTCTCTGATTTGCCTATCTGCTGGGTCATTTCTATGTTTAGATATTATTCTAATTTCTATGTTGTCTATGTTACCGTCGTATTGTTGTCTGGCATGTTCGTATAGTTCTGATCCGTTTTTTCGTCCTTTTAGTTCCCCCAGTGTTGGTCTATCCTTTCACCTATGCTACGAGCTGTCTCGCCTATGTATGTTGTTGTCATGTTTCTGCAAGTACCCTCTGTACATCTTATGCTATAGACTACGTTTCTAGTTTTACAGTTTATCCGGGGGTTTACCTTACATATGATACATTTCCTATTAGTACAGTGGGTTTTCTTAAAAGGGTAGGTTTTGCTGATCAGGGATTTTATGGTGGTTCCTGGCTTTTCTACCACCTTAATCTTTAAGTGGGTCTTTCTCAGGACCTTTCTACACTGGTTAACTAATTTCCCTCCAGCGGTAGCGTCCACAAACATGACACTCTGGTATCTCTGGTTGTCGTACCATGAGGTGGCTTTCCCTATCTTATGTCTAGCCCTATCTAAGCTATTCCATGATTTGCTCCTGTATAATGGGCAAATTCTTTTCATGTCCAGTCCTACGAGGGTTTTATACTTCTCCATGGCTCCTTCGTATGCTCTGACACTGTCTTTGGTTGTAGCCAGAGAACTGCATGCGGTTGATGAAGTGTTGGATGTGTCTTTCCATTTCTGTTGGGTCGCACATGCGGGACACATTCTTCATCACTCGTACCAAATCTGCGATCAGAATATTAAACTTAGCACTACTGGACATTGCTGAGTTTTGAGTATCAGGTATTTGGAGGCCTTGGGTTTAGCATAGTGTGAGTAGAGAATTTGGGCTCTCTCGTCTATAGTGTTAATCCAGAGTTCCGTGGCTAATACAGGTAGTCTATTGTTAGGGTGTTTGGAAGATTAGTCGATAGTTACAGTTATACTCTGGTGTATGGAATTAGCTATCTGCTGGATGCTTTCCATTGTGCTACGTTCTAAATCAAACTTGTTAGTGCTCTCTCGTGGGGATGTTCTTATAACTATATTGATATCGTGTACGTAACGAGAGTACATGATGAGGTCTATGGAGCTCTCATTAAGAAGATCTTTAAGTCTCCTTTCCCACCATACCATGAAAAGGTTGGCAACGTCACCAGCTATGCTGACGCCAACGGCTGCTCCCTCATTTTGGGTGTAGATCTTCCGTTGAACTTGAATATGTGGTAGTTTTGATACTAGCCCCTATTGCATGTGCGACCATTTTTCTTACCTGATCATTGTTTTGGTGGGTCCGTATAGCTTTGGTCCGCCCAATCCACCTTCCCATGGGAGTCTCTTTTGCCATTGAGGTTATGGTGAGGGGTCTAGCTCTTATGGGTCTACTAGGGCAGAAACGTCTAAGGTCATGGCTGTCTAGGTAGTCAGTGTCGTAGGTAAGTCTAAGTAGGAGGCACAGTTCGTCTGTGTCGACGGCGCAGAACTCCACCTCACTCTCAATGATCATCTCCACACATTTTTCCACAGCAAAATCAATGTTAATGGATGGGTACAGTGATACCACATCCATGCTGCCTATTATGCTGCCTATTATGCAATTGGATAGGTTCCTGTTTTTGTTGCAGACACTGATTCTGCCGAGGAGGTCCTCTGTACTGTCACATACATCTGGGGACATCTTGATTATGGGGCGTATAACCATTGAGGGGAAGTAGGAGATCCTGTAGTTGCTAGCTATATTAGCTCCGCATACGGGTCTTGTTGGTGGTCCTGTTGTCGGGTCGTCGACTGTCTTGTGGACTTTGCAGAGCCCATACAAGGGTGGTATGCCATTGTTAGACGCCTGGAAGTTGTTGGCAGTGCGTCTGCTTGACTTTAGGATGTCAGTCCACATCATCATGTGAGCATTGAGGTTTTCTCTCTCCCATCATGTGTTTGCTGTGCAATTTCGCTCGTGTTGGTGATGTGGGTTGCATAGCCTTGATGTAGTTCGGCATGTTATCTATTGACATCCTACCAGACTAATCCGTGGGTAGACATACTACCTCACCATCCCTTGTGCGCTGTTTGAGGCTAACCAAGCCTTCTACAGGTTTCCTCCCAAGTTGTTGGGCCTCTGGTCTGCTCTGTCTCTTAGTATACCGGGCTACTATTTGTCTAATCTTATTTCTAGCTATGGTGAACTGCGCCTCTGTCTCGTCATCTATTTGTTGTGGTATGCAAACTCTTTTATTAAAGGGTAACCTCGTAGGATAGATATTACCCAACTTATATGTTTTGTTATGATTGCTAGGTGTATTGTTGCTGTGATTGTTAGATTAACCCTATTGAGTGCAAAACGGAGCTGGAAAAGTGTTTCACAAAAATACGTTGGAATGCAAAAGTAAACAACAACAACAACAATAATAACGGTAGTAGTAATATAAACAATAACTCTGAGTATAGAAATAACAGCCATAACAATAACAATAGCAGGAGAGTGAGAAATTGTAATAGTGGTAATAATACTAACGATAGACAGAACAACAACAACAACCACAATAATAATAATAATAGAAACATTAACCACAGACACAGCAGCAGCGACCACAGTAGTAATAACGGTAACAATACGAACAACAACAACAATAACCACAGTGGTAATAATGGAAATAATACATGTAGCAACATTAATGATAGACACAACAAAAACAAGAAACATAATAAAAGTAACAACCACAATGGTAGAAATAACAGTAACAACAATAACGGTGAAGTAAACAACAATCACAGCAACAATACATCTAGCAATCATAACAACAATACATCTAACAATCACAGCAACAATACATCTAGCAATCATAACAACAATACATCTAACAATCACAGCAACAATACACCTAGCAATCATAACAACAATACATCTAACAATCACAGCAACAATATATCTAGCAATCATAACAATAATAATAATGCTAATGATAGGAACAACAACAACCACCATGATAACAATAATAGCAACACACACAACTATGACGATAGATATAATGACAAACCCTTAGAGAAACTATTTTTCAACCCAGCTAACAAAACATATAAGATGGGTAATATCTATCCTACGAGGTTACCCTTTAATAAAAGAGTTTGCATAACACAACAAATAGATGACGAGACAGAAGCGCAGTTCACCATAGCTAGAAATAAGATTAGACAAATAGTAGACCGGTATACTAAGAGACAGAGCAGACCAGAGGCCCAACAACTTGGGAGGAAACCTGTAGAAGGCTTGGTTAGCCTCACGTAGCGCACAAGGGATGGTGAGGTAGTATGTCTACCCACGGATTAGTCTGGTAGGATGTCAATAGATAGCATGCCGAACTACATCAAGGCTATGCAACCCCACATAACCAACACGAGCGAAATTGCACAGCAAACACATGATGGGAGAGAGAAAACCTCAACGTTCACATGATGATGTGGACTGACAACCTAAAGCCAAGCAGACGCACTGCCAACAACTTCCAGGCGTCTAACAATGGCATACCACCCTTGTATGGGTTCCGCAAAGACCACAAGACAGTCGACGACCCGACAACAGGGCCACCAACAAGACCCGTATGCGGAGCTAATATAGCTAGCAACTACAGGATCTCCTTCTTCCTCTCAATGGTTATACGCCCCATAATCAAGATGTCCCCAGATGTATGTGACAGTACAGAGGACCTCCTCAGCAGAATCAGTGAGTGCAACAAAAACAGGAACCTATCCAACTGCATAATAGGCAGCATAATAGGCAGCATGGATGTGGTATCACTGTACCCATCCATTAACATTGATTTTGCTGTGGAAAAATGTGTGGAGATGATCATTGAGAGTGAGGTGGAGTTCTGCGCCGTCGACACAGACGAACTGTGCCTCCTACTTAGACTTACCTACGACACTGACTACCTAGACAGCCATGACCTTAGACGTTTCTGCCCTAGTAGGCCCATAAGAGCTAGACCCCCCACCATAACCTCAATGGCAAAAAAGACTCCCATGGGAAGGTGGATTGGGTGGACCAAAGCTATACGGACCCCCCAAAACAATGACCAGGTAAGAAAAATGGTCGCACATGCAATAGGGGCTAGTATCAAAACTACACTAAAGGGCCACATATTCAAGTTCAACGAGAAGATCTACACCCAAAATGAGGGAGCAGCCATTGGCGTCAGCATAGCTGGTGATGTTGCCAACCTTTTCATGGTATGGTGGGAAAGGAGACTTAAAGATCTCCTTAATGAGAGCTCCATAGACCTCATCATGTACTCTCGTTTTGTAGACGATATCAATATAGTTATAAGAACATCCCCACTAGACCGCACTAACAAGTTTGATTTAGAACGTAGCACAATGGAAAGCATCCAGCAGATAGCTAATTCCATACACCAGAGTTTAACTGTAACTATCGACTACCCTTCCAAACACCCTAACAATAGACTACCTGTATTAGACACGGAACTCTGGATTAACACTATAGACGAGAGAGCCCAAATTCTCCACTCACACTATACTAAACCCATGGCCTCCAAATACCTAATACTCAAAAACTCAGCAATGTCCAGTAATGCTAAGTTTAATATTCTGATCGCAGATTTGGTACGAATGATGAAGAATGTGTTCCGCATGTTCGACCCAACAGAAATGGAAAGACACATCCAACACTTCATCAACCGCATGCAGTTCTCTGGCTACAACCAAAGAGACAGAGTCAGAGTATACAAAGGAGCCATGGAGAAGTATAAGACCCTCATAGAACTGGACATGAAAGGAATTTGCCCATTATACAGGAGCAAATCATGGAATAGCTTAGATAGGGCTAGACATAAGATAGGGAAAGCCATCTCATGGTACGACAACCAGAGATACCAGAGTGTCATGTTTGTGGACGCTACCCCTGGAGGGGAATTAGCTAACCAGTGTAGAAAGGCCCTGAGAAAGACCCACTTAAAGATTAAGGTGGTAGAAAAGCCAGGAACCACCATACAATCCCTGATCAGCAAAACCTACCCTTTTAAGAAAACCCACTGTACTAATAGGAAATGTATCATATGTAAGGTAAACCCCCGGATAGACTGTGAAACTAGAAACGTAGTCTATAGCATAAGATGTACAGAGGGTACTTGAACGAACATGCCAGACAACAACATGACGGTATCATAGACAACATAGAAATTAGAATAATATCTAAACATAGAAATGACCCAGCAGATAGGCAAATCAGAGAGGCCAGTGAAATAGAAATTAGAAGACCAAGACTAAACAGAAAGAATGAATGGAATAACAACAACACCCAAACAAACAACACTGACCTAAGAAAAGTATAAATAAATAAATAAATAGATAAATAAATAAATAAATACATACACATGCACAATAACAACATACACATATAAACACACACTAGTAAAGATAGAATACATTAACCGATACACAGTCACCCAATCACGAACACACATCAAACAAAACACTATACACACACGCAAACGCATGCGCAAAGAAGACAAAATAAAATAAACAAACAAACAAATAAATAAATAAATATATAGACAGACTAAATAAAAATGGCGTAGACATACAATGTAACGGGAGGAAACAATAGCACCACTGACGATGTTGCAGATGTGCAACGAAAGAACTTTGATAAACTATATATATGTGTTTGTATCTATATTGTATCTGTATTATTTTTGACCGTTGGTCAGTCAATGGAAACATTGAGGACCGAATAAATTAGATTGCCAATATAAAAGACACAGAAGCGAAAAGCGAAAACCAACCAAACAGTGAGTGTGTTCTGTTATTAATTCTGGCAATAGTACACAAATATGACCCTCCCCAAGTATAACAATATTTGTTTCGACACACGATTTCATATAAAAAACCTCGCAAATCTCTCTCTCTCTCTCTCTCTCTCTATATATATATATATATATATATATATATAAAATAATTAAGTCAAATATGTAAATTTTGCTTCGTTTATTATAAATTATAGATATACTACTATATATATTTCGGTGACAGCCATCATTGGCTGTGACCTCTTCAGGCAGTCCGAATTGGTGTGGGAAAGACAGGTACACTTTGCTGAAGTGTGTTTTACTCGTCAATACATCGATATCTCCAGCTCCTGGTTGTGTTGTTATTCCTCTCAGGAACTGGAATCATATGGTTTAGAACAAACGAATTACTGCGTCATACGACACGCTCGCATCCCATTGGTCAGTTGTGAGAACATTCCTCAGTCAAAAGTCTATAGACATTTTTCTGAGGCAAGACAATTTTGTCCGGATGTTTAAGTACAGCTGACCTCCTCCATTGTGTTGGTAGTCGTAGTGGTGTTAAGGGATCAGCTGGCAAGTCAGATTTAGTGTGCTGCTGCTATGTTCTGGAGTATGTGTGTGTCTAGGTTGGCATCTATTCTGCCACCATTCCACGTGGTGGGGCGTGCCAAACAAATAAAAATTGCGCGTGTGTTACAACCAATATCAAAATTTGAAAGATTTGAAAAATATTACTGAAGTAGAAAACCTGTGTCATAATCGAGAAGAGTAAAGAATTACAATTGTTATTTTATGATCGAGTGGTGCGTTTTAAGAGCAAATGAGATAAAAGTGGAGTGTAAAACACCAAAAAACCTGAGTGTCAAAATCCGGAAATGCAAAGGACTACAGTTCTTATTTCGGCATAAAGTGTGAAAGTATCTATGTCTCTATAGCTAGATGTCTAAGCATGTATGTATATATGTATATATACATCTATACATCTATACATCTATACATACATATATATATATATATATATATATATATATATATATATATATATATATATATATATATATATATATATATATATATATATATATGTATGTATGTATGTATGCATGTAGGTATGTACAAATACATACATAAGAATATTTAAGTCTCTAGTTATCTGAAAATGTATGTATTTACACATATCGTTAATTGCGAGTGGGATTGAGTGTTTGTCAGAATACATATATATATATATATGTATGTATAGATGTATAGATGTATACTACAGTAAGTGTATGTACATATGAGTGTATGTCTGGAGGCGAATAAGAAGTAGGACGGAGTCAATCAACTCTACATGGGAGGCAGGAAAGTGGTTCAATTAAGAGGAAGGTCAATATTAGGAAGGGGAAAGTTCAGGCTAATAGGTCGCTGACTGATTAAATGAAATTCTGCTAATAACAGCAGCTACAAAAATTCAGGCACTGGTGTGATTTGATTGCACAGTTCATGTGTGACTACATGTATATATATATATATTTATATTATATATATATGTATACATACACACGCACGCACACATATGTATATATATATATATTATATATATATATATATATATATATATATATATATATATATATATATATATTTATATTGTATATATATATATATATATAATACACCCATATATATATATATATATATATATATATATATATATATATATATATATATATATATATATATATATATATATATATACATATATATACATATATATATATACCCATATATCTACATATTTATGTATATAAATATTTATATATATATATGTGTGCGTATGTGTGTCTGTGTATAAATATATATATATATGTATATCTATCTATCTCTATATATATACATATATATAGATGCATATACACGCATACACAGGTGTTTATATATATATATATACATATATATATATATATATATATATATATATATACATATATGTATGGGTATGTGTGTAGTGTATATATACGTGTGCATATGTAATGTGGTGAAACTTAAAAGACAGAGTAACTTATATGAAATGAAATATATTACGTATAAAATCTCAAACTACATTCGAATAAATACACACACACACACATTCACACACACACATATATATATATATATGTGTGTATATATATATATATATATATATGTGTGTGTGTGTGTGTGTGTGTGTGTGTGTGTGTGTGTGTGTGTGTGTGTGTGTATGCATGTATGTACGCACGTTTATACAGTGATAAGATCTAAGGAAAGACATTTCCTGAAGAATGTTCTTGTCCAAAGCATAGGAAACACTTGTCCCAATTGATGTCTAACTTAGTCAACGTTTCACCTTTAATTCGGTTCATACTGGATTGCTTCGTTTAGTTCAGTGTCTTATCATATATATATATATATATATATATATATATATATATATATATATATATATATATATATATATATATATATATATATCTAGGGCGGGTAAAATTCCCGAGATCCATGCACGAGTTCTCTCCAGGAGTCTCTGTCCCTCATCATCGCTGCCATGTCCTGCGTCTCCAAGAGTCCAGTGTCTGTCCTTAGGGCATCAACATATGTCAACCTCGGTCTTCCTCTTCCAGTTGGTCCGTGCAGGGGCTCTCACGGTGTAATGTCATCTCTGGATGTCAGTGAGCATGTCCAGCTAACCCCAGTCTCCTCTGTGGTACTTTTGAGCTGACTTTTGGGAGGCTCCCGTACAACTCTGAGTTCTTCCTCCTCAGTCTATACTGATTAATATATATATATATATATATATATATATATATAAATTTAGCGAGAATCGCATTTCGGCGGGTAGAAATTAGCGAAACGCAACATCCGTATTGTGCTCCATGCATATGAAGATACCAGAGCTATAAACATAAGTTAAAAAGGTCATACAAACTGGGACGATGGCTAAGAAGCCATTAACCACCAGAGCCAAAAGAGCGAACAAGCTAAACGGGTCAAACAAAATAAGATATGATTGAGTGTGATATATATATATATATATATATATATATATATATATATATATATATATATAACGAAGGAAATGTGGTTAGGAACCAGATGGACCATAACGCACCAAAGTACTCAATACTTAGGGTAGTAGAATGGGTAATAGGAACGAGTAGGACCCCGACGGCTGAGCTCAAGCCGTTTCGACGGCTAATTCTGGACTAAATGAACATTTTTATTCTGGTACATGAATAGCCGAGCTTCTCAGGGGTAATCCATATATGGTAAAAGTGTCACAAGGATTGGTCAAAAGTTTGTTGTTGAGACACATAATTCTATCATGGCAATTTGTGGAAGGAAGGGGTAGTTGAACCTGCCAGTAGAAGAAAGAGGGAGAGGGAGTGGAGGAAACCCAGTCGTGCGTTGAAAGTGACGACTACAGCAGGATCCTAAGGGCAGGAGGTAAAGAAAGTATACTAGGGAGAGGGAGGAGGAGGAAGTAGAAACAGTAAGTAAATCAATATGGAGTAAATATATAGAAGAATAATAAGAATGTTAAAAATATAAAAAACAATTTCTGGTTACTATTCCCTTACCACCATCATAAAGTCTCTCACTGGTACTGCTAAACTATAGAGAAGTTTACTAGGTGTGTTGGAATTGTAGTGAGAGAATTTTATGATTTAGTAGTAATCAACCGAATCTATCTTAAAGTGACGGGTCAACAAGTAGGGGTCCAAAATACTTAATAAACTACTACGAAATAATAATTCAGAGTCCCGAAACCAATACAAGATAATAATTCAGAATCCAGAAAAAGAATACTAATACTATATATAAGGGTGCCGCTACGATACACAAATTCTAATACAAACTACATAGATGCTTGTACGATATATATGAAACATACGGACAAATAATTCAGAATATATCTTTATTATAATGCTCGGTGTGTTTGTAAACAAACATCCCGTATTAAGCCGTAGTGTCTAGCAACCACCGTCAGTGTTGAACAAACGAGCAACGGTGGTTGCTAGACACTACGGCTTAATACGGGATGTTTGTTTACAAACACACCGAGCATTATAATAAATGTTCGGTGAATCCATACGTGCATATATATATGTGTGCATGTATGTATATATATATATACATACTACTGTACGTCGGTATACATATATGTATGTACGTGTACATACTTATATATATATATATATATATAGTAATAATAATAAATTCGAAGACTAAAATCCAAAGAAGGCTCGATACGGATATATAAATATCCAATAAATAAGAACCCCAGAGCAAATATTTATTAAAATAACAGATTAAAGTCTACGCAAACAATCGCTGCTTTCACCCTTGACGGGATCTTCTGAAACTAAAAAAATCAATGTGTGAACGCAGAAGTAAATATTTCGAAAAACGTTGCAACCGAAGGAAAAGAGGAAGACGATACTTTGGTTCGTGGAGATGTTCCCTAGTAATGAACGGACACACACATCTATCTCTCTCTCTATATATATATATACATATATATATGTGTGTGTATGTGTGTGTGTATGTGTGTGTGTATGCGTGTGTGAGAAAAGTAAACAGAAATAAAGCAAACGACACAGTACTATGGAGAATTATATACATACATATACTTGTATATTAAGAAAAAGAGGTGAGAATGTTGAAAATTCCGTGTTAGCATGAAATAACCCTTTAAGAAGGTGTTCAGTTTTCTTATATTGGTCTTTGAATAAGGTATTTGAGTAAGTTATTTCATTTCATGTCGCTTCAGCCCACTCAGCAAGGAATGTATACAGGATAACAATATTTGGCGGTTATAATTGGTGTGGTTTGTGTTTCATCCTGGCGGTGTTTTGTAATAGCGGTCTCTGAAACTAACATTATCTCAGTTCTAACGAGATTTTAGCCTCGAGAAGCGAAAATTATTATTTATAATTTATACGCTAAAATTAATATTTGGTTAGATAATATTCGTGAGTATGATTTGTATACGAAAACTATTTTATATCAAAATGTCAAAATTGCTGTTTTTCTTTTTTTTTTTTTCCGTGTTTTTTTTTGTTCTTTTTTTTTTTGTTATTCTGGTTAAAAAATTCAATATTTATGTTATCTAAGTTAGGAATATACATGTCAGAAATTTGGGCTTTTTGTTCGTGGGTCAAAGATATGACTCTTTGTATTTAGTATATAGACGGTGAATTGCCAGAGTCGTAAGAATGCTTTGCAGTAATCGTTCCGGCTCCTTGCCCAAATTGGCATTTCATTCATTAGAGGTCGAAAAACAGTACCAGTCTAGTACTGGGGTCGATTTTCCTCTATATATCTTCTTACTTCAATCCTCTCACTCACTATCCCCCTCTAGAAGAAATCTGCTGTATTCAGACCTGGAGAGGTGATGGTCACCGCCAGGTTTACCCTAGAAACGCCGTATATAAATAGGTGCCCCTACCACCCCTTCACGTGTTACGGGACCTTGTATACAGTTAGTATAATTGTTTCTACTTTTATTCCAGTGCATTACTGGTACATTAATTTATCGATCCCGTAATGATGAAGTGCAAAGTTAACCTCGGCGGGATTTGAATTCAGACCATAAAGGGCCGTAACTCTTTGCTGCAAAGCATGGCGTCCGACCTTCTACCGATACTGCCAGTATTACTTGTTTAGTGATATTATCGGTTTAAGGGCGGTGGATTGGCAGTATCGGTAGAGGGGCGGACTCCATGCTTTCCCTTTACGGTCTGAGTTCAAATCCCATCGAGGTTAACTTTGTCTTTCATCCTTACGGGATCGACAAAATAAAGTACCAGTAATGCACTGGGTAATTGCTGGCCTTGTGCCAAATGTAGAAATAATTATCGGTTTAAGGAATTTCTATGATTTGAAATGTGTTTGTCGGCATCATAAAACTAATTGTGTGATGGTTAGAAACACAACTTTGTTAGGCTATGGTAGAGAGAGTTGAGAGGTATTTTAGTGCCAGGGTTTTCAAAGAATATCTTCTATTTTATGTCAACAGATGGATTATTCTACTTACATGGCCACTAGTAATTCTAATACCGGGCAATGGTTTGATATTCCGTTTCAGATACGTATATATGTGTTAATGATACCTAAATATAGAGATATCCTATCCAATCCAGGCTTTTCTCTCTCCTATTGGAGGAACACCTCCCTGGTTGATCTCCACAGCTTTCTGTTGAGTTCTGGTCATATCCAGACGTGTGAACTCTCCCCGTCCGACGAGGAAACCTCACACCCGATTTGGGGTGGGTGAGAGATGTCTTCTCTTGTGAAAAACGGGTATAACTTTCATTATATAAAATAGTTACGGCCCTTTCCATTCTGAGTTCAAATCCCGCCGAGGTTAACTTTGCCTTTCATCCTTACGGGGTCGATAAAATAAAGTACCAGTAATACACTGGATAATTGCTGGCCTTGTGCCAAAAGTAGAAACAATTATATAAAATCTCCCCAATTTTGCCTCATTTCTCCCCGTTTTTGTGGCAATTTTTTTTATTTTTTTTTAGAGATTGGCAGGCCTGCATATCAAGGGTGTAGCCGTAATCACAACAGTTGGCCAATTGTAGGTTGGTGAAGCTATTTATCCCACAGTTGTGGTGGATGGCTGTTCATCCAACATTTTAACGGCACTTATTCGTGTTATGGGGTTCTAGCTACCCACCTCACGAGACCAGAGTCTGGCAGGTAAGCCTATGTAGTCGCCGACCACTCCAACATGAATCAGTTTATGCTGTCTTACATAGTGCCAGTAGCAGGCAGAAGCCTGACCTGACATATATAGAATTATATAAGCCTTATAGATATAAATTCATGTCATATACAGATTCATATATATATAATGAAGGAAGTGTGGTAAGGAACCAGGTAGACCGTAACGTACCAGAGTACTCGATACTTTGGGTAGTAGAGTGGGTAATAGGAAAAGAGTCAGAACCCCGACGGCAGAGCGCAAGCCGTTTCGACAGCTATATATATACACACACACACACACACACACACACACACACATATATATATGGGAGTGTGTATATATATGTAAGTATTATATGTGTGTAAATTTGTGCGTGTGTATGCATGTGTACATTTACGTGTAAGTGGTATGTGTTTGCGTTGTGTAAATAATTTGATATATGGCAAACAATGTGGAGGAAAATATTGTAAGATGTGCCAGGTTTATTGATCTGTGTGGCAACGTATTGACACATTGATCTTCAGATTTTAAAGGTAACTCGTAATAACACTCATCTACACTATCGAATATACACAGAAATCTGTGTATGTTAGTACATATTCACACACACACACACACACACACACACACACACACATATATATATATATATATATATATATATATATATATATATATAATTGTTTCTACTTTTGGCACAAGACCAGCAATTACCCAGTACATTACTGGTACTTTATTTTATCGACCCCCGTAAGGATGAAAGTCAAATATATATATATATATATATATATATATATATAAATGTAAGTATGTATGTACACGTACATATATATATGTATACAGAGGTACAGTAGTATGTATATATATACATACAAACACACATATATATATGCACGTATCGGTTTACCGAACATTTATTATAATGCT
The DNA here is from genome assembly GCA_964016885.1 of Eledone cirrhosa. NCBI lineage: Eukaryota > Metazoa > Mollusca > Cephalopoda > Octopoda > Eledonidae > Eledone > Eledone cirrhosa. The sequence continues at coordinate 27,980,527 of OZ024740.1, forward strand.
CGGTTTGTTTGTTTGTAAACAAACAAACAGCCGGAATTACGCCGTACAGTGTTTAGGCAACCACGTCACCTTTTTGTTCAACACTGACGTACAGTAATATGTATATATATACATACTACTGTACGTCTGTATACATATATATATGTACGTATACATACATACATACTTACATTTAAGTAAGTGCTGTACTAAGAGTGAGAAATGAAATTTCGTTTCATTCTATTCCATTTATATATATATATATATATATTAATAGTAATAATAATAAAATTGAAGACTAAAATCCAAAGAGGGCTCGATAAGGATAAATATATATCAAATATATAAGAACCGTAGAGCAAATATTTATTAAAATAACAGATTAAAGTTTAAGCAAAGAATCGCTGCTTTCACCCTTAACGGGATCTTCTGAAACTAACAAAGTCAATCTGTAAACGCAGAACTGGATATTTCAAAAAACGTTGCAACCGGAGGAAGACAGGAAGACGATACTTTGGTTCGTGGTAACGTACGTTCGCTGGCAAAGAACGGGAAAAAACGAATAATACGTCATTAATAGGAGCGGTGAAAAACAATTACGCGCAAAGACAAAACCACGTTTATGGTATAAAAGAGGTCGTAGACTAATGTTCTCTTAGGTGGTGCATAGAGACGTTCTCTGGCAATGAACGAAAAAACGAAGATAATAAGTCATATGTGGAGCGTGGAGAACAATAGCACGCAAAGACAAAACCACGTAAATGGTATAGCAGAAATCGTAGACTAAAATTCTAACTAGGAGACCAAATGAATCTCCGCTACAGAGTTAAGAACAAAGTAAATAAATACAATACAGAAGTAATAGGAACAAATAAATACATACACGCAAACAGATACGTACATACACAAGCATACGCAAAACCTTACCATGGGTATACAAAACCACGCACATATAAATATGTGTGTGTGTGTATGTTTGTGTACAAATAAATAAATAATTATATAAACGTATATAAGTAAATGAATACGTATATAACAAGCGCACACGCATACCTACATATAAATACACGAATGTTCGGAGACGTAAGTCAACTAAAACAAGAAGTACACATATACACACACCCACCATACGTACGAACCTGCACACTCACGCGGACGCAAAACTCCCGTATACACATAGCCAAACCCTAAATACCAGAATATGTAAAAATTATACGCTATAACAGTAAAATATACGTACGAGAAGGTATACATACCTTCACAAAACATACGGGGAATATATACTTACCTATGCAAATACGTAAAGGAATAAACAAAACATATACTTAGCTCCCACATCAAGACGTAAAATATCCACGTATAGATCGTGCTATCCGTTAAGGTATAACGTGGGGCTGTAATACAGGAAAGTTTTGTGCAATTTATGTTTACAAGCCGAAATTGCCTCATATTTTTTGTTTAAGATGTGGTCTGTAGCGTAGAGTATTTCCAGGGCCTCAGCGGCGCAGAGGTCACATGGTCTTTTATTTCCGTTATACGATCTAGCCCTAGCTAGGATCTCCCAGTGTAACTTATATTGGGTGTGGTTGTCTTTTAGACTCCAGATATAAGCTGAAAGTGACGTCATATTCCTTCTTAGAGGGTAACGAAAAGAATGGGTATGCATGTAAAGACGCTGCTTGAAACTATTGGCGGTTAACCCTATGTAGGCCCTACGGGACGTGGGTGTTACAACCTTATATTTGTAGACAATGTTACTAGAGAGGCAGTTCCCGGATAGGGGGCAATCAGCCCGATTCCTACAATTACAGTTAGTACTACCTACAGGGTTGCACGTGTTCCTACGGATTGGTAGTTTAGTTAAGCTGTGATGTTATGTGCAAGGTTAGGAGTCATAGAGTAAGAAATTTTAATAGTATTTCTATTAAAAATTTTACTATATTTATGTGTAGGGGGGAAATGCTTCGTAATAAGGGAAATAAAGATCTTAGCTAATGGTGTGGCCACCTCCATATTATATGGTGGGTTAAACCAACAAATGCGACGGGATCTATTTCTTCTAGGTCTATTTTCGTACACTGTATATGCTACCTTATCGACAAATCCACTTCGAGCAAGAGCTTCATTGTAATAAGTGGAATGGTCGTTGAAAATGCGCTCGTTGGTGGAAAGACGGGAAAGCCTCAACGAAACGTTTCTTACCAGGTTCTTGGTTATGCTGGCAGGATGGTTGGAATGCTTACTTATGTAATTAAGCGTATCATTCGGCTTTCTATACGGGTAATACAACCCATTCAATAAATTGAGGGTAACGTCGAGGTAATTAACGACCGAGAGATTGGCCTCAACCTGTATAGAGAGGTTGAAGCCTTTAAAGAAGGCTGTGAGTTCTTTTCTGAACCTGTCGCAAGCACGAGGTCCGCATTTAGTCATGGTCAAAAGACCATCGTCACGGTACAAACCACCGCCCGCGTTGGGGAATTCGTCCTTGATAGAGAAAAGAAGGAAAAGGCCAATAAGATCAGTAACCCCCGCAGAGTCACTGGCGCCCATACTCACGTCGAATGGGGTACTATTGGATTTTTTAATCCAAATAGAGTCGTCGAAATTAATCACCGACTTTCGGGCATTAAGGATGACATCAACTTCAAAATCCTTAACCACTGTGAGTGTTTTAGCGAAATTGATAGCTCTAAGGAGAAGTGGTAAAGTGATGGTGGAGTAGTAATTGTTGATGTCGAATTGGATAAAACGGCAATGTTCCTTGTTACATATGCCGTTGAACCAATCAATCACCGCGAAAGAATTGTTCCACAGTGCGAGAGGGGCCAAACTTCTAATTTCAGGTATAATTCTATCAAGAATCGTTTTACTAAGTCTACCTAAATCGGACTTCGTAGGGTTAATAAGCCGAATAGAGGGGTTGTTCGGAAAATTGGATTTGTGATCCTTCAAGTTAAAGTGGGGAGAGATAGGGTCCAGAGGTTCGGTCCGGTCCAGGATGTTGAGATCAGATGTGATTTTAAACCCAGCATCGTTGATTTCATTGATGACGCACCGATTAGTTTTACGGTAATCTTTAGTTACAGCATTATGTAGTAGTTGATGGTAAGTACTGCGCTCCACTTGATATAGGTTGCCAGTTTTGTCGGAATGGACGTGCACGGCGTTAGAATCCTTAATAGAACGAATTCTATTATTCAGGTCTTGCTGGAAGGAATTGCTCCTATTCCGAAATTTGATATTCCGAATGAGTTCCAAGACATCATTTTCGAAGGGTAGCAAAATGATGGGTTCCACGGAGGGTTATTATAAGTTTTAAATCCCAGTTTATCCTGTTTGTTGTCTGCTTTTCGCGGATTATCGAAATAAAAGGCTCAGCTTATATCTGGAGTCTAAAAGACAACCACACCCAATATAAGTTACACTGGGAGATCCTAGCTAGGGCTAGATCGTATAACGGAAATAAAAGACCATGTGACCTCTGCGCCGCTGTGGCCCTGGAAATACTCTACGCTACAGACCACATCTTAAACAAAAAATATGAGGCAATTTCGGCTTGTAAACATAAATTGCACAAAACTTTCCTGTATTACAGCCCCACGTTATACCTTAACGGATAGCACGATCTATACGTGGATATTTTACGTCTTGATGTGGGAGCTAAGTATATGTTTTGTTTATTCCTTTACGTATTTGCATAGGTAAGTATATATTAATCGTATGTTTTGTGAAGGTATGTATACCTTCTCGTACGTATATTTTACTGTTATAGCGTATAATTTTTACATACTCTGGTATTTAGGGTTTGGCTATGTGTATACGGGAGTTTGGCGTCCGCGTGAGTGTGCAGGTTCGTACGTATGGTGGGTATGTATATATGTGTACTTCTTGTTTTAGTTGACTTACGTCTCCGAACATTCGTGTATTTATATGTAGGTATGCGTGTGCGCTTGTTATATACGTATTTATTTACTTATATACGTTTATATAATTATTTATTTATTTGTACACAAACATACACACACACGCATATTTATATGTGTGTGGTTTTGTATACCCATGGTAAGGTTTTGCGTATGCTTGTGTATGTACGTATCTGTTTGCGTGTATGTATTTATTTGTTCCTATTACTTCTGTATTGTATTTATTTACTTTGTTCTTAACTCTGTAGCGGAGATTCATTTGGTCTCCTAGTTAGAATTTTAGTCTACGATTTCTGCTATACCATTTACGTGGTTTTGTCTTTGCGTGCTATTGTTCTCCACGCTCCACATATGACTTATTATCTTCGTTTTTTCGTTCATTGCCAGAGAACGTCTCTATGCACCACTTAAGAGAACATTAGTCTACGACCTCTTTTATACCATAAACGTGGTTTTGTCTTTGCGCGTAATTGTTTTTCACCGCTCCTATTAATTGTTTCTACTTTAGGCACAAGGTCAGCAATTACCCAGTACATTACTGGTACTTTAGTTTATCAACCCCGTAAGGATGAAAGGCAAAGTTAACCTTAGCGGGATTTGAACTCAAACCGTAAAGGGACGTAACTATGCTAGAAAGCATGGCGTCCAACCCTATTAATGACGTATTATTCATTTTTTCCCGTTCTTTGCCAGCGAACGTACGTTACCACGAA
>OZ024740.1:27995144-28032644 GCA_964016885.1 Eledone cirrhosa
TCTCTTTCGTCTTTCACACTCTCTCTCTCTTTCGTCTCTCACACTCTCCCTCTCTTTCGTCTCTTACACTCTCCCTCTCTTTTGTCTCTCACACTCTCCCTCTCTTTCGTCTCTCACGCTCTCTCTCTCACTTTCTGTCTCTCACACTCTCCCTCTCTTTCGTCTCTTACACTCTCCCTCTCTTTTGTCTCTCACACTCTCCCTCTCTTTTGTCTCTCACAATCTCCCTCACTTGCTGTCTCTCACACTCTCCCTCTCTTTCGTCTCTCCCACTCCCTCTCTTTTCTGTCTCTCTGTCTCTCTCCCTCTCTTTCGTCTTTCAAACTCTCCCTCACTTTCTGTCTCTCTCTCTCCCTCTCTTTCGTCTCTCACTCTCTCCCTCCCTACTGTTTCTCACACTATCCCCCTCTATATATAATCCCTATCTCCAACATCTACACACTATCTAACGTTAGGATCATTACAGAAGACTAATTATATTTACCAGCCTGATGCTCCAAGCAATTGTGACAGGTAACTCTCTCTGAGTTGTCCTTTAATCTTAAATATTACATCTGCTCTCTTCTCTCTACAGTGTATGTCGCTTCCCTGGGAACGCCACCTTGAACATCATCAGAGGGATCCTTAACGGGATAGGTTTCACGTCACAGGTTGAGCCAATCTGTTTTGACCTTAATGTCGGTAGGCAGCCTATTCCTGTTTCAGGGAGCTAAATCAATAATCTGGGGCACGACACGACACACTACGACACTTTCTTCGCTGTCAAATACATCACCTCGGTCACAAATCTGGTCACCGTCGCTCATAACGTAGAGAGGTGGAAGTTGAACAAATAAAGGGCTTTCACCTACTGCTTTCTTTTTGTGCCGGTTGACATCGAGCCATCTGGTGTCCCCCGTCCCTGAACTGCCATTTACCCCCACAAAATCAAAAAGGGTGCATCTAGGCTGAAAAGTGAGCCTCATTGAGGAGAATGGCTGGTGCAGTGGTTGTCGCTGGCTGTTCACCGCATCAATGAGTTCGCTATCATATCACCAGGGTGCAACTAAGGGGGAAACATTTTCGGCATTACATTAATTTTATTATATTTTTATTTCCCTCCACCCGTACTATTTTTCATTCTCATTAAATAATAAACTTCCTGTTTATCTTTAACACTTTCATAATTGAGGGGGGCAGTACCAACAGCTATATAATGAGAGAGAGAGGGGCAGTACCCACAGCTATATAATGAGAGAGAGGGGGTCATTACCCACAGCTATATAATGAGAGAGGGGGGGCAGTACCAACAGCTATATAATGAGAGAGAGAGAAAGGCAGTACCTACAGCTATATAATGAGAGAGAGGGGGGCTGTACACACCGCTATATAATGAGAGGGGGGGGTCAGTACCCACAGCTATATAATGAGAGAGACAGGGGGGAAGTACCCATAGCTATATAATGGTAGAGAGAAGGGGGCAGTACCCACAGCTATATAATGGGAGATAGAGAGAGCAGTACCCAGAGCTATATAATGAGAGAGACAGGGGGGAAGTACCCACAGCTATATAATGGGAGAGAGAAGGGGACAGTACCCACAGCTATATAATGGGAGATAGGGGGGGCAGTACCCACAGCTATATAATGAGAGAGAGGGGGGCAGTACCCACAGCTATATAATGAGAGAGAGGGGGGTTAGTACCCACGACTATATAATGAGAGAGACAGGGGGCAGTACCAACAGCTATATAATGAGAGAGGGGGGCAGTACCCACAGCTATATAATGAGAGAGAGAGGGGGGTAGTACCCACAGCTATATAATGAGAGAGTGGGGCAGTACCCACAGCTATATAAATAAAGAGGGGGGAGGCAGTACCCATAGCTATATAATGAAAGAGAGGGGGGCAGTACCCACAGCTATATAATGAGAGAGAGGGGGGCAGTCCCAACAGCTATATAATAAGAGAGAGGGGAGGCAGTAACCACAGCTATATAATGAGAGAGAGAGGGGGGTAGTACCCACAGCTATATAATGAGAGAGAGAGGGGGGTAGTACCCACAGCTATATAATGAGAGAGTGGGGCAGTACCCACAGCTATATAAATAAAGAGGGGGGAGGCAGTACCCATAGCTATATAATGAAAGAGAGGGGGGCAGTACCCACAGCTATATAATGAGAGAGAGGGGGGCAGTCCCAACAGCTATATAATAAGAGAGAGGGGAGGCAGTAACCACAGCTATATAATGAGAGAGAAAGGGGGCAGTACCCACATCTATATAATTAGAGAGAGGGGGCAGAACCCACAGCTATATAATGAGAGAGGGGGGAAATATCCACAGCTACATAATTAGAAGAGGGCAGTACCCACCGCTATATAATGAGAGAGAGGGGGGCAGTACCCACAGCTATATAATCGGAGACAGTGGGGGCAGTTCCCACAACTATAGAATGAGAGAGAGGGGTGCAGCACCCACAGCTATTTAATGAGTGAGATGAAGGGGGCAGTACCAACAGCTATATAATGAGAGTGAGAGGGAGCAGTGCCAACAGCTATATAATGAGAGAGAGGGGTGCAGTACCCACAGCTATATAATGAGAGAGAGGGGTGCAGTACCCACAGCTATATAATGAGAGAGAGGGGAGCAGTACCCACAGCTATATAATGAGAGAAGGGGGGCAGTACCCACAGCTATATAATGAGAGAAGGGGGGCAGTACCCACAGCTATATAATGAGAGAAGGGGGGCAGTACCCACAGCTATATAATGAGAGAAAGAGGGTGTAGTACCCGCAGCTATATAATGAGAGAGAGGGGGGAAGTACCAACAGCTATATAATGAGAGAGAAAGGGGGCAGTACCCACATCTATATAATGAGAGAGAGGGGGCAGTACCCAAAGCTATATAATGAGAGAGGGGAGGAAATACCCACAGCTACATAATTAGAGGGTGGGGCAGTACCCACCGCTATATAATGAGAGAGAGGGGGGCAGTACCCACAGCTATATAATCGGAGACAGTGGGGGCAGTTCCCACAACTATATAATGAGAGAGAGGGGTGCAGCACCCACAGCTATTTAATGAAAGAGATGAGGGCAGTACCCACAATTATATAATGAGAGAGGGGGTGCCATACCCACAGCTATATAATGAGAGAGGGATGCGCAGTACCCACAGCTATTTAATGAGAGAGAGAGGGGACCGTACACACAGCTATATAATGAGAGAGAGGGTGGGGCAGTACCCACAGCTATATAATGAGAGAGAGTGGGCAGTACCCACAGCTATTTAATGAGAGTGAGGGGTCAGTACCCAAAGCTCTATAATGAAAGAGAGGGGGCAGTACCCACAGCTATATAATGAGAGAGAGAGAGGGGCAGTACCCACAGCTATATAATGAGAGAGAGAGAGGGCAATACCCACAGTTATATAATGGGAGATAGGGGGGCAGTAACTACAAATATAAAATGAGAGAGAGGGGGGTGCAGTAGCCACAGCTATATAATGAGAGAGAGGGGCGGAAGTACCCACAGATATATAATGAGAGAGGGGTACACTACGCACTGCTATATAATGAGAGAGAGAGGTGGCAGTACCCGCAGCTATATAAGGAGAAAGACGGGGGCAGTACCCGTAGCTATATAATGAGAGAGAGGGGAGCAGTACCTACAGCTATATAATGAGAGAGGGAGGTAGCAGTACCCACAGGTATGTAATTATAGAGGGGTAGCAGTACCAAAAGCTATATAATGAGAGAGGGATGGGCAGTACCCACAGCTATATAATGAGAGAGAGGTGGCAGTACCAAAAGCTATATAATGAGAGCGGGGCGACAGTAAGCACAGCTATATAATGAAAGAGAGAGGGGGCAGTACCAACATCTATATAATGAGAGAGAGGGGTGCAGTACTCACAGCTATATAATGAGTGAGAGGGGCGCAATACCCACAGCTATTTAATGAGAGAGAGGTCGGCATACCAACAGCTATATAATGAAAGAGAGAGGTGCAGTACCCACAGCTATATAATGAGAGAGAGAGGGGGCAGTACACACAGCTATATAATGAGAGAGGGGTGCAGTACCCATAGCTATATAATGAGAGAGAGGGGGGCAGTACCCACAGCTATATAATGAGAGAGAGGGGGCAGTACCCACAGCTATATAATGAGAGAGGGTGTACAATACCCACAGCTACATAATTAGAGAGGGGGGAGGCAGTACCCAAAGCTATATAATGAAAGAGAGGGGGGCAGTACCAACAACTATATAATGAGAGAAAGGGGAGGCAGTAACCACAGCTATATAATGAGAGAGAAAGGGGGCAGTACCAACATCTATATAATGAGAGAGAGGGGGCAGTACCCACAGATATATAATGAGAGAGAGGGGGGAAATACCCACAACTATATAATGAGAGAGAGGGGTGCAGCACCCACAGCTATTTAATGAGAGAGGTGAGGGGGCAGTACCAACAGCTATATAATGAGAGTGAGAGGGGCAGTACCAACAGCTATATAATGAGAGAGATGGGTGCAGTACCCACAGCTATATAATGAGAGAGAGGGGTGCACTACCCACAGCTATATAATGAGAGAGAGGGGAGCAGTACCCACAGCTATATAATGAGAGAAGGGGGGCAGTACCCACAGCTATATAATGAGAGAGAGAGGGGGTAGTACCCACATCTATATAATGAGAGAGAGGGGGCAGTACCCACAGCTATATAATGAGAGAGGGGGTCAGTACCAAAAGCTATATAATGAGCGGGAGGGGGTCAGTACCCAAAGCTATATAATGAGAAAGAGAGGGGCAGTACCCACAGCTATATAATGAGAGAGAGAGCGGGCAGTACCCACAGCTATATAATGAGAGAGAGGGGCGGAAGTACCCACAACTATATAATGAATGAGGGGTACAGTACCCACATATATAATGAGAGATAGAGGGGGCAGTACCCGCAGCTATATAATGAAAGAGAGGGGAGCAGTACCCACAGCTATATGATGAGAGAGGGAGGTAGCAATACCCACAGGTATATAATTAGAGAGGGGGAGCAGTACCCACAGCTATATAATGAGAGAGGGAGGGGCAGTACCCACAGCTATATAATGAGAGAGAGGGGGCAGATCCCACAGCTATTTAATGAGAGAGACCGGGGCAGTACCCACAGCTATATAATGAGAGAGAGGGTCAGTACCCACAGCTATATAATAGAGAGAGAGGTGGCAGTACCCACAGCTATATAATGAGAGAAAGGGGGCAGTACCCACAGCTATTTAATGAGAGAGAGGGGGGCAGTACCCACAGCTATATAACGAGAGAGGGGTCAGTACCCACTGCTATATAATAGAGAGAAAGGGGGCAGTACCCACAGCTATATAATGAGAGAGAGGGGTGCAGTACTCACAGCTATATAATGAGTGAGAGGGGCGCAATACCCACAGCTATTTAATGAGAGAGAGGTCGGCATACCAACAGCTATATAATGAAAGAGAGAGGTGCAGTACCCACAGCTATATAATGAGAGAGATGGGGGCAGTACCCACAGCTATATAATGAGAGAGAGAGGGGGCAGTACACACAGCTATATAATGAGAGAGGGGTGCAGTACCCATAGCTATATAATGAGAGAGAGGGGGGCAGTACCCACAGCTATATAATGAGAGAGAGGGGGGCAGTACCCACAGCTATATAATGAGAGAGGGTGTACAATACCCACAGCTACATAATTAGAGAGGGGGGAGGCAGTACAAAAAGCTATATAATGAAAGAGAGGGGACAGTACCAACAACTATATAATGAGAGAGAGGGGTGCAGCACCCACAGCTATTTAATGAGAGAGGTGAGGGGGCAGTACCAACAGCTATATAATGAGAGTGAGAGGGGCAGTACCAACAGCTATATAATGAGAGAGAGGGGTGCAGTACCCACAGCTATATAATGAGAGAGAGGGGTGCACTACCCACAGCTATATAATGAGAGAGAGGGGAGCAGTACCCACAGCTATATAATGAGAGAAGGGGGGCAGTACCCACAGCTATATAATGAGAGAGAGAGGGGGTAGTACCCACATCTATATAATGAGAGAGAGGGGGCAGTACCCACAGCTATATAATGAGAGAGGGGGTCAGTACCAAAAGCTATATAATGAGCGGGAGGGGGTCAGTACCCAAAGCTATATAATGAGAAAGAGAGGGGCAGTACCCACAGCTATATAATGAGAGAGAGAGCGGGCAGTACCCACAGCTATATAATGAGAGAGAGGGGCGGAAGTACCCACAACTATATAATGAATGAGGGGTACAGTACCCACATATATAATGAGAGATAGAGGGGGCAGTACCCGCAGCTATATAATGAAAGAGAGGGGAGCAGTACCCACAGCTATATGATGAGAGAGGGAGGTAGCAATACCCACAGGTATATAATTAGAGAGGGGGAGCAGTACCAAAAGCTATATAATGAGAGAGAGGGGGCAGATCCCACAGCTATTTAATGAGAGAGACCGGGGCAGTACCCACAGCTATATAATGAGAGAGAGGGTCAGTACCCACAGCTATATAATAGAGAGAGAGGTGGCAGTACCCACAGCTATATAATGAGAGAAAGGGGGCAGTACCCACAGCTATTTAATGAGAGAGAGGGGGGCAGTACCCACAGCTATATAACGAGAGAGGGGTCAGTACCCACTGCTATATAATAGAGAGAAAGGGGGCAGTACCCACAGCTATATAATGAGAGAGAGGGGTGCAGTACTCACAGCTATATAATGAGTGAGAGGGGCGCAATACCCACAGCTATTTAATGAGAGAGAGGTCGGCATACCAACAGCTATATAATGAAAGAGAGAGGTGCAGTACCCACAGCTATATAATGAGAGAGATGGGGGCAGTACCCACAGCTATATAATGAGAGAGAGAGGGGGCAGTACACACAGCTATATAATGAGAGAGGGGTGCAGTACCCATAGCTATATAATGAGAGAGAGGGGGGCAGTACCCACAGCTATATAATGAGAGAGAGGGGGGCAGTACCCACAGCTATATAATGAGAGAGGGTGTACAATACCCACAGCTACATAATTAGAGAGGGGGGAGGCAGTACAAAAAGCTATATAATGAAAGAGAGGGGACAGTACCAACAACTATATAATGAGAGAAAGGGGAGGCAGTAACCACAGCTATATAATGAGAGAGAAAGGGGGCAGTACCAACATCTATATAATGAGAGAGAGGGGGCAGTACCCACATATATATAATGAGAGAGAGGGGGGAAATACCCACAACTATATAATGAGAGAGAGGGGTGCAGCACCCACAGCTATTTAATGAGAGAGGTGAGGGGGCAGTACCAACAGCTATATAATGAGAGTGAGAGGGGCAGTACCAACAGCTATATAATGAGAGAGAGGGGTGCAGTACCCACAGCTATATAATGAGAGAGAGGGGTGCACTACCCACAGCTATATAATGAGAGAGAGGGGAGCAGTACCCACAGCTATATAATGAGAGAAGGGGGGCATTACCCACAGCTATATAATGAGAGAGAGAGGGGGTAGTACCCACATCTATATAATGAGAGAGAGGGGGCAGTACCCAAAGCTATATAATGAGAGAGGGGGTCAGTACCAAAAGCTATATAATGAGCGGGAGGGGGTCAGTACCCAAAGCTATATAATGAGAGAGAGAGGGGCAGTACCCACAGCTATATAATGGGAGATAGGGGGGCAGTAACCACAACTATATAATGAGAGAGAGAGGGTGCAGTACCCACAGCTATATAATGAGAGAGAGGGGCGGAAGTACCCACAACTATATAATGAATGAGGGGTACAGTACCCACATATATAATGAGAGATAGAGGGGGCAGTACCCGCAGCTATATAATGAAAGAGAGGGAGGCAGCACCCGTAGCTATATAATGAGAGAGAGGGGAGCAGTATCCACAGCTATATGATGAGAGAGGGAGGTAGCAATACCTACAGGTATATAATTAGAGAGGGGGAGCAGTACCAAAAGCTATATAATGAGAGAGACAGGGGCAGTACCCACAGCTATATAATGAGAGAGAGGGGGCAGATCCCACAGCTATTTAATGAGAGAGACAGGGGCAGTACCCACAGCTATATAATGAGAGAGGGGGTCAGTACCCACAGCTATTTAATAGAGAGAGAGGTGGCAGTACCCACAGCTATATAATGAGAGAGAGGGGGCAGTACCCACAGCTATTTAATGAGAGAGAGGGGGGCAGTACCCACAGCTATATAACGAGAGAGGGGGTCAGTACCCACTGCTATATAATAGAGAGAAAGGGGGCAGTACCCACAGCTATATAATGAGAGATAGGGGTGCAGTACCCACAGCTATATAATAAGTGAGAGAGGGGGCAGTACCAACAGCAATATAATGATAGAGAGGGTGCAGTACCCACAGTATATAATGAGAGATGGGGGCAGTACCCACAGCTATTTAATGAGAGAGAGGCGATGGGGGCAGTACCCACAGCTACATGAGTGAGGGAGAGCAGTACCCAGAGCTATATAATGAGAGAGAGGGGGATGGACCCACAGCTATGTAATGAGAGAGAGGGGGGCAGTACCCACAGCTATATGATGAGAGAATGGGTCAATACCCACAGCTATATAATAGAGAGAGAGGTGGCAGTACCCACAGTTATATAATGAGAGAGAGGGAGGCAGTACACGCAGCTACATGATGAGAGAGAGGGGGACAGTACCCACAGCTATTTAATGGGAGAGAGGGTCAGTACCCACAGTTATATAATGAGAAAGAGGGTATCAGTACCCAGAGTTATATAATGAGAGAGAGAGAGGGGGGCAGTACCCATAGCTATATAATGAGAGAGAGCGGGGGTAGTACCCACAGCTATATAATGACAGAGAGGGGGACTGTACCAACAGCTATATAATGTGAGAGAGGGGTACAGTACCCACAGCTATATAATGAGAGAGAGGTCGGCAGTACCCACAGCTATATAATGAGAGAGAAGGGGGCAGTACCAACAGCTATATAATGAGAGAGAGCGTACAGTACCCACAGCTATATAATGGGAGATAGGGGGCAGTAACCACAGCTATATAATAGGAGATAGGGGGCAGTAACCACAGCTATATAATGAGAGAGAGGGCTGCAGTACCCACAACTATATAATGAGAGAGAGGGGCGGAAGTACCCACAGCTATATAATGAGAGAGGGGTGCAGGACACACAGATATATAATGAGAGAGAGAGGGGGCAGTACCCACAGCTATACAATGAGAGAGAGGGGGACAGTACCAACAGCTATATAATGAGAGAGAGGGGTGCAGTACCAACAGCTATATAATGAGAGAGATGGGCACAGTACCCACAGCTATCTTAAGAGAGAGAGGTTGGCAGTACCCACAGCTATTTAATGAGAGAGAGGGGGCGGTACCCACAGCTATATAATGAGAGAGAGAGGTGCAGGACCCACAGCTATATAATGAAAGAGGGGGGCAGTACCCACAGCTATATAATGAGAAAGAGAGGGGGCAATACACAAAGCTATATAATGAGAGAGAGAGGGGGCAGTACCCACAATATATAATGAGAGAGAGGAGGGGGCAGTACCAACAGCTATATAATGAGAGAGAGAGGGGACAGTAGCAACAGCTATATTATGAGAGAGAGGGAGTCAGTACCCAGAGCTATATAATGAGAGAGAGAGGGGGGCAGTACACACAGCTATATAATGGGAGATAAGGGGGCAGCACCCACAGCTATATAATGAGAGAGAGAGAGGGGGCAGTACCCACAGCTATATAATGTGAGAGAGAGGGGGCAATACCAAAAGCTATATAATGAGAGAGAGAGGGGACAGTACCCACAGCTATATAATGAGAGAGAGGGGCGCAATACCCACGGCTATTTAATGAGAGAGAGGTTGGCAGTACCAACAGCTATATAATGAGAGAGAGGGGTGCAGTATCCCCAGCTATATAATGAGAGAGTGGGTCAGTACCCACAGCTATTTAATGAGAGAGAGCGGCGCAGTACCCACAGCTATATAATGAGAGAGGGGGGGGCAGTACCCACAGCTATTTAATGGCAGAGAGGGTCAGTACCCACAGCTATATAATGAGAGAGAGGGTATCAGTACCCAGAGTTATATAATGAGAGAGAGAGGGGGGCAGTACCCACAGCTATATAATGAGAGAGAGCGGGGGTAGTACACACAGCTATATAATGGGAGATAGGGGGGCAGTAACCACAGCTATATAATCAGAGAGAGGGGGCAGTACCCACAGCTACATAATTACAGAGAGGGGGGCAGTACCCACAGTTATATAATGAGAGAGAGGGGAGCTGTAGCAACAGCTATATAATGAGAGAGAGGGGTGCAGTACCCACAGCTATATAATTAGAGAGAGGGGGACAGTACCAACAGCTATATAATGTGAGAGAGGGGTACAGTAGCCACAGCTATATAATGAGAGAGAGGTCGGCAGTACCAACAGCTATATAATGAGACAGAGGGGTGCAGTACCCACAGCTATATAATGAGAGAGAGGGGCGCAATACCCAAAGCTATTTAATTAGAGAGAGGTCGGCAGTACCCGCAGCTATTTAATGAGAGAGAGGGGAGCGGTACCCACAGCTATATAATGAGAAAGTGGGGTGCAGTACCCACAGCTATATAATGAGAGAGAGTGGCAGTACCCACAGCTATATAATGAGTGAGAGGGGCGCAATACCCACAGCTATTTAATGAGAGAGAGGTCGTCAGTACCAACAGCTATATAATGAAAGAGAGGGGTGCAGTACCCACAGCTATATAATGAGAGAGAGGGGTGCAGTACCCACAGCTATATAATGAGAGAGGGGGGCGCCATACCCCACAGCTATTTAATAAGAGAGGTCGGCAGTACCCACAGCTATTTAATGAGAGAGGGGGGGCGGTACCCACAGCTATATAATGAGAGAGAGCGGGGCAGTACCCACAGCTATATAATGAGAAAGAGAGGTGGCAGTACCCACAGCTATATAATGAGAGAGATACGGGGCAGTACCCACAGCTATAAAATGAGAGAGAAGTGTGCAGTACCCACAGCTATATAATGAGAGAGAGGGGGCCAGTACCCACAGCTATATAATGAGTGAGAGGGGTGCAGTACCAACAGCTATATAATGAGAGAGAAAAGGGGGCAGTACCAACAGCTATATAATGAGAGAGAGGAGGGGGCAGTACCAACAGCTATATAATGATAGAGAGAGGGGGAAGTACCCACAGCTATATAATGTGAGAGAGAGGGGGCAATACCCAAAGCTATAAAATGAGAGAGAAGTGTGCAGTACACACAGCTATATAATGAGAGAGAGGGGCGCAATACCCACAGCTATATAATGAGAGAGATGGGTGCAGTATCCACAGCTATATAGTGAGAGAGGGGGTCAGTACCCACAGCTATTTAATGAGAGAGAGGTCGGCAGTACCCACAGCTATATAATGAGAGAGAGCGGTGCAGTACCCACAGCTATATAATGAGAGAGGGGGTCAGTACCAACAGCTATATAATGGGAGAGAGTGGTGCAGTACCAACAGCTATATAATGAGAGAGAAGGGTGCAGTACCCACAGCTATATAATGAGAGAGAGTGGGACAGTACCAACAGCTATATAATGAGAGAGAGGGGTGCAGTACCCACAGCTATATAATGAGAGAGAGGGGGACAATACCCACAGCTATTTAATGAGAGAGAGGTCGTCAGTACCCACAGCTATTTAGTGAGAGACAGGGGGCGGTACCCACAGCTGTATAATGAGAGAGAGGGGTGCAGTACCCACAGCTATATAATGAGAGAGAGAAGGGGGCAGTACCCACAGCTATATAATGAGAGAGAGGGGTGCAGTACCCACAGCTATATTATGAGAGAGGGGGGCACTACTCACAGTTATATAATAAGAGAGAGGTCGGCAGTACCCACAGCTATATAATGAGAGAGGGGGTTAGTACCCACAGCTATTTAATGAGAGAGAGGGTGGCAGTACCCACAGCTATATGAGAGAGGGGGAGCAGTGCCCGCAGCTATATAATGAGAGAGAGAGGGGGTAATACATACAGCTATATAATGAGAGAGACAGGGGGAAGTACCCACAGCTATATAATGAGAGAGAGTGGTGCAGTACCCACAGCTATATAATGAGAGAGAGGGGGCCAGTACCCACATCTATATAATGAGAGAGAGAAGGGGGCAGTAGCAGCAGCTATATAATGAGAGAGAGGGTTGCAGTACCCACATATATATAATGAGAGAGAGAAGGGGGCAGTACCAACATCTATATAATGAGAGAGAAGGGGGCAGTACCCACAGCTATATAATGAGAGAGAGAGGGGTGCAGTACCCACAGCTATATAATGAGAGAGGGGCAGTACACACAGCTATATAATAAGAGAGAATGGGGCAGTAACCACAGCTATATGAGAGAGGGGGAGCAGTACCCGCAGCTATATAATGAGAGAGAGAGGGGGTAATACACACATCTACATAACGATCGAGACGGGGGCTGTACCCACAGCTATATAATCAGAGAGAGGGAGGAAGTACCCACAGCTACATAATTAGAGAGAGGGGGGCAGTACCAACAGCTATATAATGAGAGAGAGGGGGACAGTACCAACAGCTATATAATGTGAGAGAGGGGTTCAGTACACACAGCTATTTAATGAGAGAGAGGTCGGCAGTACCCACAGCTATTTAATCAGAGAGATGGGGGCGGTACCCACAGCTATATAATGAGAGAGAGGGGGGCAGTTCCCACAGCTATATAATGAGAGATAGGGGGCAGTAAACACAGCTATATAATAGGAGATAGGGGACAGTAACCACAGCTATATAATGAGAGAGAGGGCTGCAGTGCCCACAGCTATATAATGAGAGAGAGGGGCGGAAGTACCCACAGCTATATAATGAGAGAGAGAAGGGGGCAGAACCAACAGCTATATAATGTGAGAAAGGGGTGCCGTACCAACAGCTATAAAATGAGAGAGAGGGGTGCAGTACCCACAGCTATATAATGAGAAAGAGTGGGTGCAGTACACACAGCTATATAATGAGAGAGAGAAGGGGGCAGTACCAACAGCTATATAATGAGAGAGAGCGGTGCAGTACCCACTGCTATATAATGAGAGAGAGAGAAGGGGGCAGTACCAACAGCAATATAATGAGAAAGAGGGGTGCAGTACCAACCGCTATATAATGAGAGAGAGGGGGGCAGTACCCACAGCTATATAATGAGAGAGAAGGGTGCAGTACCGACAGTTATATAATGAGAGAGAGTGGGACAGTACAAAAAGCTATATAATGAGAGAGAGGCGGCAGTACCCACAGCTATATAATGAGAGAGAGGGGGACAATACCCACAGCTATACAATGGGAGATAGGGGGCAGTAAACACAGCTATATAATAGGAGATAGGGGACAGTAACCACAGCTATATAATGAGAGAGAGGGCTGCAGTGCCCACAGCTATATAATGAGAGAGAGGGGCGGAAGTACCCACAGCTATATAATGAGAGAGAGAAGGGGGCAGAACCAACAGCTATATAATGTGAGAAAGGGGTGCCGTACCAACAGCTATAAAATGAGAGAGAGGGGTGCAGTACCCACAGCTATATAATGAGAGAGAGGGGCACAATACCAACACCTATTTAATGAGAGAGATGTTGGGAGTACCCATAGCTATTTAATGAGAGAGAGGGGGGCGGTACCCACAGCTATATAATGAGAGAGGGGGGCAGTACCCACATCTATATAATGAGAAAGACAGGGGGCAATACCCAAAGCTATATAATGAGAGAAAGGGGGGCAGTACCAACAGCTATATAATGAGAGAGAGAGGGGAGCATTACCAACAGCTATATTATGAGAGAGAGGGGGTCAGTACACAGAGCTATATAATGAGAAAGAGAGGGGGGCAGTACACACGGCTATATAATGGGAGATAGGGGGGCAGCACCCACAGCTATATAATGAGAGAGAGAGGGGGCAGTACCCACAGCTATATAATATGAGAGAGAGGGGGCAATACCCAAAGCTATATAATGAGAGAGAGAGGGGGCAGTACCCACAGCTAGAAAATGTGAGATAAGGGGGCAGTAACCACAGCTATATAATAGGAGATAGGGGGCAGTAACCACAGCTATATAATGAGAGAGAGGGCTGCAGTACCCACAGCTATATAATGAGAGAGAGGGGCGGAAGTACCCACAGCTATATAATCAGAGAGGGGTGGGGGCAGTACCCACAGTTATATAATGAGAGAGAGGAGGGGCAGTACCAACAGCTATATAATGAGAGTGAGAGGGGGGGGCAGTACCAACAGCTATATTATGAGAGAGAGGGCGTCAGTACCCAGAGCTATATAATGAGTGAGAGAGGGGGCCAGTACACACAGCTATATAATAGGAGATAGGGGGCAGCACCAACAGCTATATAATGAGAGAGAGAGGGGGCAGTACCCACAGCTATATAATGTGAGAGAGAGGGGGCAGTACCCACAGCTATATAATGGGAGATAGGGGTGCAGTACCCACAGCTATATAATGAGAGAGAGAGGGGGTACTACCCACAGCTATATAATGAAAGAGAGGGGGGCAGTATCTACAGCTATATAAAGAGAGAGAGGGGGAAGTACCCACAGCTACATAATTAGAGAGAGGGGGCAGTACCCACAGCTATATAATGAGAGAGGGGGCCAGTACCTACAGCTATATAAAGAGAGAGAGGGGGAAGTACCCACAGCTACATAATTAGAGAGAGGGGGCAGTAACCACAGCTATATAATGAGAGAGAGAAGGGGGCAATACCAACAGCTATTTAATGAGAGAGAGGGGTGCAGTACCCACAGCTATATAATGAGAGATAGGGGGACAGTAACAACAGTTATATAATGAGAGAGAGAGGGGGCAGTACCCACAGCTATATAATGAGATAGAGGAGGGGGCAGTAACAACAGCTATATAACGAGAGAGAGAGGGAGGCAGTACCAACAGCTATATAACGAGAGAGAGAGGGGAGCAGTACCAACAGCTATATTATGAGAGAGAGGGGGTCACTACCCACAGCTATTTAATGAGAGAGTGGGGCACAATACCCACAGCTATTTAATGAGAGAGAGGTCGGCAGTACCCACAGCTATTTAATGAGAGAAAAAGGGGCGGTACCCACAGCTATATAATGAGAGAGGGGGGCAGTACCCACAGCTATATAATGAGAAAGAGAGGGGGTAATACCCAAAGCTATATTTTGAGAGAGAGAGGGGGCAGTACCCACAGCTATAGAATGAGAGAGAGGGGGGCAGTACCAACAGCTATATAATGAGAGAGAGAGAGGTCAGTACACACAGCTATATAATGGGAGATAGGGCGGCAGTACCCACAACTATATAATGAGAGAGAGGGGTGCAGTACCAGCATCTATATAATGAGTAGAAGGGTGCAGTACCCACAGCTATATAATGAGAGAGAGTGGGACAGTAGCAACAGCTATATAATGAGAGAGAAGGGTGCAGTACCCACAGCTATATAATAAGAGAGAGGGGGACAATACCACAGCTATTTAATGAGAGAGAGGTCGGCAGTACCCACAGCTATTTAATCAGTGAGAGGGGGGCGGTACCCACAGCTGTATAATGAGAGAGAGGTGTGCAGTACCCACAGCTATATAATGAAAGAGAGAAGGGGGCAGTACCCACAGCTGTATAATGAGAGAGAGGGGTGCAGTACCCACAGCTATATTATGAGAGAGGGGGGCACTACCCACAGCTATATAATAAGAGGGAGAGAGGCCAGTACCAACAGCTATATAAAGAGAGGGGGCAGAACCCACAGCTATATAATGAGAGGGGAGCAGTACCCACAGCTATATAATGAGAGAGAGGGGGTCATTACCCAGATCTATATAATGAGAGAGAGAGGGGGCAGTACCCACAGCTATATAATGAGAGAGAGAGGGGGCAGTACCCACAGCTATATAATGGGAGATAGGGAGGCAGTAACCACAGCTATATAATGAGAGAGAGGGGTGCAGTACCCACACCTATATAATGAGAGAGGGTGGCAGTACCCACAGTTATTTAATGAGAGAGAGGGGGCAGTACCCACAGCTATATGAGAGAAGGGGAGCAGTACCCACATTTATATAATGAGAGAGAGAGAGGGGGTACTACCCACAGCTATATAATGAGAGAGAGGGGCGCAGTACCTACAGCTATATAAAGAGAGAGAGGGGGAAATACCCACAGCTACATAATTAGAGAGTGGGGGCAGTACCCACAGCTATATAATGAGAGAGGGGTGCAGGACCCACAGCTATATAATGAGAGAGAGAGGGTAAAGTACCCACAGCTATATAATGAGAGAGAGGGGGGCAGTAACCACAGCTATATAATGAGAGAGAGAAGAGGGCAGTACAAACAGCTATATAATGATAGAGAGGGGTGCAGTACCAACAACATTATAATGAGAGAGAGGGGTGCAGTACCCACAGCTATATAATGAGAGAGAGGGGGACACTACCAACAGCTATATAATGAGAGAGAGGGTTGCAGTACCCACAACTATATAATGAGAGAGAGGGGGGCAGTACTAACAGCTATATATTGAGAGAGAGAGGGGGGCAGTACCAACAGCTATATAATGAGAGAGAGGGGGGCAGTACTAACAGCTATATATTGAGAGAGAGAGGGGGTCAGTACCAACAGCTATATTATGAGAGATAGGGGGCAGTACTAACAGCTATATATTGAGAGAGAGAGGGGGGCAGTACCAACAGCTATATTATGAGAGAGAGGGGGGAATACGCACAGCTATATAATGAGAGGGAGAGGGGGCAGTACTCACAGCTATATAATGAGAGAGAGAGGGGGCAGTACTCACAGCTATTTAATGAGAGAGAGAGGGCAGTACCCACAGCTATATAATGAGAGTGAGGGGGACAGTACCAACAGCTATATAATGAGAGAGAGGGGGACAGTACCCACAGCTACATAATGGGAGAGGGGGCAGTACCCACAGCCATATAATGAGAGAGAGGGGCGCAATACCCACAGCTATTTAATGAGAGAGAGGGATGCAGTACCTAGAGCTATATAATGAGATAGAGCGGTGCAGTACCCACATCTATATAATGAGAGAGGGGGTCAGTACCCACGGCTATATAATGAGAGAGAGGGGCGCAATACCCACAGCTATTTAATGAGAGAGAGGTCGGAATTACCCACAGTTATTTAATGAGAGAGAGGGGGCGGTACCCACAGCTATAAAATGAGAGAGACGGGGGCCGTACCCACAGCTATATAATGAGAGAGGGGGCAGTATCCACAGCTATATAATGAGAAAGATTGGGGGCAGTACACACAGCTATATAATGAGCGACAGAGGGCGCAGTACCCACAGCTATATAATGAGAGAGAGGGGGCAGTACCCACAGCTATATAATGAGAGAGAGAAGAGGGCAGTACCAACAGCTATATAATGAGAGAGAGGGGTGCAGTAACCACTGCTATATAATTAAAAGAGAGGGGGGCAGTACCCACAACTATATAATGAGAGAGAGAAGGGGTCAGTACCCACAACTATATAATGAGAGAGAGTGGGACAGTACGAACAGCTATATAATGACAGAGAATGGTGCAGTACCCACAGCCATATAATGAGAGAGAGGGGGACAATACCCACAGGTATTTAATGAGAGAGAGGTCGGCAGTACCCACTTCTATTTAATGAGAGAGAGGGGGGCGGTACCCACAGTGTATAATGAGAGAGAGGGGTGCAGTACCCACGGCTATATAATGAGAGAGAGAAGGGGGCAGTACCCACAGCTATATAATGAGAGAGAGGGGTGCAGTACCCACAGCTATATAATGAGAGAGGGGGCAGTACCCACAGCTATATAATGAGAGAGAAAGGGGGTCAGTACCCAGAGCTTTATAATGAGAGAGAGAGGTGCATTACCCACAGCTATATAATGAGAGAGAGGGGTGCATTACCCACAGCTATATAATGAGAGAGGGGGGCAGTACCCACAGCTATTTAATGAGAGAGAGGGGAGCAGTACCCACAGCTATATGAGAGAGGGGGAGCAGTACCAACAGCTATATAATGAGAGAGAGGGGGGAGTACCCAATGCTATATAATGAGAGAGAGAGGGGCAGTCCCCACAGCTATATAATGAGAGAGAGGGGGAGCAGTACCCACAGCCATATAATTAGAGAAGGGGGGGGAGTACCCAATGCTATATAATGAGAGAGAGAGGGGCAGAACCCACAGCTATATAATGAGAGAGAGGGGGCAGTATCAACAGCTATATAATGAGAGGGGGTTCAGTACCCACAGCTATATAATGAGAGAGAGGGCGGCAGTACACACAGCTATATAATGAGAGAGAGAGGGGGCAGTCCCAACATCTATATTATGTGAGAGAGGGGGGCAGTACCCATAGCTATATAATGAGAGAGAGGGGGGCAGTACCCACAGCTATGTAATGAGAGAGAGAGGGGGCAGTACCCACAGCTATATAATGAGGGAGAGAGGGGGCAGTACCAACAGCTATATAATGAGAGAGAGGGGTGAAGTACCAACAGCTATATAATGAGAGATTGGGGGCAGTACCCACAGCTATTTAATGAGAGAGAGAGAGGGGGCAGTACCCACAGCTATATAATGAGTGAGCGGGGGGGCAGTACCCACAGCTATATAATGAGAGAGAGGGGGACAGTACCAACAGCTATATAATGTGAGAGAGGGGTGCAGTACCAACAGCTATATAATGAGAAAGAGAGGGGGCAGTACCCACAGCTATATAATGAGAGAGGGGGGGGGGGGCAGTACCCGCATCTATATAATGAGAAAGAGTGGCGGCCGTACGCGCAGCTATATAATGTGAGAGAGGACGGGCAGTACCCACAGCTATATAATGAGAGAGAGAGGGGGCAGTACCAAGAGCTATATAATGAGAGAGAGAGGTGGGCAGTACCAACAGCTATATAATCAGAGAGAGGGGTGCAGTACCCACTGCTATATAATGAGAGAGAGGGGGGCAGTACCCACATATATCTAGTGAGAGAGAGAAGGGGCAGTGCCAACAGCTATATAATGAGAGAGGGGGTCAGTACCCACAGCTATATAATAGAGAGAGAGGTGGCAGTACCCACAGCTTTATCATGAGAGAGAGGGGGCAGTCCCCACAGTTATATAATAAGAGAGAGAGGGTGCACTACCCACAAATATATAATGAGAGAGAGGGGGGTAGTCCCAACAGCTATATTATGAGAGAGAGGGGGGCAGTACCCATAGCTATATAATGAGAGAGAGGGGGGCAGTACCCACAGCTATATAATGAGAGAGAGAGGGGGAAGTACCCACAGCTATATAATGAGAGAGTGAGGGGCAATACACACAGCTTTATAATGAGAGAGAGAGGGGGCAGTACCAACAGCTATATAATGAGAGAGAGAGGTGAAGTACCAACAGCTATATAATGACAGAGTGGGGGCAGTACCCACAGCTATTTAATGATTGAGAGAGGGGCAGTACCCACAGCTATATAATGAGAGAGGGGTTGGTCAGTAACCACAGCTATATAATGAGAAAGAGAGGGGGCAGTACCCACAGCTATATAATATGAGAGGGGGGCAGTACCCACAGCTATTTAATGAGAGAGAGGGGGACAGTACCACAGCTATATAATGAGAGAGAGGGGGCAGTACCCACAGCTATATAATGAGGGAGAGAGGGGGAAGTACCCACAGCTATATAATGAGAGAGAGGGGGGGCAGTACCCACAGCTATATAATGAGAGAGAGGGGGGCAGTACCCACAGCTATATAATTAGAGAGAGGGGCGGAAGTACCCACAGCTATATAATGAGAGAGGGGTGCAGTACCCACAGTTATATAATGTTTTCTTTATTAACCACAAGGGTTTACATAAAGTAGACATTAAGGACAGTATAGGACAATACAGGACGGTACAAATGGGCATTTCTGCGTGTAAAAAAAAACAGGTTGAAATAAAAAAACAGAGAAAAATTCCCCAACAGAGGGGAGACTTCCGAGGGACATTGGGAGAAAGCCCATTAAAAGACCACAGTGACCCTGACCACCAGGGCAAGTGCCCTCTCCCAGTTTTCCACCCTTAATTTACAGACACATACTCAGAGAAGGCCCATTCATTCGGGCCATATAATCAGGGAGGGGGGGCAGTAACCACAGCTATATAATGAGAAAGAGTGGGGGCAGTACACGCAGCTATATAATGAGAGAGAGAGAGGAGTCAGTACCCACAGCTATATAATGAGAGAGAGAGGGGGAAGTTCCCACAGCTATATTATGAGAGAGAGGGGGGCAGTACCCATAGCTATATAATCAGAGAGAGGGGGGCAGTACGCACAGCTATATAATGAAAGAGAGAAGGGGCAGTACCCACAGCTATTTAATGAGAGAGAGTGGGGGCAGTACCAACAGCTATATAATGAGAGAGTGGGGGCAGTAACCACAGCTATTTAATGAGAGAGAGAGGGGGGGCAGTACCCACAGCTATATAATGAGAGAGAGAGGGTGGGGGCAGTACCCAGAGCTATATAATGAGAGAGAGGGGGGCAGTACCATCAGCTATTTAATGAGAGAGAGGGGGGCAATACCCACAGCTATATAATGAGAGAGAGGGATGCTGTACCTACAGCTATATAATGAGAGGGGGGGCAGTTCCCACAGCTATATAATGAGAAAGAGGGGTGCAGTACCCACAGGTATATAATCAGAGGGGGGGAAGTAACCACAGCTATATAATGAGAGAGAGAGAGGAGTCAGTACCCACTCCTATATAATGAGAGAGAGGGGTCAGTACCCAGAGATATCTAATGAGAGAGAGAAGGGGGCAGTGCCAACAGCTATATAATGAGAGAAGGGGTCAGTACCCACAGCTATATAATAGAGAGAGAGGTGGCAGTACCCACAGCTATATAATGAAAGAGAGAGGGGGCAGTACCCACAACTATATAATGAGAGAGAGATGCGGGCAGTCCCAACAGCTATATAATGAGAGAGAGAGGGGGCAATACCCACAGCTATATAATGAGAGAGAGAGGGGGCAGTACCAACAGCTATATAATGAGAGAGGGGGTGAAGTACCAACAGCTATATAATGAGAGAGTGGGGGCAGTACACACAGCTATTTAATGATTGAAAGAGGGAACAGTACCCACGGCTATATAGTGAGAGAGAGGGGGCAGTACCCACAGCTATATAATGAGAAAGAGACGGGGCAGTACCCACAGCTATATAATGAGAGAGGGGGGGCAGTACCCACAGCTATATAATGAGAGAGAGTGGGGACAGTACCACAGCTATATAATGAGAAAGAGAGGGGGCAGTACACACAGCTATATAATGAGAGAGAGAGGTGGCAGTACCCACAGCTATATAATGAGAGAGAGAGGGGGCATTACCAGCAGCTATATAATGAGAGAGAGGGGTGCAGTACGCACTGCTATATAATGAGAGAGAGGAGGGCAGTACACACAGATATATAATGAGAGAGAGAAGGGGGCAGTACCAACAGCTATATAATGAGAGAGAGGGGGCGGTACCAACAGCTATATAATGAGAGAGAGGGGTCCAGTACCAACAGCTATATAATTAGAGAGAGAGGGGTCAATACCCACAGCTATATAATGTGAGAGAGAGGGGGCAGTACCCACAGCTATATAATGAGAGAGGGGTGGGCAGAACCCACAGATATATAATGAGAAAGAGTGGGGGGCAGTACACACAGCTATATAATGAGAGAGAGAGGGGGCAGTACCCACAGCTATATAATGTGAGAGAGAGGGGGCAATACCCAAAGCTATATAATGAGAGACAGAGGGGGCAGTACCCACAGCTATATAATGAGAGAGAGCGGGCAGTACCAACAGTTATATACTGAGAGAGAGAGGGGCAGTACCCACAGCTATATAATGAGAGAGAGGGGGAGCAGTACCCACAGCTACATAATTAGAGAGAGGGGGAGTACTCAAAGCTATATAATGAGAGAGAGAGGGGCAGTACCCACAGCTATATAATGAAAGAGAGGGGGCAGTACCAACAGCTATATAATGAGAGAGGGGGGGCAGTAACCACAGCTATATAATGAGAGAGAGTGGGGGCAGTACCAACAGCTATATAATGAGAGAGAGAGAGGGGGCAGTACCCACAGCTATATAATGAGAGAGAGGGGGCAGTACCAACAGTTATATACTGAGAGATAGAGAGGCAATACCCACAGCTATATAATGAGAGAGAGGGGGGCAGTACCCACAGCTATATAATTAGAGAGAGGGGCGGAAGTACCCACAGCTATATAATGAGAGAGGGGTGCAGTACCCACAGCTATATAATGTTTTCTTTATTAACCACAAGGGTTTACATAAAGTAGACATTAAGGACAGTATAGGACAATACAGGACGGTACAAATGGGCATTTCTGCGTGTAAAAAAAAACAGGTTGAAATAAAAAAACAGAGAAAAATTCCCCAACAGAGGGGAGACTTCCGAGGGACATTTGTGGAGAAAGCCCATTAAAAGACCACAGTGACCCTGACCACCAGGGCAAGTGCCCTCTCCCAGTTTTCCACCCTTAATTTACAGACACATACTCAGAGAAGGCCCATTCATTCGGGCCATATAATCAGGGAGGGGGGGCAGTAACCACAGCTATATAATGAGAAAGAGTGGGGGCAGTACACGCAGCTATATAATGAGAGAGAGAGAGGAGTCAGTACCCACAGCTATATAATGAGAGAGAGAGGGGGAAGTTCCCACAGCTATATTATGAGACAGAGGGGGGTAGTACCCATAGCTATATAATCAGAGAGAGGGGGGCAGTACCCACAGCTATATAATGAAAGAGAGAGGGGGCAGTACCCACAGCTATTTAATGAGAGAGAGTGGGGGCAGTACCAACAGCTATATAATGAGAGAGTGGGGGCAGTAACCACAGCTATTTAATGAGAGAGAGAGGGGGGGCAATACCCACAGCTATATAATGAGAGAGAGAGGGTGGGGGCAGTACCCAGAGCTATATAATGAGAGAGAGGGGGGCAGTACCATCAGCTATTTAATGAGAGAGAGGGGGGCAATACCCACAGCTATATAATGAGAGAGAGGGATGCTGTACCTACAGCTATATAATGAGAGGGGGGGGCAGTTCCCACAGCTATATAATGAGAAAGAGGGGTGCAGTACCCACAGGTATATAATCAGAGGGGGGAAGTAACCACAGCTATATAATGAGAGAGAGAGAGGAGTCAGTACCCACTCCTATATAATGAGAGAGAGGGGTCAGTACCCAGAGATATCTAATGAGAGAGAGAAGGGGGCAGTGCCAACAGCTATATAATGAGAGAAGGGGTCAGTACCCACAGCTATATAATAGAGAGAGAGGTGGCAGTACCCACAGCTATATAATGAAAGAGAGAGGGGGCAGTACCCACAACTATATAATGAGAGAGAGAGGCGGGCAGTCCCAACAGCTATATAATGAGAGAGAGAGGGGGCAATACCCACAGCTATATAATGAGAGAGAGAGGGGGCAGTACCAACAGCTATATAATGAGAGAGGGGGTGAAGTACCAACAGCTATATAATGAGAGAGTGCGTGCAGTACACACAGCTATTTAATGATTGAAAGAGGGAACAGTACCCACGGCTATATAGTGAGAGAGAGGGGGCAGTACCCACAGCTATATAATGAGAAAGAGACGGGGCAGTACCCACAGCTATATAATGAGAGAGGGGGGGCAGTACCCACAGCTATATAATGAGAGAGAGTGGGGACAGTACCACAGCTATATAATGAGAAAGAGAGGGGGCAGTACACACAGCTATATAATGAGAGAGAGAGGTGGCAGTACCCACAGCTATATAATGAGAGAGAGAGGGGGCATTACCAGCAGCTATATAATGAGAGAGAGGGGTGCAGTACGCACTGCTATATAATGAGAGAGAGGAGGGCAGTACACACAGATATATAATGAGAGAGAGAAGGGGGCAGTACCAACAGCTATATAATGAGAGAGAGGGGGCGGTACCAACAGCTATATAATGAGAGAGAGGGGTGCAGTACCAACAGCTATATAATTAGAGAGAGAGGGGTCAATACCCACAGCTATATAATGTGAGAGAGAGGGGGCAGTACCCACAGCTATATAATGAGAGAGGGGTGGGCAGAACCCACAGATATATAATGAGAAAGAGTGGGGGGCAGTACACACAGCTATATAATGAGAGAGAGAGGGGGCAGTACCCACAGCTATATAATGTGAGAGAGAGGGGGCAATACCCAAAGCTATATAATGAGAGACAGAGGGGGCAGTACCCACAGCTATATAATGAGAGAGAGCGGGCAGTACCAACAGTTATATACTGAGAGAGAGAGGGGCAGTACCCACAGCTATATAATGAGAGAGAGGGGGAGCAGTACCCACAGCTACATAATTAGAGAGAGGGGGAGTACTCAAAGCTATATAATGAGAGAGAGAGGGGCAGTACCCACAGCTATATAATGAAAGAGAGGGGGCAGTACCAACAGCTATATAATGAGAGAGGGGGGGCAGTAACCACAGCTATATAATGAGAGAGAGTGGGGGCAGTACCAACAGCTATATAATGAGAGAGAGAGAGGGGGCAGTACCCACAGCTATATAATGAGAGAGAGGGGGCAGTACCAACAGTTATATACTGAGAGAGAGAGAGGCAATACCCACAGCTATATAATGAGAGAGGGGGGGGCAGTACCCACAGCTATATAATGAGACAGAGTGGGGGGCAGTACACACAGCTATATAATGAGAGAGAGAGGGGGCAGTACCAACAGCTATATAATGAGAGAGAGGGGGAAGTACCAACAGCTACATAATGAGAGAGAGGGGTGCAGTACCCACTGCTATATAATGAGAGAGAGGGGGGCAATACCCACAGATATATAATGAGAGAGAGAAGGGGGCAGTACCAACAGCTATATAATGAGAGAGAGGGGGCAGTACCCACAGCTATATAGTGAGAGAGAGAGGGGGCAGTACCCACAGTTTAAGATGTGAGAGAGAGGGAGCAGTACCCACAGCTATATAATGAGAGAGGGGGGGGGGGGGCAGTACCCACAGCTATATAATGAGAAAGAGAGGGGGCAGTACACACAGCTATATAATGAGAGAGAGAGGTGGCAGTACCAACAGCTATTTAATGATAGAGAGGGGTGCAGTACCCACTGCTATATAATGAGAGAGAGGGGGCAGTACCCACATATATATAATGAGAGAGAGAAGGGGGCAGTACCAACAGCTATATAATGAGAGAGAGGGGTGCAGTACCAACAGCTATATAATGAGAGAGAGGGGTGCAGTACCCACAGCTATATAATGAGAGAGGGGTGGGCAGTACCCACAGATATATAATGAGAAAGAGTGGGAGGCAGTACACACAGCTATATAATGAGAGAGAGAGGGGGCAGTACCCACAGCTATATAATGTGAGAGAGAGGGGGCAATACCCAAAGCTATATAATGAGAGAGAGAAGGGGCAGTACCCACAGCTTTATAATGAGAGAGAGGGGGCAGTACCAACAGTTATATACTGAGAGAGAGAGGGGCAGTACCCACAGCTATATAATGAGAGAGAGGGGGAGCAGTACCCACAGCAATATAATTAGAGAGGGGGGGGGAGTACTCAAAGCTATATAATGAGAGAGAGAGGGGCAGTACCCACAGCTATATAATGAAAGAGAGGGGGCAGTACCAACAGCTATATAATGAGAGTGGGGGGGCAGTAACCACAGCTATATAATGAGAGAGAGTGTGGGCAGTACCAACAGCTATATAATGAGAGAGAGGGGGCAGTACCAACAGTTATATACTGAGAGAGAGAGAGGCAATACCCACAGCTATATAATGAGAGAGAGAGGTGGCAGTACCCACAGCTATATAATGAGAGAGAGAGGGGGGGCAGTACCAACAACTATATAATGAGAGAGACGGGGAAGTACCAACAGCTATATAATGAGAGAGAGGGGGCAGTACCCACAGCTATATAGTGAGAGAGAGAGGGGGCAGTACCCACAGTTTATAATGTGAGAGAGAGGGGGCAGTACCCACAGCTATATAATGAGAGAGGGGGGGGGCAGTACCCACAGCTATATAATGAGAAAGAGTGGGGGCAGTACACACAGCTATATAATGAGAGAGAGGGGTGGCAGTACCCACAGCTATATAATGAGTGAGAGAGGGGGGCAGTACCAACAGCTATATAATGAGAGAGAGGGGTGCACTACCCACTGCTATATAATGAGAGAGAGGGGGGCAGTACCCACATATATATAATGAGAGAGAGAAGGGGGCAGTACCAACAGCTATATAATGAGAGAGTGGGGTGCAGTATCAACAGCTATATAATGAGAGAGAGGGGTGCAGTACCCACAGCTATATAATGAGAGAGAGGGGGGCGGTACCCACAGCTGTATAATGAGAGAGAGGTGTGCAGTACCCACAGCTATATAATGAGAGAGAGAAGGGGGCAGTACCCACAGCTATATAATGAGAGAGAGGGGTGCAGTACCCACAGCTATATTGTGAGAGAGGGGGGCACTAACCACAGCTATATAATAAGAGGGAGAGAGGCCAGTACCAACAGCTATATAAAGAGAGAGAGGGGTGCAGTACCCACAGCTATATAATGAGAGGGGGGCAGTACCCACAGCTATATAATGAGAGAGAGGAGGTCATTACCCAGATCTATATAATGAGAGAGAGAGAGGGGCAGTACCCACAGCTACATAATGAGAGAGAGAGGGGGCAGTACCCACAGCTATATAATGGGAGATGGGGAGGCAGTAACCACAGCTATATAATGAGAGAGAGGGGTGCAGTACCCACTGCTATATAATGAAGAGAGAGGGGGGCAGTACCCACAACTATATAATGAGAGAGAGTGGGACAGTACCAACAGATATATAATGAGAGAGAAGGGTGCAGTACCCACAGCCATATAATGAGAGAGAGGGGGACAATACCCACAGGTATTTAATGAGAGAGGGGGGGAAGTACCCACAGCTATATAATGAGAAAGAGTGTGGGGCAGTACACACAGCTATATAATGAGAGAGAGAGAGGGGGCAGTACCCACAGCTATATAGTGTGAGAGAGAAGGGGCAATACCCAAAGCTATATAATGAGAGAGAGAGGGGGCAGTACCCACAAATATATAATGAGAGAGAGGGGGTAGTACCCACAGCTATATAATGAGAGAGAGGGGCGGAAGTAACCACAGCTATATAATGAGAGAGGGTTGCAGTACCCACAGCTATATAATGAGAGAGAGAGGTGGCAGTACCCACAGCTATATAATGAGAGAGAGGTGGCAGTACCAACAGTTATATACTGAGAGAGAGAGGGGCAGTACCCACAGCTATATAATGAGAGAGAGGGGGAGCAGTACCCACAGCTATATAATTAGAGAGGGGGGCAGTACTCAAAGCTATATAATGAGAGAGAGAGGGGCAGTACCCACAGCTATATAATGAAAGAGAGGGGGCAGTACCAACAGCTATATAATGAGAGAGAGGGGGCAGTACCAACAGCTATATAATGAGAGAGGGGGGACAGTAACCACAGCTATATAATGAGAGAGAGTGGGGGCAGTACCAACAGCTATATAATGAGAGAAGAGGTCAGTACACACAGCTATATATTGAGAGAGACAGGGGGCAGTTCCCACAGTTTATAATGTGAGAGAGAGGGGGCAGTACCCACAGCTATATAATGAGAGAGGGGGGGGGCAGTACCCACAGCTATATAATGAGACAGAGTGGGGGCAGTACACACAGCTATATAATGAGAGAGAGAGAGGTGGCAGTACCCACAGCTATATAATGAGAGAGAGAGGGGGGCAGTACCAACAGCTATATAATGAGAGATAGGGGGCAGTACCAACAGCTATATAATGAGGGAGAGTGGTGCAGTACCCACTGCTATATAATGAGAGAGAGGGGGGCAGTACCCACAGATGTATAATGAGAGAGAGAAGGGGGCAGTACCAACAGCTATATAATGAGAGAGAGGGGGCAGTAACCACAGCTATATAATGAGAGACAGAGGGGGCAGTACCCACAGTTTATAATGTGAGAGAGAGGGGGCAGTACCCACAGCTATATAATGAGAGAGAGAGGGGGCAGTACCAACAGCTATATAATGTGAGAGAGAGGGGGCAATACCCAAAGCTATATAATGAGAGAGAGAGGGACAGTAACAATAACTATATAATGAGAGAGAGGGGTGAAGTACCAACAGCTATATAATGCGAGAGTGGGGGCAGTACCCACATCTATTTAATGAGAGAGAGAGGGGGCAGTACCCACAGCTATATAATGAGAGTGAGGGGGACAGTACCAACAGCTATATAATGAGAGAGGGGGGGCAGTACCCACAGCTACATAATGGGAGAGGGGGCAGTACCCACAGCCATATAATGAGAGAGAGGGGCGCAATACCCACAGCTATTTAATGAGAGAGATGTCAGCAGTACCAACAGCTATATAATGAGAGAGAGGGGTGCAGTACCCACAGCTATATAATGAGAGAGAGTGGGGGCAGTACACACAGCTATATAATGAGAGAGAGAAGAGGGCAGTACCAACAGCTATATAATGAGAGAGAGGGGTGCAGTACCCACTGCTATATAATGAAGAGAGAGGGGGGCAGTACCCACAGGTATTTAATGAGAGAGGGGGGGGGGCAGTACCCACAGCTATATAATGAGAAAGAGTGGGGGGCAATACACACAGCTATATAATGAGAGAGAGAGGGGGCAGTACCCACAGCTATATAATGTGAGAGAGAAGGAGGCAGTACCCACAACTGTATAATGAGAGAGAGTGGGACAGTACCAACAGCTATATAATGAGAGAGAAGGGTGCACTACCCACAGCCATATAATGAGAGAGAGGGGGACAATACCCACAGCTATATAATGAGAGAGAGGGGTGCAGTACCCACAGCTATATAATGAGAAAGAGTGGGGGGCAGTACACACAGCTATATAATGAGAGAGAGAGAGGGGGCAGTACCCACAGCTATATAGTGTGAGAGAGAAGGGGCAATACCCAAAGCTATATAATGAGAGAGAGAGGGGGCAGTACCCACAAATATATAATGAGAGAGAGGGGGTAGTACCCACAGCTATATAATGAGAGAGAGGGGCGGAAGTAACCACAGCTATATAATGAGAGAGGGTTGCAGTACCCACAGCTATATAATGAGAGAGAGAGGTGGCAGTACCCACAGCTATATAATGAGAGAGAGGTGGCACTACCAACAGTTATATACTGAGAGAGAGAGGGGCAGTACCCACAGCTATATAATGAGAGAGAGGGGTAGCAGTACCCACAGCTATATAATTAGAGAGGGGGGGCAGTACTCAAAGCTATATAATGAGAGAGAGAGGGGGCAGTACCCACAAATATATAATGAGAGAGAGGGGGGTAGTACCCACAGCTATTTAATGAGCGAGAGAGGGGGCAGTACCCACAGCTATATAATGAGAGAGAGGGGTGCAGTACCCACAGCTATATAATGAGAAAGAGTGGGGGGCAGTACACACAGCTATATAATGAGAGAGAGAGAGGGGGCAGTACCCACAGCTATATAGTGTGAGAGAGAAGGGGCAATACCCAAAGCTATATAATGAGAGAGAGAGGGGGCAGTACCCACAAATATATAATGAGAGAGAGGGGGTAGTACCCACAGCTATATAATGAGAGAGATGGGCGGAAGTAACCACAGCTATATAATGAGAGAGGGTTGCAGTACCCACAGCTATATAATGAGAGAGAGAGGTGGCAGTACCCACAGCTATATAATGAGAGAGAGGTGGCAGTACCAACAGTTATATACTGAGAGAGAGAGGGGCAGTACCCACAGCTATATAATGAGAGAGAGGGGGAGCAGTACCCACAGCTATATAATTAGAGAGGGGCGGCAGTACTCAAAGCTATATAATGAGAGAGAGAGGGGCAGTACCCACAGCTATATAATGAAAGAGAGGGGGCAGTACCAACAGCTATATAATGAGAGAGAGGGGGCAGTACCAACAGCTATATAATGAGAGAGGGGGGGCAGTAACCACAGCTATATAATGAGAGAGAGTGGGGGCAGTACCAACAGCTATATAATGAGAGAAGAGGTCAGTACACACAGCTATATATTGAGAGAGAC
The DNA here is from genome assembly GCA_964016885.1 of Eledone cirrhosa. Classification (NCBI taxonomy): domain Eukaryota; kingdom Metazoa; phylum Mollusca; class Cephalopoda; order Octopoda; family Eledonidae; genus Eledone; species Eledone cirrhosa. The sequence goes on from OZ024740.1 coordinate 28,025,407, forward strand.
AGGGGGCAGTTCCCACAGTTTATAATGTGAGAGAGAGGGGGCAGTACCCACAGCTATATAATGAGAGAGGGGGGGGCAGTACCCACAGCTATATAATGAGACAGAGTGGGGGCAGTACACACAGCTATATAATGAGAGAGAGAGAGGTGGCAGTACCCACAGCTATATAATGAGAGAGAGAGGGGGGCAGTACCAACAGCTATATAATGAGAGATAGGGGGCAGTACCAACAGCTATATAATGAGGGAGAGTGGTGCAGTACCCACTGCTATATAATGAGAGAGAGGGGGGCAGTACCCACAGATGTATAATGAGAGAGAGAAGGGGGCAGTACCAACAGCTATATAATGAGAGAGAGGGGGCAGTACCCACAGCTATATAATGAGAGACAGAGGGGGCAGTACCCACAGTTTATAATGTGAGAGAGAGGGGGCAGTACCCACAGCTATATAATGAGAGAGAGAGGGGGCAGTACCAACAGCTATATAATGTGAGAGAGAGGGCGCAATACCCAAAGCTATATGATGAGAGAGAGAGGGGGCAGTACCAACAGCTATATTATGAGAGAGAGGGGGGAGTACGCACAGCTATATAATGAGAGAGAGAGGGGGCAGTACTCACAGCTATATAATGAGAGAGAGAGGAGGCATTACCCACAGCTATATAATGAGAGAGAGAGGGACAGTAACAATAACTATATAATGAGAGAGAGGGGTGAAGTACCAACAGCTATATAATGCGAGAGTGGGGGCAGTACCCACATCTATTTAATGAGAGAGAGAGGGGGCAGTACCCACAGCTATATAATGAGAGTGAGGGGGACAGTACCAACAGCTATATAATGAGAGAGAGGGGGGCAGTACCCACAGCTACATAATGGGAGAGGGGGCAGTACCCACAGCCATATAATGAGAGAGAGGGGCGCAATACCCACAGCTATTTAATGAGAGAGAGGTCAGCAGTACCAACAGCTATATAATGAGAGAGAGGGGTGCAGTACCCACAGCTATATAATGAGAGAGAGGGGTGCAGTACCTAGAGCTATATAATGAGATAGAGCGGTGCAGTACCCACAGCTATATAATGAGAGAGGGGGTCAGTACCCACGGCTATATAATGAGAGAGAGGGGCGCAATACGCACAGCTATTTAATGAGAGAGAGGTCGGCATTACCCACAGCTATATAATGAGAGAGGGGGGCAGTACCCACAGCTATATAATGAGAAAGAGTGGGGGCAGTACACACAGCTATATAATGAGAGAGAGAAGAGGGCAGTACCAACAGCTATATAATGAGAGAGAGGGGTGCAGTACCCACTGCTATATAATGAAGAGAGAGGGGGGCAGTACCCACAACTATATAATGAGAGAGAGAAGGGTGCAGTACCCACAACTGTATAATGAGAGAGAGTGGGACAGTACCAACAGCTATATAATGAGAGAGAAGGGTGCAGTACCCACAGCCATATAATGAGAGAGAGGGGGACAATACCCACAGGTATTTAATGAGAGAGGGGGGGGGGGCAGTACCCGCAGCTATATAATGAGAAAGAGTGGGGGGCAGTACACACAGCTATATAATGAGAGAGAGAGGGGGCAGTACCCACAGCTATATAATGTGAGAGAGAAGGGGCAATACCCAAAGCTATATAATGAGAGAGAGAGGGGGCAGTACCCACAAATATATAATGAGAGAGAGGGGGGTAGTACCCACAGCTATTTAATGAGCGAGAGAGGGGGCAGTACCCACAGCTATATAATGAGAGAGAGGGGTGCAGTACCCAAAGCTATATAATGAGAGAGGGGTTGGGCAGTAACCACAGCTATATAATGAGAGAGGGGGAGATGTACCCACAGCTATATAATGAGAGAGAGGGGTGGGCAGTACCCACAGCTATAAAATGAGAAAGAGTGGGGGCAGTACACACAGCTATATAATGAGAGAGAGAGGTGGCAGTACACACAGCTATATAATGAGAGAGAGAGGTGGCAGTACCCACAGCTATATAATGAGAGAGATGGGTGCAGTACCCACTGCCATATAATGAGAGAGAGGGCGGCAGTACCCACAGCTATATAATGAGAGAGAGGGGCACAATACCCACAGTTATTTAATGAGAGAGAGAGCGGCAGTACCCACAGATATATAATGAGAGAGAGAAGGGGGCAGTACCAACAGCTATATAATGAGAGAGAGGGGTGCAGTACCCACAGCTATATAATGAGAGAGAGGGGCACAATACCCACAGTTATTTAATGAGAGAGAGGGCGGCAGTACCCACAGATATATAATGAGAGAGAGAAGGGGGCAGTACCATCAGCTATATAATGAGAGAGAGGGGCGCAGTACCCACAGCTATATAATGAGAGAGAGGGGTGCAGTACCAACAGCTATATAATGAGAGAGAGGTCGGCAGTACCCACAGCTATTTAATGAGAGAGAGAGGGGGCATTAAAAGTAACCAAGGCGCTGTGTGGTTACTAATATATATTGTTTAGAAAATGTAAGAGAAACACAAACATAAGGATAATTCACGCTCTTCGGCTGTCTGTTGTGGGTCGCTGATGTTTTGTGTATATATATATATATATTCAAATTAGTGGGGCTTACAGTATAAAGACAATGGAATGACAACGAAAAGTCGACAGTCCCATCTCCTCAGTCAACCTATGGAATTCACGACAGTTTCGGTTCATTAACGTTCATACTATTTATTCCGGGGTACATTGGAAGGTAACAAAACAAGTAGAGGCAAAGACAGGAGAATTTACCCCTTTCAACGAATTACACAAAATTGCCTTGCACTTGATCAATCCCACTTTCTAAACAACGATGAGAGTTGCAGGATTTACATGGGAGTTTTCCTTCTCCTAGATTCTAGGGTTCACTCAAACGCTGGTTCAGCTATGCGTTCAGAGACTAACTGAGTACCGCCATGTCCTAGTGCATATATATATATGTATATATATATACATATATATTTATTAAAATAACAGATTAAAGTCGCTGCTTTCACCCTTAACGGGATCTTCTGAAGATCTTCAGAAGATCCCGTTAAGGGTGAAAGCAGCGATTATTTGCTTAAACTTTAATCTGTTATTTTAATAAATATTTGCTCTACGGTTCTTATATATTTGATATATAATTATCCTTATCGAGCCCTCTTTGGATTTTAGTCTTCAAATTTATTATTATTACTATATATATATATATATATATATATATATATATATATATATATATGGGGTGGGGGTATGTATGTATGTATGCATATATATATATATTAGAAAAGGGAAGTAAAGTTCTATACAAAACAGTGGATATAGAAGATGAACGAAAAAACTTACCTCTTAATTTTAAATCTTTTATTTTTAGTTTTTAATTCTTATTAATTCTTTTTAATTGTAATACTCAACATTTGATAAGATGAATTTTAATAATACTTCGAAACCGGTTATACTTTATATACTTTATATACTTTATATACTTTATAGAACTCTTTTTTAAAAGAATTGTCCCCATCATTTTTGCTATAATGTCACTTTGACGAATCCAATTTCACCTTTTCCAATTTCACCTTTTCTCTATATGTATATATATATATATATATATATATATATATATATATATATATATATATATATATATATATATATATATATATACACAGTTTAAATTTGGTGGTTAACCACTGCGTAGAACTGATCATTCTGCAATGTTAATCATGACGTAATATGGAAAAAGCACTCGACGTTATGCAACTCGTGCATCTTTAATGTTGGATCATGTTGGTGGTGCGGGAACGGAGTAAATGTATTATAAAGGGAAATAAGAGGAAGCCAAAAATGTGGAATTTCCTTAATTATTTATCCCTGTAAATACTATGCACACTTCAGTGGACAGGTTGCCACTGAAATACACACACACATATATATATATATATATATATATATATATACATTAAATGTATAAATTGAGTTAGGAACTCAAAATAGTCTTTTACAACAAAATAGCTCTAAGAAAGAGATATTTTTGAGCCGTATATTATAATAGAATATAAAAGAAAAGCGAACACAGATATATGGATATATGTGTTCAAATCGTAAGGGACCAGATTCGCTAAAGTGAAAAGAATACTAACTATTGACAATTGGGTTCGCTTGTCTCAATTTAAGAAAATAAATACAAACCGGAATTGTGGTAACTACCAATCACCCAGACAACTTGTTATTGTTTCGCAAATTTAATTGTGAATAGGAATACTAATCCAAGCTCTTCAGTGGGTGATAAATTAGTATCCTAGACACATCTATGTGTGTTATATATAAAAAAATTATACACCGCAGATGGCATCCTAGCGAGTCTCACAAACCCACACCACTAAAAATAGCAGCCAGGTTTACTTTGTGAGACTCACTAAGATGCCATGTGCGCTGTTTTATTGTTTATATATAGCATACATAGATGTGTCTGGGATACTAATTTATCACCCACTGATGAGCTTGGATTGGTATTCCTATTCACAATTAAATTTGCGAAACAACAACAAGTTGTCTGGGTGATTGGTAGTTACCACAATTCCGGTTTGTATTTATTTTCTTAATTTTTTCTTAAATTGAGACAAGCAAACCCAATTGTCTATAGTTAGTATAATTTTCACCTTAGCGAATCCAGTCCCTTACGATTTGAACACATATATCTATATATCTGTGTTCGCTTTTCTTTTATATTCTATTATAATTATTATATATATATATACATGTATGTATATATATATATATATATATATATATATATATATATATATATATATAATATAAGATCAAAAGATGGTTAAAGGAGTTCCATATATTTTATTATGCGCATTTCAAAAACAAACATCATCAAGCAATAATATTTGTGTTTTCATCAGATAAAACAGGAGAACATGATATGAAGGCTAAAAAAAACACTTGTTGATAGTGCAGTTTTAAATCAACATATGAAAAGTGGTTTTAGATTGATGTGTGATATTGGGAAAAATATTTTATTTAGAGAGGGGGGGGGGATGAAAAGGGAAGGAGATGAGAGGGAGAGATGGGTTAACTAGGCTAACTTCTGTAAACCCAAATACAACGTCAAACACAACTTCGCTAAATGTTCATAATCCAACTCTAAATCAAGAAACTATTATTCCTATTATTCCTATCGCAAACAACTTCTCCAATCCAATTCCTTCTATAGATAACACTAGATCACTCATTAATAATCTCTCTAATTGCAACTGCCGCATTAAAAATAAATGTCCTCTCAACAACCATTGCCTCGATAAAAACTTAATTTATGAATGTAAAATTATAACTAGCACCAATTCCTTCACCTATTTTGGCTCCACTTCCACCTCTTTTAAAGCTCGTCTCTATAATCATCATTCATCTTTCAAATACAAACTTAAAAGAACTAACACTGCTCTCTCAGAACTCATATGGTCCTTAAAAGACAAAAACATTAAATATAACATCTTTTGGAAAAAGATTTCTTCTGCATCCTCATACTTGAACAGCTCTCTATCTAAAATCTGTAATCTCTGCCTAAATGAAAAATTTACCATTATCTCTAACCTAGAATCTATAATAAATAGACGCTCAGATTTGTTTTTTATCTGCCTGCATAAATTCCATAGAACTTTTCACAAAGTATACAGTTAATATTCAATTCTTTATCAATTTAGAATCTTTTCTCAAAGGCACATATACATACACCTCTTTAAAATATACCCATCTACCTTACTTTAAAGGGCATTATACACTCTATAATACTTGTTTACTCATTACCCTCATTCTATCTTCTCGTAAAATAATAACATTTGTTTTTGACATTTTGAATATTCATCCGCAATCATTATTATTATTTTTTCTCTCTATCATAAATCTTTTTAATCTCAATTTCATCCTTAATTTATTATTTTTTTTTTCTCCCCATCAACGAACTCATTATTAATACATATCAATTCAATATACAAACTTTAACTTCACATTATTTTTCTCAAATCCTTCTACACTTCTCAAATCCTTCTACCTTAACAATTTTTCTCTTCGCTAATTTTGAAATTGCCACAATACATACATTTCTTCTTTTGACGTTAGAATATTCACCCACAATTATTATTTTTTTCTCTCTATCTTCATACATAATTTCCCTTCGTTAATTTTCAAATTCCTTTAATTTATACATTATCTTCCAACGGTTCCCAACCTCTCTATATTAAAACAATATATCTTTTTCTCAGTTATAAAAACTATCTCTTTCTCTCTATCACCCATCTCTCCCTCTCCACCTTCACTCTCATCTCCTCCCCCCTTTTTTTCATCCTTTCCACCCCACCCTCCCTAAATAAAATATTTTTTCCTCGCACATATCCTCCCTTCGTTAATTTTCAAAATTTTTAATTTATACAGTATCTTCCAACGGTTTTCAACCCCTCTATGTAAAAAATATATCTCCTCTCAGTTATAAAAACTATCTCTTTCTCTCTATCACCCATCTCTCCCTCTCATCTCCTTCCTTTTTCATCCTCCCCCCCCCCTCTCTAAATAAAATATTTTTCCCAATATCACACATCAATCTAAAACCACTTTTCATATGTTGATTTAAAACTGCACTATCAACAAGTGTTTTTCTTAGCGTTCATATCATGTTCTCCTGTTTTATCTGATGAAAACACAAATATTATTGCTTGATGATGATTGTTTTTGAAATGCGCATAATAAAATATATGGAACTCCTTTAACCATCTTTTGATCTTATATTATGCATACTCCAGTCCCACAAACTGTAGAGTGCTTCTTATCCGATATCTGCATTGCTTTATTGTACTACAATAAAACTCACCTCCTACATTATATATATATATATATATATATATATATATATATATATATATATATATATATATATATATATGTATATATAAATATATATATATGTATATATAAATATATATATATATATACCACTGGTAAATGAAATAATTGCCTTATGTTGTTTATTACATAACTATATATATATATATATATATATATATATATATATATATATATATATATATATATATATATATATATATATATATATATATATATATTTATCTCCAAATCACTGATTTGTCGAGCAAACCTGCCAAAACCACTTCTAAATTTTTTTGGGGGGTGTTAGTAGGCGTCTGTCATCTTACCATCCCATTCCTACTGACTAGCCT
>OZ024740.1:28035144-28052644 GCA_964016885.1 Eledone cirrhosa
AAGTACCAGTAATACACTGGGTATTTGCTGGCTTTGTGCCAAAAGTAGAAACAATTATGTATACAATTATATATATAAATATAAGTATCAGCCGTACTATGAGTGAGAAATGAAATTTAATTTTTTCCATCTATATATATATATACATTTATATATATATACGTTTTTTAGCCATTTTGAAATGAATTCTTGGCGCGATCGTTTTGGAAAATTTAATGTCTAGATATGAGCGAGCTTCCTGAAGAATCCAGCGCTCGAGTTTATATAAATATTACATAATTATTGGAAAACTCAAAACACGGACTAAACCATGGTAGAGGTATTTAAATGTATTCTATTTTCTCCTAGTTTATTTTAAACCTAATTCTGCTTAGTTGACTGTATCTAGGCGATTACGCTGTCGAAATATTCGATAAATATTTCATTACGGCCGACGCGAAGCGCTAGTTTTGGTTATTTGTTGGAGATTCCTTCATAGAAGCCTCATTCGTATAGCCTGGTCTATTCGATTCTTATATAGTTAATTATGCTAATTGGGAGAGGAAATAGTATATATTTTATCTTGTGATTCTATAGACATGTTTTATGATATATATATATATATATGTATATATATATATATATATATATATATATATATATATATATATATATATATATATATATATATTTATATATATATATATATATATATATATATATATATATATATATATATATATATATATTTATATATATATATATATATATATATATATATATATATATATATATATATATATATATATATATATATATATGTATATGTGAAGTAATTCCGTCGGAAAGGTCCAGGAAAAAAGAGTGCTCTATGTAGGTTACAGAGCTTAATAGTTATGTAATAAACAACATAAGATAATTATTTCATTTACCACTGGTAAATGAAATAATTATCTTATGTTGTTTATTACATAACTATATATATATATTAATATATATATATATATATATATATATATATATCATTACGTATATAATATAATTGTTTCTACTTTAGGCACAAGGCCAGCAATTACCCAGTGCATTACTGGTACTTATAATATAATGGTGGTGGATTGGCAATATCGGTAGAGGGTCGGACGCTATGCTTTGACGTATAGAGTTACGGCCGTTGCCATTATGAGTTCAAATCCCGCCGAGGGTAAGTTTGCCTTTCATCCTTACGGGCTCGATAAAATAAAGTACCAGTAATGCTCTGGGTAATTTCTGGCCTTGTGCCAAAAGTAGAAACAATTATGTATATAATTATATATATACATTAGATATATATATATATAGTGCAAATTTATACGGGAAAAAAACAGAGAGGTAGACAAATAAAGGTTTATTAGGTTCACGTTTTTGAGGCTGGGTGGGGGTGACGTTTCGGGCATAAACCCTTCTTCAGGAGTAAATAGATTAGGAAGAGAGTTCAGAGGGTGTGTGGAAATACATTTAGAAAAAAGGGGGAAGGAAAACAATTAAAAATAAAAATAAATATAAACGTAAAAATAAATATATATATATATATATATATTTATATATATATATATATATATATATATATGTATATATATATATAATACTGGAATTGAACCATCCAGACCGTTGAGGTATGTCATACATCAATTCATGTATTTTTTCTGACGAGGACGTACTGAAAAAACAACACAGTACCTTCGAAATTTATATAATAAGACATATATTTTGATTATAAGTATATATATAGGAAAAAGTATGATCCCGACGGCAGAGCTCAACCCGTTTCGTCGGCTATTTCAGGACTCAGAAATAGCCGTCGAAACGGCTAGAGCTCTGCCGTCGGGGTCATACTTTTTGCTATATATATATATATATATATAAGTATGTATACGTACATACAAATATGTATACAGACGTACAGTAGTATGTATATATATATACATACATGCACACATATACATATGTACAGCGTTCCTTTGGCAGTGTTGAACAAACGAGCAACAGTGGTTGCTAGACACTACGGGTTAATACGGGATGTTTGTTTACAGACACATCGAGCATTATAATAAATGTTCGGTGAATCCATACGTACATATATATATGTGTGCATGTATGTATATATATATACATACTACTGTATGTCTGTATACATATATGTATGTACGTATACATACTTATATTTAAGTAACAGCTGTACTAAGAGTGAGAAATGGAATTTCGTTTCATTTTTTCCGTTTATATATATATATATATATATATATATATATATATATATATATATGTATACATACATGTATAAATATATACATCCAAATATACATACATTATACATATAAATATGTATATATATATATATATATATACATATAAATATATACATACATACATATATACATATATACATACGTACACACAAACAAATACATACATACATACACACATATATAAATATCTATACATATACTGTATATACAGAGAGAGAGAGAGAGAGAGAGAGAGAGAGAGAGTATTGTGGGGTCTGTTTTACTTTCATTAATGTCTCTCCCATCAAGGCGGTGGATTGGCAGTATCGGTAGAGGGTCGGACGCCATGCTTTCCAGCATAGTTATGTCCCTTTACGATCTGAGTTCAAATCCCGCCGAGGTTGACTTTGCCTTTCATCCTTACGGGGTTGATAAAATAAAGTACCAGTAATGCACTGGGTAATTGCTGGCCTTGTGCCAAAGGTAGAAACAATTAATGTCTCTACCATCTTTAACTGTTTATATCCTCTCTCTCTCTCTCTCTCTCTCTCTCTCTCTCTCTCTCTCTCTGCCTCCCTCACTTTAACTCTATCTCTCTCTCGCGGCCTCCCTCACTCTAACTCTCTCTCTCTATCTATCTCTCTCTCTCACCACTACTGCACCAGCACAACCACCACACCACCACAACAGCAACAATAAAAACCACCACCACCACAGCAAAAATACAACACCACAACCAATACTAACACCAACACCACCACTACTAAACCACCACCACCACAGCAACAATACAACACCACCACCATTACAAGCACCAACACCACCACTACTAAACCAACACCACCACCACTACAAACACCACACAACTACAGCAACAATACAACACCACCACCACCACAGCACCACAGCACTGCCAGAAACCACCACCACACCACCAGAGCCCCACCACCACCACAGCACCACTATAACCACCACCACAGCAACAATACAACACCACCACCATTAGCACCACACCACCACAGCACCACCACCATCACAGCAACAATACAACACCACCACCACAATACAACCACCACCACCACCACAGCAACAATACAACACCACCACCACTACTAGCACCAACACCACCACTACTGAACCACCACCACCACCACAGCAACAATACAACACCACCACCACTACTAGCACCACCACTACCACCACCACAGCCCCACAGCACCGCCAGCACCACCACCACAACAACAATATAGCACCACCATCACCACTAGCGCCACAGCACCACAAGCACCGCCAGCACCACAACCACAGCACCACCACCGCAGCACCACCACCACAGCAACAATACAACACCACCACCATTAGCACCACACCACCACAGCACCACCACCACCACAGCAACAATACAACAACAACACCACTACTACCATACGACCACACCACCACAGCATCGCCACCACCACAGCACCGCCACTACAACAGCACTGCCAGCACCACCACCACAACCACCACCACCAGAGCAACAATACAACACCAACACCACTACTACCACAGGACCACAGCACCGCCGCCACCACATCACCGCCACCACCACAGCACCGCCACCACCACAGCACCGCCACCACCACAGCACCGCCACCACAACAGCACTGCCAACACAACGGCACTGCCAGCAGCACCACCACCACCACAGCAACAATACAACACCTACACCACTACTACCACACGACCACAGCACCGCCACCACCACAGCACCGCCACCACCACAGCACCGCCACCACCACAGCACCGCCACCACCAGAGCACCGCCACCACAGCAGCACCGCCACCACCACAGTACCGCCACCACCAGAGCACCGCCACCACCACAGCACCGCCACCACCACAGCACCGCCACCACCACAGCAATGCCACCACCACAGCACCGCCACCACCAGAGCACCGCCACCACAGCAGCACCGCCACCACCACAGTACCGCCACCACCAGAGCACCGCCACCACCACAGCACCGCCACCACCACCATCACCACCACAGCAACAATACAACAACAACACCACTACTACCACACCACCACAGTACCGCCACCACACAGCACCGCCACCACACAGCACCGCCACCACACAGACCGCCACCATCAGAGCACCGCCACCACCAGAGCACCGCCACCACCACAGCACTGCCAGCAGCACCACCACCACCACCTCAGCAACAATACAACAACAACATCACTACTACCACACCACCACAGTACCGCCTCCACACAGCACCGCCACCATCAGAGCACCGCCACCACAACAGCACTGCCAGCACCACCATCACCACCACAGCAACAATACAACACCACCACCACCACAGCAGCACCAGCACCACCACCACAGCAGCAGCACCACCACCACCACCACAGCAACAATACAACACCAACACCACCACAGCACCACCACCACCACCACAGCAGCAGCACCACCACCACCACCACAGCAACAATACAACATCAACACCACCACAGCACCACCACCACCACCACAGCAGCAGCACCACCACCACCACCACAGCAACAATACAACACCAACACCACCACAGCACCACCACCACCACCACAGCAACAATACAACACCAACACCACCACAGCACCACCACCACCACCACAGCAGCACCACCATCACCACCACAGCAGCAACAATACAACACCAACACCACCACAGCAGTACCAGCCCCACCACAGCAGCAGCACCACCATCACCACCACAGCAGCAACAATACAAACCAACACCACCACAGCAGCACCACCATCACCACTACAGCAGCAACAATACAACACCAACACCACCACAGCAGTACCAGCCCCACCACAGCAGCAGCACCACCATCACCACCACAGCAGCAACGATACAGCACCAACACCACCACAGCAGCCTCAGCAGCTGCAGCACCACCACAGCAACACCAATACCAACACAGCAGCACCAGCAGTCGCAACAGCGCCACCACCGCCACCACCACCACAGCAACAATACGACACCAACACCACCACAGCAGCACCACCACCACCACCACAGCAACAATACAACACCAACACCACCACAGCAGCAGCACCAGCACCACCACAGCAACAATACAACACCAACACCACCACAGCAGCACCACCACCACCACCACAGCAACAATACGACACCAACACCACCACAGCAGCACCACCACCACCACCACAGCAACAATACAACACCAACACCACAGCAGCAGCACCACCACCACCACCACAGCAACAATACAACACCAACACCACCACAGCAGCACCACCACCACCACCACAGCAACAATACGACACCAACACCACCACAGCAGCACCACCACCACCACCACAGCAACAATACAACACCAACACCACCACAGCAGTACCAGCACCACCACCACAGCAACAATACAACACCAACACCACCACAGCAGCACCACCACCACCACAGCAACAATACAACACCAACACCACCACAGCAGCACCAGCACCACCACCACCACAGCAACAATACAACACCAACACCACCACAGCAGCACCACCACCACCACCACCACAGCAACAATACAACACCAACACCACCACAGCAGCAGCACCACCACCACCACAGCAACAATACAACACCAACACCACCACAGCAGCACCAGCACCACCACAGCAACAATACAACACCAACACCACCACAGCAGCACCACCACCACCACCACAGCAACAATACAACACCAACACCACCACAGCAGCACCACCACCACCACCACAGCAACAATACAACACCAACACCACCACAGCAGCACCACCACCACCACCACAGCAACAATACAACACCAACACCACCACAGCAGCACCACCACCACCAACACAGCAACAATACAACACCAACACCACCACAGCAGCACCACCACCACCACCACAGCAACAATACAACACCAACACCACCACAGCAGCACCACCACCACCAACACAGCAACAATACAACACCAACACCACCACAGCAGCACCAGCACCACCACAGCAACAATACAACACCAACACCACCACAGCAGCACCACCACCACCACCACAGCAACAATACAACACCAACACCACCACAGCAGCAGCACCACCACCACCACAGCAACAATACAACTCCAACACCACCACAACAGCACCACCACCACCACAGCAACAATACAACACCAACACCACCACAGCAGCACCAGCACCACCACCACAGCAACAATACAACACCAACACCACCACAGCAGCAGCACCACCACCACAGCAACAATACAACACCAACACCACCACAGCAGCACCAGCACCACCACCACAGCAACAATACAACACCAACACCACCACAGCAGCACCAGCACCACCACCACAGCAACAATACAACACCAACACCACCACAGCAGCACCAGCACCACCACCACAGCAACAATACAACACCAACACCACCACAGCAGCACCAGCACCACCACCACACCAACAATACAACACCAACACCACCACAACAGCACCAGCACCACCACCACAGCAACACCACCACCACCACAGCAACACCACCACCACCACCACCACAGCAACAATACAACACCAACACCACCACAGCAGCAGCACCAGCACCACTACCACAGCAACAATACAACACCAACACCACCACAGCAGCAGCACCACCACCACCACAACAACAATACAACACCAACACCACCACAGCAGCACCAGCACCACCACCACAGCAACAATACAACACCAACACCACCACAGCAGCAGCACCACCACCACCACAACAACAATACAACACCAACACCACCACAGCAGCACCACCACCACCACCACAACAACAATACAACACCAACACCACCACAGCAGCACCACCACCACCACCACAACAACAATACAACACCAACACCACCACAGCAGCACCACCACCACCACCACAGCAACAATACAACACCAACACCACCACAGCAGCAGCACCACCACCACCACCACAGCAACAATACAACACCAACACCACCACAGCAACAATACAACTCCAACACCACCACAGCAGCACCACCACCACCACAGCAACAATACAACACCACCACCACCACCACAGCAACAATACAACACCAACACCACCACAGCAGCACCAGCACCACCACCACAGCAGCAGCACCACCACCACCACCACAGCAACAATACAACACCAACACCACCACAGCAACAATACAACACCAACACCACCACAGCAGCACCAGCACCACCACCACAGCAGCAGCAGCACCACCACCACCACAGCAGCACCACCACCACCACCACAATAGCACCACCACCACAGCAGCAGCACCACCACCACCACCACAGCAACAATACAACACCACCACCACCACAGCAACAATACAACACCACCACCACCACAGCAGCACCAGCACCACCACCACAGCAGCAGCACCACCACCACCACCACAGCAACAATACAACACCAACACCACCACAACAGCACTAGCACCACCACCACAGCAGCAGCACCACCACCACCACCACAGCAACAATACAACACCAACACCACCACAGCAGCACCAGCACCACCACCACCACAGCAACAATACAACACCAACACCACCACAGCAGCACCACCACCACCACCACAGCAACAATACAACACCACCACCACCACAGCAACAATACAACACCACCACCACCACAGCAGCACCAGCACCACCACCACAGCAGCAGCACCACCACCACCACCACAGCAACAATACAACACCAACACCACCACAACAGCACTAGCACCACCACCACAGCAGCAGCACCACCACCACCACCACAGCAACAATACAACACCAACACCACCACAGCAGCACCAGCACCACCACCACCACAGCAACAATACAACACCAACACCACCACAGCAGCACCACCACCACCACCACAGCAACAATACAACTCCAACACCACCACAACAGCACCAGCACCACCACCACAGCAGCAGCACCACCACCACCGCCACAGCAACAATACAACACCAACACCACCACAGCAGCACCAGCACCACCACCACAGCAGCAGCAGCACCACCACCACCACAGCAACAATACAACACCACCACCACCACAGCAGCACCAGCACCACCACCACCACAGCAGCAGCACCACCACCACCACCCCAGCAACAATACAACACCACCACCACCACAGCAGCACCAGCACCACCACCACAGCAGCAGCACCACCACCACCACCACAGCAACAATACAACACCAACACCACCACAACAGCACTAGCACCACCACCACAGCAGCAGCAGCACCACCACCACCACAGCAACAATACAACACCAACACCACCACAGCAGCACCACCACCACCACCACAGCAACAATACAACACCAACACCACCACAGCAACACCACCACCACCACCACAGCAACAATACAACACCAACACCACCACAGCAGCACCAGCACCACCACCACAGCAACAATACAACACCAACACCACCACAGCAGCACCACCACCACCACCACAGCAACAATACAACACCAACACCACCACAGCAGCACCAGCACCACCACCACCACAGCAACAATACAACACCAACACCACCACAGCAGCAGCACCACCACCACCACAGCAGCAGCAGCACCACCACCACAGCAACAATACAACACCAACACCACCACAGCAGCACCAGCACCACCACCACAGCAGCACCAGCACCACCACCACCACAGCAACAATACAACACCAACACCACCACAGCAGCAGCACCACCACCACCACCACTAAAACCAACACCACCACCACTACTACCACTACAACCAACAACACCACCACTACGACCACTACAACCAACAACACCACTACTACTACCACTACAACCAACAACACCACCACTACTACTACCACAACCAACATAACCACCACTACTACCACTACAACCAGCAACAGCAGCATTTCTATCACCGCTACCACCGCTACTATCACTACCACCACAACCAACAGCACCACCACTACTACTAGCACCACAACCAGCAACACGACCACTACCACCACCACCACTACCACAACCAACAGCACCGCAACTACCACCACTATCACAACCAACAACACCACCACTACTATCACCACTACCGCGACAACCAGCAGCACCACCACTACTATCACTACTACCACCACAACCAGCAACAGCACCGCTACTATCACTACTACTACTACCACCACTGCTACCACTACCACCACTACTACGACAACCACAACCAACAACAACACGACAGTTATCACCGCTACTACTACCACTACAACCGGCAACACACTACCACAAACAACACTAACAATACCACCACTCCACCACAACCAACAACACCACCACTCCAGTAAGACACACCACTACCACTACTACTACCACCACCACTACCACTACCACCACTACCACCACCACAGTAAGACACAACACCACTACTACCACCACCACTACCACCACCACCACTACTACCACCGCTACTCCCACTACCACCGCTACTACAACCACCAGCACCACCACCACCACTACTACCACCACAGCAGCTACTACCACCACAGTAAGACACAACACCACTACTACCACCACCACTACCACCACTACTACCACCGCTACTACCACCACCACCGCTACTACTACCACCACCACTACCACCACCACCACTACTACCACCGCTACTAC
Source organism: Eledone cirrhosa (assembly GCA_964016885.1). Taxonomy (NCBI): domain Eukaryota; kingdom Metazoa; phylum Mollusca; class Cephalopoda; order Octopoda; family Eledonidae; genus Eledone; species Eledone cirrhosa. The sequence continues at coordinate 28,045,067 of OZ024740.1, forward strand.
TACCACGACCCCTTCTACTACCACCAGAGTAAGATACAACACCACTACTACCACCACCATTACCATCACCACCACTACTACCACCGCTACTACCACCACCACCGCTACTACCACCACCACTGCTACTACCACCACCACCACTGCTATTACCACCACCACCACTACTACTACCACCACAGTAAGACACACCCAACCATTTGCTCCAATGTCTGATGAATTAGGTGACAAGCGCCATTTTGCTGGCCTCTCCCAAGCTATGTGTAAATATATGTGTGTATGTGTGTGTAAATATATGTGTGTATGTGTGTGTAAATATATGTGTGTATGTGTGTGTAAATATATGTGTGTATGTGTGTGTAAATATATGTGTGTATTTGTGTGTAAATATATGTGTGTATGTGTGTTAAATATATGTGTGTATGTGTGTGCAAATATATGTGTGTATGTGTGTGTAAATATATGTGTGTATGTGTGTGTAAATATATGTGTGTATGTGTGTGTAAATATATGTGTGTATGTGTGTGTAAATATATGTGTGTATGTGTGTGTAAATATATGTGTGTATGTGTGTGTAAATATATGTGTGTATGTGTGTGTAAATATATGTGTGTATTTGTGTGTAAATATATGTGTGTATGTGTGTGTTAAATATATGTGTGTATGTGTGTGCAAATATATGTGTGTATGTGTGTGTAAATATGTGTGTATGTGTGTGTAAATATATGTGTGTATGTGTGTGTAAATATATGTGTGTATGTGTGTGTAAATATATGTGTGTATGTGTGTGTAAATATGTGTGTGTATGTGTGTGTAAATATATGTGTGTATGTGTGTGTAACTATATGTGTGTATTTGTGTGTAAATATATGTGTGTATGTGTGTGTTAAATATATGTGTGTATGTGTGTGCAAATATATGTGTGTATGTGTGTGTAAATATATGTGTGTATGTGTGTGTAAATATATGTGTGTATGTGTGTGTAAATATATGTGTGTATGTGTGTGTAAATATATGTGTGTATGTGTATGTAAATATATGTGTGTATGTGTGTGTAAATATATGTGTATATGTGTGTGTAAATATATGTGTGTATGTGTGTGTAAATATATGTGTGTATTTGTGTGTAAATATATGTGTGTATGTGTGTGTTAAATATATGTGTGTATGTGTGTGCAAATATATGTGTGTATGTGTGTGTAAATATATGTGTGTATGTGTGTGTAAATATATGTGTGTATGTGTGTGTAAATATATGTGTGTATGTGTGTGTAAATATATGTGTGTATGTGTGTGTAAATATATGTGTGTATGTGTGTGTAAATATATGTGTGTATGTGTGTGTAAATATATGTGTGTATTTATGTGTAAATATATGTGTGTATGTGTGTGTTAAATATATGTGTGTATGTGTGTGCAAATATATGTGTGTATGTGTGTGTAAATATATGTGCGTATGTGTGTGTATATATATGTGTGTATGTATGTGTAAATTTATGTGCGTATGTGTGTAAATATATGTGTGTATGTGTGTGTAAATATATGTGTGTATGTGTGTGTAAATATATGTGTGTATGTGTGTGTAAATATATGTGTGTATTTGTGTGTAAATATATGTGTGTATGTGTGTGTTAAATATATGTGTGTATGTGTGTGCAAATATATGTGTGTATGTGTGTGTAAATATATGTGCGTATGTGTGTGTATATATATGTGTGTATGTATGTGTAAATTTATGTGGGTATGTGTGTAAGTATGTATGTTTAAATATATGTGTGTATGTGTGTAAGTATGTATGTGTAAATATATGTGTGTAAGTGTGTATGCGTGTGTAAATATATGTGTGTAAGTATGTATGTGTAAATATATGCGTGTGTGTGTGTGATAGTAGTGGTGATAGTAGCGGTGCTGGTGTGTATATGTGTATATATGTGTAAATATATGTGTGTGTGTGAATATGTACGTGTATGTATCTGTATATATGTGTATATATGAATATGTAAGCATGTCTATATGAATGTGTACGTGAATGTCTGTGTAAGTATGTGTGTATGAATGTGTACGTGAATGTCTGTGTAAGTATGTGGGTATGAATGTGTACGTGAATGTCTGTGTAAGTATGTGTGTATGAATGTGTGCGTATATGTATGTGTAAATATGTGTACGAATGTGTACCTGTATGTGTAAGTATGTGTATATGAAGGTGTGCGTGAATGTCTGTGTATGTATATGCGTACGTGTATTTTTGAATGGATTTAAGTATATATGTGCTGTATGCATGGTATGTTTATATATATGTGTGTGTGTGTGTGTGTGTGTGTGTACGTATGTGTAGAAGGATGAGTGGAAGGTTGTGTAAATACACAGATATGTGCATATGTGAGTGTATGATTGTGTGTAAATATTTATATATATATATATATATATATATATATATATATATATATATATATGCGTCAATGTATGTGTGTGTGTGTTGATATGCATACATATGTATGTCTGCTTGCAACTATGCTTTGGTATTCATGCGTATGTGTGTGTATGTAATTGAATGTGTGTGTATGTGTAGACATGCATTTACGGTATTTTTGTAATATATATAACGAAGGAAGTGTCGTAAGGAACCAGGTGGACCATAACGCACTAGAGTACTCAATACTTGGGGTAGTAGAGGGGGTAATAGGAAAATGTTCAAGACCCCGATGGCAGAGCTCAAGCCGTTTCGACGTCTATTTCTAGACGAAACGGCTTCAACTCTGCCGTCGGGGTCTTGAACATTTTCCTATATATATATATATATATATATAGGTACGTATTCCGGGTTGAAACGGAGGTAACCACAGTAAGGTACTCAATACATAGAAGAGTATAAAAGATTTAATATAGAAGAGATTCTACTGGACTAAAACTGATTCATTCTTTAGAAAACTATATATATATATATATATATGTATATATATAAATATATATATATATATATGTGTGTATATATATATATATATATATTTCTATACTTTTCTATACAATTTCTATACTTTTCATTTATATATATATAGAGAGAGAGAGATCATCATCATCATCATCATCATTTTACATCCGCTTTTCCCTGCTTGCAAGTCGTGAGTATGTGTTTAACTATGCATATGTATATATATGTATGTGTTAATATATATATATATATAAAGACATATGTATATATATGTATGTGTTAATATATCTTATATATAGACATATGTATATATGTGTATGTGTTAATATATCTATATATATAGACATATGTATATATATGTATGTGTTAATATATCTTATATATAGACATATGTATATATGTGTATGTGTTAATATATCTATATATATAGACATATGTATATATGTGTATGTGTTAATATATCTATATATATAGACATATGTATATATGTGTATGTGTTAATATATCTATATATATAGACATATGTATATATGTGTATGTGTTAATATATCTATATATATAGACATATGTATATATGTGTATGTGTTAATATATCTATATATATAGACATATGTATATATGTGTATGTGTTAATATATCTATATACATAGACATATGTATATATGTGTATGTGTTAATATATCTATATATATAGACATATGTATATATGTGTATGTGTTAATATATCTATATACATAGACATATGTATATATGTGTATGTGTTAATATATCTATATATATCATGTTAATATATCTATATATATCATCATTACGGGGTCGATAAAGTAAAGTACCAGTAATGAACTGGTTTATTGCTGGCCTTGTGCCTAAAGTAGAAACAAATATATCTATATATATACAGACATATCGATATATATGTATGTGTTAGACATATATGTGTATGTGTTAACATATCTTCATATATAGGCATATGTATATAAGTGTATGTGTTAACATATCTATATATATAGGCATATGTATATATATATGTATGTGTTAATATGTCCATATATATAGACATATGTATATATATGTATATGTTAATATGTCTATATATGTAGACTTATGTATACATGTAAATATTTCTGTTTATATATATAGACATATGTATATAAGTGTATGTGTAAATATTTCTATATGTATGTATATATGTGTGTGTAAATATATATTTATATATATATATATATATATATATATGTGTGTGTGTGTGTGTTAATGTTTCTGTATATATGTACATATACGTATACGTGTGTGTATGTGTAAATGTATGTGTAAATAGTTCTATATATATGTAGGTATATATATATATGTAGGTATGTATATATATATGCAGGTTTGTATATATATGTAGGTATATATGTAGGTATGTATATATATGTAGGTATATATGTAGGTAATGAAATAAATATGGTTTTATAAATATAGTTTTCCATTTATTTAATATTGTATATATATATATATATATTTATATATATATATATATATATGTGCAGGGCGATCAAAATTGATGGTAGCTACGGAGTAGGTAGACCCAGAAAAACCTGGGACGATCTGATAAATTCCGACCTTACACACTTACACCTCTCTAAGACAATGTCACTGGACCGAGATCTTTGGCACTACACAGTAATACAGAAGACCCGCCTTGCCTATGTACAAAGCGAAACTTTCAGTCAGTAGGCACCTTTTAACCAAATATACACCCCAATCCACTACCCCTACCCTATCCTCCCACTCCCACCAACACCACCCTCTCTCTATAAAGTTGGTACCACAACATCCAGTCCAAATAAATGAGATAAATGAGATCGAGATCGTGTAGGTGTCATGAGAAAAAAACACACAGTCCACGCTGTAATGTGGCCGTGTAGGTAACATGGTAAAAAGTTCCCAGTTCCACACTGTAAATGTTGTTGGTGTTAGGAAGGGCATCTAGCCGTAGAAAACCTGCCAGATAGTCCTATATGAGCGAGACATGATCACCCGACCAGCCTTGCCTCAAGTGGGACAACTACCATCTAACCCATGCTAGTGTGGAAGATAGACGTTAAACGAGGATGATGATGTAGGTATGTATATATGTGTAGGTATGTATATATATGTAGGTATATATATATATGTAGGTATATATATGTGTAGGTATGTATATATATGTAGGTTTATATATATATGTAGGTATATATATATATATATGTCAGGTCACCAGTTGGTGCTACTGGTAACATGTATCCCAGTACAACCTGTCTCATGGTCGGGTCGTTGGCGACTAAACTGGCAACCCCACCAAGGTTTCTTGGTGAGGAGGCTGACTTTGGACATCCTGCCGAACTAAAAACAAAACCTGTCAAAGGGCAAAGGAGCTCTTAAGAGTCAATGGCCATCCAAATTCACCGGGAGAGATGACCCCTTAGCCTTTGTCAAGGCAGAATTCTAGGAGAAGGAAAACTCTGATGTAACACCTGCAACTCTGATGGTATCCAATGATGTTGACTTGTTCTTGTTTTTGGTAAATATCATCTTGGTTAAGAGAGTGGGACTGGCTTTGTGCAGTGCCTTTGCTCACTATAAAAGCTTCACGGCACAGGCATTGCTTTATATCTGGAGATCTCTCTGCACTTGTCGTCACATGGTACCATGGGCCCAGCACTATGTGTCAATAATCGTCGCAAGTGTAGTGTTTGTACCAGAGTTTTCAAGTCGCTGGCTGGACTAAAAAGTCACACTCGTTCAGCGCATCGGTAAGGGTTCTCCTACATGGATATAAAGTAGTGGCCGTACTCGAAAACAAGTTGGCAGCCACTATATATATATATGTATGTATATATATATGTGTGTATGTATATATATATATGTAGTTATGTATATATATGTAGGTATGTATATATATGTAGGTAAGTATATATATATGTAGGTATATATATATGTAGGTATGTATATATATGTAGGTATATATATATATGTAGGTATATATATATGTAGGTATGTATATATATGTCGGTATGTATATATATGTAGGTATCTATATATATATATAGGCATGTATATGTAGGTATGTATATATATGTAGGTATGTATATATATATATATATGTAGGTATATATATATGTATGTAGGTATGTATATATATGTAGGTATATATATATGTAGGTATATATATATGTGTAGGTATATATGTATATGTAGGTATATATATGTGTAGGTATGTATATATGTAGGTATATATATATGTAGGTATATATATATGTAGGTATATATATATGTAGGTATATATATATGTAGGTATATATATATATGTAGGTATATATGTATATGTAGGTATATATATATGTAGGTATATATATATGTAGGTATATATATATGTATGTTTTTATATATGTAGGTATGTATATATATGTAGGTATGTATATATATGTAGGTATGTATATATGTAGGTATGTATATATATGTAGGTATGTATATATGTAGGTATGTATATATATGTAGGTATATATATATATATGTAGGTATGTATATGTAGGTATGTATATATATGTAGGTATATATATATATGTATCTATGTATATATATGTAGGTATATATATATATATGTAGGTATGTATATATATGTAGGTATGTATATATATGTAGGTATATATATATATGTAGGTATGTATATATATGTAGGTATGTATATATATGTAGGTATGTATATATATATGTAGGTATATATATGTAGGTATATATATATATGTAGGTATGTATATATATGTAGGTATGTATATGTATGTAGGTATATATATATATGTAGGTATATATATATGTAGGTATATATATATATATGTAGGTATGTATATATATATGTAGGTATGTATATATATATGTAGGTATGTATATATAAGTAGGTATATGTATATATGTAGGTATGTATATATATGTAGGTATATATATATATGTAGGTATCTATATATATATAGGTATGTATATGTAGGTATGTATATATATGTAGGTATATATATATATGTAGGTATGTATATATATGTAGGTATGTATATATATGTTGGTATATATATATATGTAGGTATATATATATATATATATGTAGGTATATATATATATGTAGGTATATATATATATATATATATATATATATGTAGGTATATATATATGTAGGTATGTATATATATGTAGGTATATATATATATGTATGTATGTATATATATGTAGGTATATATATATATATGTAGGTATGTATATATATATGTAGGTATGTATATATATGTAGGTATGTATATATGTAGGTATTTATATATATGTAGGTATGTATATATATATATATGTATATATATATATATATATATATATATATATATATATATATATATGTTGGTATATATATATATATATATATATATATATATGTAGCTATATATATATATACATATGTATGTATATATATATGTAGGTATATATATACATATGTATATATATATATATCTAGGTATATATATATATATATTTGTGTGTGCTGCCGTGATTGCGTATAGTGCATCAATGCTAAAAATGATGACTATGATGATGATCATCATCATCATTATCATCAACATAGTGATCATAGCCGTGAAGATGGTGCTGGG
>OZ024740.1:28795144-28897644 GCA_964016885.1 Eledone cirrhosa
AATCCAAAGAGGGCTCGATAAGGATAAATATATACTTAATCTGTTATTTTAATAAATATATACGTGTGTGTGTGTGTAAAAATGACTGCTACAGGACTAGAACCATTTCATTCGTACGAAATCATCATAAATGTCCCCTGATCAGTTCTAGTCCTGTAGAAGTGATGTATATATATAAATGAGTATGGTCACTAAAATATAATAACATTAAATACTCCATCTCTTGGAGAAAATTAAGGTTTGCTATCGCTTAACCAGAAGTCTACAATCCCCGGATTTTGCCATCTCTGCAACAAAGAAATCTTTCACATAATCACCAACCATGACAAAATAATTAACAAAAAAATGAAATATTTACTTCTTGTATCCATAAAATCGGAAAGACTTTCCAGGCAATGTACCAGTTCCAAAAGAATACGGACAAATAACACCTTGAATATATACAAATTTGCCTAATTGAAGTACAAATTATATATAAGAGCATGACCTCATTGAGAGTATTATCCTATGAAATATCTGGATAGTTCACTATTTAATTAGACCTAAATTAAGATATAAAGATTAGATATGTTGAAGAATTTTTTTAAAAATCGTTTGATGTGAGAGAAGATATTCCCTGTGGGGAAAAATTGTACAGGGATAAAAGAGTTATCTCCCTTTTGTTTAGATTTTGCCTACAAACCATTTCATATCAGCTTACAAAAAAATATATATAAAATATAGATTAATAAAAGTAATTATTAATAGTACATAGACTATCATTAAACCTAAACTCTATATATTAGAATAACTAAATATAGAGGTAATTATAAATATAACCCCTCTTTAAGTGAAATAAAGTTTACGGAAAGTAAGCATAACCACATGTAGATTATAAAAATGAATGAATATATAAAAACTCACGAAGTTTAATCTCAAGTGGAATTTTGAATTAATTTAGCGGATAAATGAATATATTATAGAGTGATGTGGATATATGCATATTTAATACATATTTAATAGATATTTAACAAACATTAAAGATAAAGTGTTTAAATGTACTTTATAATGCTACAAAGAATATAACAATATCTCACCTTATAATAAAACATTGTCATAACCTCGAAGGAATTAAATTAATTTAAGCATATAAATATGTAAGAACTTAAATATTCGATTGTCATAGAAATTAATCTATGCCCAATTAATCTAGATATATTATAAACCTTTAAATTAATTAAAGCGTAATCCAATGCAAGCGGCACTCATTGGTAACTATTAAGAATAATTTTTTAATTTCTGTCTAGGGTCTGAATGCAACGGTTATTTTTTATCCACTTCTTTCTTCTCTTTCTCTTTTTTTTCTCTTCACATTTTTATTTTCAACTTTCCTTCTATATTTCTTTGTTGCTTTACGTCTTCTTCTCTAAGTTAACATATTATTTGTGGTATATAAATGTTGAATGTCGAGGAAATAACTTACTACCACTACAGGTATTGAAGGTTCAAGACCTTAGGGGTATGTCGAACAGCCAATCTTTTATGTTTTATCTGATGAAAGCGTACTTAAAAACCACAGTACCCTTGAAATATGTATAATAAAATATATACTTTGGTTATGAAAATTCTCATTTATTAATATTTTGAATTTTATAGATACTCCAGATAAAACACTGTTGAGTGCTTCTAAACTATTGTAAAATTGAATTCGTTGAATAATCAACGAACCATATAAACTTTTATATATATATATGTGTGTGTGTGTGTAGTATATTTGGCAATATACTGTGTTTAATTTAAAATATTTGGAAGACCATTCGCTATGAGTTATAAAGTAGTGACTACGTCACTTACTTATTCTCTTCAAAAACAAAGGGAGAGTGACTGACAGTCTGTTTCTCGTTTGTTGGTGTTTATCAAAACACCACACTCCCCTGCCTCCGCCGAAATTATAGAAATTGGATTCTTATAGAATTCCAGTAATATTTAGGATCTGATAATACAGAGCGATTGCCGGTCCAGCAACAAATTAGTTATTAGTATTGGTGCTCTGAAATAGCGATGTATACATGAATGTAGATATAGTATATTTGGCAATATACTGTATGTTTAAATAAAAACATTTAGAATACCAGTCGCTATGGACTTCTAGAGGGTTTTAACTCAAACGGTAAAAGGCCATAACGCTATGCTGCAAAGTATGGCGTCCGGTCCTCTACCGATTCTGCCAATCCACCAATGGGGACTCGACAAAGGTCCATCAAGACAAGCATCAACATTAGAACGATATTGGGACGGTTTTCCATATCATCGGAAATAAATTGTTTTTCATAGCCCAACAACCTCTCGGGGCCGTATTGAATGGGGGGGAGGCAAGGGACCAATTTCCCCAGCCCCCCCCCCCCCCTACGATGGGGGTGGAGGAGCTCACCAGACGGCCGTAGCAATTTATGTATAACTTTTCAATTCCAATTACTTGCGCCAAACTAATTTTAATATGTAAAATCGTGGGGGGGGGGCACTGAATTGTAAATGTTTGTGTATGCGAGGCCCCCCACGAACCGGAAGTGCCCCCCACCCCCCATGTATAAATCTAACCCTGAACCCATTCCTGCTTGCTGTAAATCTAAATAACTGCAGCATCTTTTGCTTAGTTTGAGCTGCGCCTAATTTGTTGTGGTGGCTTTAATGATGGAAAGAAACGACCTGTTACTGATCGACTGGACGCTGCAGGCTTCCCTTCCCAGCTCGAGCCGGTGGGGCTGGACCGAGCGGACGGCAAAAGGCCAGATGGCATGACCATCTTCCCGTTCCGCGGTGGCAAATCCTCATCTGGTATGCCACTTGCCCCGACACATTCTCCAGCCGAATCCTGGCGCAGTCTCCGACTAACCCAGGTTCTACACCACGTCGGGCTGAGGTAGCCAAACTCTTCAAATACCAGTCGCTCTCCGGAAGGTTTGCGGTTGTACCCTGGCAGTGAAGACTTCTGGTGTCCTTGGTCCTAGGGTTACCTCCAGCAGTGGAGACTTCTGGTGTCCTCGGCCCTAGGGCTACCTCCCTGCTCACCACCATAGGCACTGAGCTGACCAACCGCAGGTGTGAGCCTCGCAAATTGGATTCTCCGGGGAAAAGCCTTCTCCATTCTGTCCGGGGAGGCCACCAATATGATTGACTGACTTGTCATTTTATCAGTCAACAGTTGCTGTCGTTAGATAACTAGGTATCTGTAGATGGTCGTTGATACTCGTTTGGTTTTTTCGATCTTACAAACATCTTACACATCTCGTCCGTCACAGTGTGTAGCGGAAATTTAAAAGATGCATAAAGAAGCGAATACAAACACACGCGATAAAACCCAGACATTTCCTGTCATCACCAATGTAGCTCTCCACAGTTTAGAGAGCCTGATAATGTTAGAAGTTGACAAAATCTTTGAGTTTTCTAGTTGCCACCTAAGGAAGGGTGTGTCTTTCAAAAGACGATGTTTATAAAGTTAGATACACGTCTTTGTTCTGCCCCATAAGGCGCCATAGGCATGACATTGTAGAACTTAGATTTGAGCAAATTTAAACATTTAAGCATAAACATAATGAATTGAGGACAAGAATAATTTGAATAATTAAAATGAAATATTCATGCGTATAATACACACACAAACACAGGCAGGCACGCACACACGCACACACACACACACACATATATCGTGATTTCATATAGAAATGGCTTCTACATGACTAGAACTGTTACATTCGTATGAAATCAACAGGGATACCCTGATGATTTCATACGAAGTCATTTCTATATTCAATTATGTTTATACTTTCTCTCTCTCTCTCTCTCTCTCTCTCTCTCTCTATATATATATATATATATATATATATATATATATATATATATATATATATATATGTGTGTGTGTGTGTGTATAAGTTTATCCCGTGTTCCCTCTCCATAGAATTCTTTCTGCCTTTGTTAATGTAAATATAGTTTTTAAAGAATTCCTTTTTCTTTAAACCCATGAACCAATGACCTCCACTCATCCCAATCACCACCCTCTCCTACCACCAGAAAAGATATAAATACCACCATATTACTTGGACAGTCGGCGTCCTGATGATTTCTCCCGAATGAAACAGTTCTAGTCTTGTAGAAGCCTTTTCTATATATATATCTTAGTCTTAGTTCATCCAGTCCCTTGTGGAACATTGGGAGACGAGCTTCCTCCACTTGATCCTGTCACTGGCGGCCCTTCTAGCACCTCTCCAGGTAATTCCCATCTCACGCAGATCCTCCTGAATGTGCTCCGCCATGTCCTTCGTGGTCTTCCCCGTTCTCTCCTGCCACCTTCTGGTACCCAATCCATAGCAATATGAGCAGGTCGATCTGCCGGCAAACGAAGGATGTGGCCCGCGAACCGCCGTTTCCTTTTCCGGACAATATCCCTTAACCTCTCCAATCCTGACCTCCTCATCACTACTTCGTTGCTAACTTGGTCTCTCCATGAAATTTTCAATATGGTCCGAATGCAACGACGGTGGAATACATCAAGTTTGTTACATACACTTTCCGTACTCTTGCATGTCTCACAGGCATATATCGCTGTTGGTACTACAATGGACATGTAAACACGGAATTTAACCTGGACTTTGCCGATGACATCGCAGTGACAGGCCATTCCCCAGAAGACCTGCAAGAGATGACAAACGTTCTAAATGACAATGCAGAGAAAGTTGGCCTGCGCATCAGTTGTGAAAAAACCAAGATCATGTCGACAGGTGACCCTCCAAATCCTCCCATCATGGTTGGTCAGCGTAACATTGAATTTGTAAACCACTTCCAATACCTTGGCAGCAACATCTCTGACGATGGGGATGCTGAGGTGGATGTGCGCACAAGGGTGGGAAAAGCAGCGGCGGTCTTCCAGCGACTCCTTCCGGTATGGTGCAGGTGTTCCATCGGCATATATATATATATATATATATATATATGTGTGTGTGTGTGTGTGTGTAATGTACTATACATAAATATATATATACATATATACATATATACATATATACATATATATGTTATATATCATATACACACCAAATATCTATATATATATATATATATATATATATATATATATATATATATATATATATATATATGTGTGTGTGTGTGTGTGTCTCAAATATGTATATTCCTATACAATACTGGACCAAGACGATGGTGGTTTCTCACTGGAACCTTTCTTAATCAAAATAATCAGTTTGTTCCTCATTAGCTTCTATAGAATTGTCACTATTCCTTGCATACGTCATCACCCTGTTTTGCATTCTTCTTCTTCTTCTTCTTCTTCTTCTTCTTCTTCTTCTTCTTCTTCTTCTTCTTCTTCTTCTTCTACTTCTGCATCTTCTTCTTCTTCTACATCTTCTTCTTCTTCTTTTTCTTCTCTTGGCAAGTTCTTTCTCTTTTGCACACTTCTTATCTCCCTCTTCCTTTCTCTCACTTTCTTTCTCTCTATATATATATATTTCATAGTTGAGACAATATATATATATGTATGTGTGTGTGTGAGGTAGTACTAGTGGTGGTTGTAATGGTTGTGGTGTTGGTATTGGTGACATACGTGGTGGCATTAGTAGTAGTAGTAGTAGTAGTAGAAAGCAAAACTCTATTAGAATGGAAAGTGAAGCCGGAAAATATACATCAGAAAAATATATATAAAATATTATATAAAAATTATAAAAAACTATAAAAATTAGGAAGTTCATGCGTACATACATACACATACACATACATACATATACATACTTATACATACATACACAAATACATACACATACATACACATACACACACATACACATACATACACATACATAACATACATACACACACATGGACATATCCATATGACATAAGTAAACATGTATGTATATATATGTGGCAAATACATATACGCGCATACACATACATATATATATGAATTAGACATATACGTATTAACATACTCGCCTACATACGTATAAAATTATTTGTGACTAGTCCCGGTATTTTTTTTAGAAAAAGACCGCGATGATATTGCTTTTTGCTGAACTCCTTTTGTAGAGTTTTCTTTCGGAATGTTTTTGACTGTTGTTTCATGTAAACAAACATTTGTCTCATTCTGACGTCACCAGCTCTGTTTTTCCACATGTGCGTTTATTTTAATAATCACGCATGATGTTAAACTAGCCTGCTTTTAAATTCCCCTTTTGGCATATTACCAGTGAGACCTTGGTTACCATGTTGAGCTCTGCTGATAAACGAAATCCAACCGTGACCATCCCCACTGAAAGTTTTCGTGAAATAGTCTTTTCAAGACTGTACAGAGCATTTGAAGTTGTCCCAAATTGAAGGTTGAGTACTTTAGACTTTGTTTTATCATGAGTTAAGGCTCTATTGATTTTTACCTGGATTTCTCTAAATTTTGTTGGATAAATCTATATCCTGATTCCTTTTGAATTGAGTCTGAATTATTTTTCCCATATCTTATGTTAAATATTTTCCCATTTTGATCTATAGTCAAATATATGTTATGGAATACTGTTAGCTTCTCGCTACAACAATTTCTATACTTTTCATTTATATATATATATATATATATATATATATATATATATATATACGATATATTAACAAATGGAAACTATATTTATAAAACCATATTTATTTCATTATACATATTTCAAGGACACCAAGTTAAATAAAATATAATATAGATCAGTTTTATAAATAAATATTGACATACCCTTAAAGAATGCGACCATTTCTGTTGGAAGCTCCCGGATAGTGGGGTTATTAAATTTATTTAGTCTATTATGCAAATTAGTGTCGGATATGTTTAAATCACAGTAGATTTAAAATAAGCCGTTGAAGTATGGAAAAAAGGGAAAGAAAAGAAAAAGAGAAAAAAAGAGTAAACTCTAAGAGGAAAATAAGAAAACAAGAGAAAGAGAAAGAGAAGAAAAAAGAAAAAAGAAAAAAGAAAAAAGAAAGAGAGAGAAAGATAAAGCCCTCAGTGATAGGTTGTTGTATTAGCGTAACTTTTAAGATGAAGTGAAAAAATAAATACTTATTGGATGAGTTAGGAAGAGTAAATAAGCGTGAATAGAAAATAAATAAATAATAATAACTGGAGAATTTTATCCAGTGTTTAAATATGATTAAATTTTTAGTTTATCAATTAAATTATCAATTAAATTATTGAGATCTATACATTAAAATTGAGATCTATATATTATTAAAATCTATATATTATTAAAACTATATATTATTAAAAGAATATATTCATATATATACATACGCACACATATATATATATACATATACATATATATACATACACATACATATATATATACATACAATAAAAGATTTTCTATGTTTAAGATATAGAAATTTTTCTAAACTTATAGATTTTTCAGAGAAATCGGAGAAAAAATCGGAGAAAAATCATTTCTATGTAATAGCAAAACAGAGTGAAGGAAATTAAGTTATTTACTTATATTAAATGTTATAAATGTTAAGATAATAAAGGAAATTTAAGATTATACAAACCTTATATTATTTAATAGTATAGGCGGTGGATTGGCAGTATTGGTAGAGTGTCAGATGCCATGCTTTGGCGCATAGAGTTACGGCTCTTGCCATTCTGATTTCAAATCCCGCCGAGGTTAACTTTGCCTTTCATCCTTACGGGGTCGATAAAATAAAGTACCAGTAATACACTGGGTAATTGCTGGCCTTGTGCCTAAAGTAGAAACAATTATTTAATAGTAAGTTATAATTTCATAAATTTTATTAATTTTATATCTAATAAATCCACCTGTTATGTAGTTGTGACTGTTATTATATAAGTTTGTTTAGCATAAACCGTAAGAAATCATTTATAACAGAGTGCATTTGAATTGTATGTATATATACATATACACAACCCCTACATAGATACACACACATATATCTACACATACCGGTAGACATGCATCATACATATATATATATATAGAGAGAGAGAGATAAATATAAAGTACATAATATAATTAAAGTACATAATATATAAAACAAAATAAAAATGAATTATAGTTTTAAAGTGAATTACGATTTGGAAATATATTCATACAATTTTAAGCAATATAACTTTAAAGCAATATAATTTTAAAAAATATTAAAAAATATTTTAAGATATAATTTTAAAATAAGAATGTCTAAAAATTCAGTATAAAAATGAATTTAATTTTTTTTATATATAATACTTAAC
Organism: Eledone cirrhosa; assembly: GCA_964016885.1. Taxonomy (NCBI): domain Eukaryota; kingdom Metazoa; phylum Mollusca; class Cephalopoda; order Octopoda; family Eledonidae; genus Eledone; species Eledone cirrhosa. The sequence goes on from OZ024740.1 coordinate 28,803,414, forward strand.
TCTCAGTATGTTTAACTTAATTTTTATAACCATATGAGAAATTTTCAAAGAAAAAGAAAGAGAAACTTTCAAAAAGAGAAACTTTCAATAATAAATCTAACTGTCCGTTAAATAACAATTGTTTAGCTAAAAATATAGTATATAATTGTAACGTAAAAACTAATTTAAATTCATTTAATTATGTAGGATCTACTTCCACAGATTTTAAATCTCGTTTTAATAACCATAAATGCTCTTTTACGCATTTAAACAAAAAATCTTCAACTTCTCTATCTAGCTTATTATGGGACCTTAAATTAAAGAACGTTAAATATTCGTTACTTTGGAATATTATTTCAAAAGCTACTCCATTTAACTCCTCTTCCGAAACTTTCAAAGAAAATATTTACCCCTTTTAAGAGCTTTCAGTATGTTTATCTAGAAAAATTTTCTATGAAAAATTTTTTTTTTTATAATGAGAGTTTTAAGCAGTCAAATGAAGGAATCTAATGATTTATCGATAGGTTCAATATATTTAATAGAATGAGTTATATATTACATTTTAAATTTATATTTAAACGTTGAATTTAATCTGTTTGCAGCAACTGAAAAGATTGCTTCTTACGTTCAGGGAATTTTTGCTTTTTAATATAAAGAATATTTCCTCTATACAAACATCGCAATTTTCGGAAGAGGAGTTAAATGGAGTAGCTTTTGAAATAATATTCCAAAGTAACGAATATTTAACGTTCTTTAATTTAAGGTCCCATAATAAGCTAGATAGAGAAGTTGAAGATTTTTTTGTTTAAATGCGTAAAAGAGCATTTATAGTTATTAAAACGAGATTTAAAATCTGTGGAAGTAGATCCTACATAATTAAATGAATTTAAATTAGTTTTTACATTACAATTATATACTATATTTTTAGCTAAACAATTGTTATTTAACGGACAGTTAGATTTATTTCTACAGTTACATTTATCAAAATTTAAGTCACTAGGAGCTGTATTATTAAATTGAGCTGTATTACTGAATTGGATATTGCTGGGGTTATTAGTGGCATTTTGGTTAGGTTTTAAATTTCTATTATTAATTCTATTAATATTCTGCGCTAAATTTTTGGTGGATGAATAAGTTAATTTTATAGTATGTCTATTAAATATTGAGTAATATCTATGTGTTCTAGGGAAGCATTTGTCAAGAGCTTTAAAGAATAGTTTAGCAATAGGAGTTTTAATATTTAATGAGAAAGGAGGAGCGAACCATAATATATTCCTAGTTCTATTTTTTGTTTTGTTTTCCGAATTATCGTAAGGTTTTCTATTATAGTTGTTAAAATTGTTAAGATTATGTTTAGTTGTTATATTATTATTATCAATGTATTTAATTTTATTTCTATATCCAGCTCTACCTAACGTTTCGTTGTAATAATGTGCTTTATCATCAAATATATTCCTATTAGCTGAAATTCTAGAAATGCGTTGCTGTACAGAATTCACTATAGTATTTTTAACGGATCTGGGGTGATTAGAGTTAAAATTAACGTAGTTTAAGTTCTCGTTTAGTTTGTGAAATGGATAATGAAGACATGTGTTAAGGTTTAAGGTTACATCTAGAAAATTAACTATTTTATGGTTATTATCTATTTCTACTTTTAGATTAAGGTAATTAAAAAATTGTATTTCTTTTCTTTTCCTATTTAATTCACAGTTATTATTTTCGATAAGTAATAGCATGTCGTCACGATATAAACCTCCGGTCATCTCAGGTATTTTTCTATGTAGAGAATTATTTATAAAAAGGCCCACAAGATCCGTTACCTGAGCGGAATCGGATGATCCCAGAGTGATATCGAAATTATTATTTATATCTGCTCTAGTCCAGAGTTGGTTGTTAAATTCAATTAATGTTTTCCGTGCCGTTAAGATAATGTGCATTTCATTACTAGTTAAGTCTGTATGTTTAAATGCATATGTTAGTGCTTTATTAAGTAGATTAGGAGTGATGGATGAGTAATAATTAGCAATATCCAATTGAATAAACTTATTATTATAGTTATATTTAATTTCCTTAAACCATTCGATAACTTCGATAATTCCTTAATATGTGGTATTATTCTGTCTAAAATATTCTTGCTAAATATGCCAAGGTCCGATTTAGATGGTGCAATTAATCTGACTCGTAATTCAGTTTCAAAATTCCTTTTGTGGTCCTTCATATTAATTTTAGGTTTCTTTGGCATGAAGGGTTGTGTCCTATTTTCAATGTCTAATTCATGCATTATATAAGAGGCATCTGTATTCAATTTTTCAAGGTCGTCATTAGTTGTTATTTTGTATTTCTTCCTTAATTCCTTTAATATAAGATCGTTATAGATGTCCTTTTGTATTCCGTTAAGATTATTGGTTTTGTCTGACTTGACTAGAATTTTTTCCGTTTTCTCCAAGTTTTCAATATTATTTTTGATATTTCTTAGGTAATCCTGGCCTATGAAGTTGTTTTCGAATTTGATGCTTTGGATGATAGATATGATTTCATTTTCAAAATCCATTAGTAGTTTGTTAGGGGGTGGTTTTTTTTTAGATTTGAAGATTTTATCAAGATTGGAAACATTCTCTTTTACATCAGTTTTATCGAAGTGGAAAGCACGCCACATGATTCTTCTTATAAAAGAGTCTGATTTTTCTATTAATTGTTTAATAAAGTCTTTATTCCTAGGTATAGGTATGTCCTTTAGAGAAGAAGAAATCTTAAAGAATTCCATTATTTTTCAGTTATAATATAAAGCGCTCGACAATAAAGGAGCAGAATATATGTAGAAGTTCTATTTAAATTGTTGGGATACAACAAGCAAATATTTGTATAACTGATATAAAGCACTCAACAAATTATTGGAGTAAAAATGTATAGATCTCAATAATTTAATTGATAATTTAATTGATAAACTAAACATTTAATCATATTTAAACACTGGATAAAATTCTCCAGTTATTATTATTTATTTATTTTCTATTCACGCTTATTTACTCTTCCTAACTCACCCAATAAATATTTATTTTTTCACTTCATCTTAAAAGATACGCTAATACAACAACCTATCACTTAGGGCTTTCTCTTTCTCTTTCTTTTTTCTTTTTTCTTCTCTTTCTCTTTCTCTTGTTTTCTTATTTTCCTCTTAGAGTTTGCTCTTTTTTTCTCTTCTTCTTTTCTTTCACTTTTTTCCATACTTCAACGGCTTATTTTAAATCTACTGTGATTTAAACATATCCGACACTAATTTGCATAATAGACTAAATAAATTTAATAACCCCACTATCCAGGAGCTTCCAACAGAAATGGTCGCATTCTTTAAGGGTATGTCAATATTTATTTATAAAACTGATCTATATTATATTTTATTTAACTTGGTGTCCTTGAAATATGTATAATGAAATAAATATGGTTTTATAAATATAGTTTCCATTTGTTAATATATCGTATATATATATATATATATATATATATATAAATGAAAAGTATAGAAATGGTTGTAGCGAGAAGCTAACAGTATTCCAAAACATATATGTGACTATAGCGTCAAAATGGGAAAATAGTTAACATAAGATATGGGGAAAATAATTCAGACTCAATTCAAAAGGAATCAGGATATAGATTTATCCAACAGGATTTAATAACCACACTATCCGGGAGCTTCCAACAGAAATGGTCGCATTCTTTAGGGGTATGTCAATATTTATTTATAAAACTGATCAATATTATATTTTATCTGATGAAAGCACACCATAATTTAACTTGGTGTCCTTGAAATATGTATAATGAAATAAATATGGTTTTATAAATATAGTTTCCATTTGTTAATATATCGTATTTTTACTCCAATAATTTGTTGAGTGCTTTATATCAGTTATAAAAATATTTGCTTCTTGTATCCCAACAATTTAAATAGAACTTCTACATATATATATATATATATATACAAACATAAATTTAGCGAGAATCGCATTTCGGCGGGTAGAAATTAGCGAAACGCAACTTCCATATTGTGCAGACAAGCGCTCCATGGATATGAAGAAGATACCAGAGCTATAAACATAAGTTAAAATGGTCATACACACTGAGACGATGGTTAAGAAGTGATTAACCACCTTAGCCAAACAAGCGAACAAGCTAAACGGGTCAAACAAAATGAGATATGATTGAAATATTTACCCGGACCCTCGGGGAAGATGGAACACTCCAAAATTGGGTTTCTGCAACACCTAAATCAATAATACTGTCTGCTTATAAAAAATAAGCTTTTGGTATAATGATCGAACAATGCATCGCGCTCTCAATAGGTTTTTGTTCTTCTTGCGCCAGAATCTCGCAGGTTATGAAAGCACATGTGAGATTCGAAGGGGAGAAAACCCCTATTTTAACCAGTGAATTCAGCATGTGTAGTTATTGCAAAAATTTGCAAAAGCCGCACAAAACGAATTAAGCACTCTACCGAATATATATATATACGTATACATACGTATAAATATATATATATATATATATATATATAATATCGTCACAAACCCGTCAGACAAGACGATACAATTACTCACACACACACCTACACACACATATACCTACACACACATACACCTACACACACATACACCTACACACACATACCTACACACATACACCTACACACACATATACGTACACACACATACCTACACACTCACATATACGTACACACACATATACCTACACACTCACATATACGTACACACACATACACCTACACACACACATACCTACTCACACATACGTACACACACATATACGTACGTATAAGGGTGAGTAGATCTTGTCTGATAAATAGAAAGATAGATATCTTTCTTTATTTGCCACAGGGGCGTACAAAAATGGGACATTACAAGACGTGACGGCGGGGATTTTACATAAAACCTTTAACAATAATAATTGTTTCTACTTTTGGTACAAGGCCAGCAATTATTCCAGTGTATTACTGGTACTTTATTTTATCGACCCCGTAAGGATGAAAGGCAAAGTTATATAATAAAATAATAATTGAAATCCTCAGTAGGGGGGTCGCTACTGCGGGGGTGTTTTACACCCCATGGATAGAACAACCCTCAACACCAGGAACACGATTTGTAGTTATTCCCGTATTCCCTCTGTATTTCCTCAACCTACAGGTTTATATACAGAGAAGGCCCATTCGCTCGGGCCATTTTCGCCACATTCACCCACCTTTCAACGAATTTAGTGGGGTGTAGCACCTCTCTCTCCACTCTCACCTTCCTTCTGAAGTGATACTTAAAGAAGGGGATAAGTTGTTGTCCGGAGAGGAAGGTGTCTGTCCTCAGTCCTTTTAACCTCGTCCACCATATTACCTCTTTCGCCATAGCAACCACACAGAGGAAAACCGCCTCTCCTTCATTCTTAAATGAAGGCGGCGGGTTGATCATCACGATGGACTCAGCTGACAACTGGATGCGTCCCACACGTGACAGCAGCTGTTCGACATAATTCCACAGGTCGGTCACACCTGGGCAATGAACAATTGCTCGCAGAACGGTTTCGATGTCCTGCTCGCATCTTGGACAGGTCCTTTTGGCAAGATCTCTTCCAGGGCGTCCGTGTTTGTAGATAGATAGATAGATAGATACATTTTTATTTATTGCCACGAGGGCACAAAAGAAGGGGACAAATACAAGGGGGGGGGGAGTTTACACAAAAGAACGAGTAAAAAACAAAAAACAAATATAAAACTAACAAGAAAGTCCTCAATAGGGAGGAGGCCTTATTGGGGTCGCCCCCTCCCCCCCGAAAAAGTGTGCAACCCTTCTCCTCAGGAGCACAGAGAGAGGGTGCTCCCTTGTTCTTCCATCTTTTTCACCTACAGGCTGATAGAGAGAGAAGGCCCATTCACACGGGCCATTCTCGCAACTTTCCCCCACCTTTCATAAAACTGGCTGGGGTGGAGCACCTCTCTCTCTCCATCCTGATCCTTCTTCCGAAATGGTATCGGAAGAAAAGGACTAGTTGTTGGCCGGAGAGAAAGGTGTCCGACCTCAGCCCTTTCAAACGCGTCCACCATACAACCTCTTTCCCCATGGCTATTACGCACAGAAACACCGCCTCTCCTTCATTTTTGAAGGGGGGAGGCGGCTTGATCGTTATAATGGACTCGGTGGTCAATCGGATCGGTCCCACCCGTGACAGCAGTTGTTCGACATAGCCCCACAGACCGGCAACGCCCGGGCAGTGTACCAATGCGTGCGCAACGGTTTCCTCGTCGCGCACACATCTGATCAGATCTTTTTCGAGGGGTCCCTACCCGGGCGTCCGTATCTGTAGAGCCTTTCTCGAACGGGCAGAGCCCCTCGGTAGCACTGCCAGGCCAGGGACCTCTGGAAGTTATCCATGGGTCCCGGGCTGAGTGTCCTACCGAACAGGTTGTCCAGTTCGTCTTCCTCCATGCCTAGGGCTTCTCCGAGGGGGTCGTCGCACCTGCTAACCACCAGCCCTCTATAGAATGTCGAGGTGGAGTCTCCACTGATAGCCGAGTCCGCCTGCCAGAGAGCCGTGAGCGCCTGGGCACACTCGATGTGCCAGGCGCCCAGTTTTCTCGGTCTTTGCTTGACCCAGGATTGCAGCTCGGTGAGTGAGACGAGTCTCGGAAAGGTTCGTCTCACAAACGAGGCCCACACCGGTTGACCGGTGAGGAATACCTGGAGGTGCCGTAGCCTTAATCCGTGTTTACGCATCAGCAGCCACGGCACCTCCAGCCCTCCTTTCGAAGGGTGTTGACACCAGATGGATCTCCTCACCAAAGGAGCCCGCTTCTTCCAAAGGAATTGGAAGAGTGCGCGCTCCATTGGGGTGAGCGTTTCCCTTGGGCAAGGCACTGTAGTAGATGACGGACGCTATATAAGTGTACGCCCCGCCCCCGACCTTTTAGGAATAGTTTGCACTCGGCCCACTTCTGGGTCAGTGCAAACACTCTGTACGTTACCTCACCCCACTTCGTCTCCACCTGGAGGTCTGATCCGAACTAGACCCCGATCAACTTCACCGGGCCCTCCATCCAGCGTCCGACGACGCCATCGGAGAGCATCAATTTTCCCCTCCACGTGCCGAGTTGCAAACCGATTGAGAGGTCCCGGTTCAGCTTAGCCCCTGTAAACCTTTCGTACTCCTCCAGTAAGGTGCCGATCATCCCGATTTCCGAGGCCGTCGACACCATTACTGTTACGTCACCGGCGTAGGCCGACACCGCTTTCTGCAATCCCGGTTCCAAAGGGATGCCCTGCAACAACTCCAACTTCCACAGCAGTGGCTCGAGGGCCAATACATACAGAAGGGAGGAGAGAGGGCACCCCTGTCGGATGAACCGTGTGACTGCGAACGTCTCCGAGAGGTAGCCGTTCACCTTGACTGTAGAGCAGATGTGGCTGCTGTGCATGACAGTGATCTCGCCCCTGAAAACGATTCCCAAACCTGCCGCCGCTAGCACCTCATCCAGGCAACCATGGTCGAACGCCTTAGATTGATCCAAATTGATCAGGGCCCCACCAAAGCCGGGTTCGTTCCCAACCCTCTCTATGATGTATCGCATAAGGTGGAGGTTGTCGTGGATAGACCTGGACGGGATAGCACATGTCTGCGCATCTCCCACCAGGTTGCTCACAACAAGCGCCAACCTCTTTGCTAAACCTTGGCCAAAATCTTTAACTCTGCATTTAGCAGAGTTATGGGCGTGAAATTATTTATTTCGTCCTTCCTCACTAGCGTGACTACGCCCTTGGTCACAGCACAGGGAATTCTCCCGTTCTGTTGCCAGTAGTAGTAGACCGCCTCGAGGAGATCGGAGAACAAGTCCGGCATAGCTAGATATAGTTCGTATGGAATACCATCGAGACTCGGGGATTTGTTTTTGCCGTATTGGATCAGCACATCCCCTATTTCAGCAGCTGAAATCGGCCATTCGCAGGACTTCGCCTCCTCGTCCGAAAGAAGCGGCAGGCCTTCGAGATATGGACCGAAGTCCACATCCCCCCCCCCCCCCCGCCCCTCCCGAACAATCGGGCAAAGTGCCTTTGAAAGGCCTCACACATCTGCTTAGGTTCGAGCAACACCCGTCCATCCTGGTCTCGCAAAGACCGGATAGTGGATCTAATCCCACTTTCGTTCTCGTCGCTAGCACCACTCTGGCCACGTCACCGCATCTAATTGCCTCTACTACACTATCTACCAACTCCCTTTCCTTCCTATTTCTATTTGAGGCTAACTCCTTACTAAATTCTATAGAGACTACTCTGAGAGATCCCCACCTCCTGCTGTTGACGATCGCTCCCGTCAACGGCTCCTTAAGTGTACAGGGATCGGATTAGTACTTTATTAAAGTACTAATCCGGTCCCTGTACACTTTACTTGTCGGTAAGGACAAGTTCAGTTTCCAGTAACCGGGTCCCTGTCTACGGGTTCTATGCAGGTCACTAACTTGTGGTCTGAATAGCCAACCATGAGCATTTCTGGACAACTTAAAAAGTCCTTATCCTTATTTCTAACTAAGAACCTATCTAGGTACGACCTAGATGATCCGCTGTGGTTTGCCCAATTCCAGGTTGGCGCAGTCGGATAATCTAGTTGATATCTATCGGCCAGGTCAAATCGGCCGATTAACTCCTTGAGGCTGTTTCACCCCCCCCCCCCCCCGCCCTCTATTGGGACATGCTCCCACATAGTCCCAATGTGCATCTAAGATTCCATTCCAGTCCCCCACTAACAGCAGGGAGTGGGACGTCCCCAGAAAAGTCTCCAGACGTTGGAAGAAGTCCGGCCGCGCTCACCCAAAAGGGGCGTAGGCGGCGACCAGCCTAAAGGCTCCACCTTCACCAGTGCCAACGTCTAAGACCACCAGTCGACCCTCCGGGTCCAGGTGTACCGTCTGTGTGGCGAGACCCAGATGTTTTTCATCAGAACGACAATCCCACCTCCATCTCCGGGCTGACAGAGAGATGCGTGCATCTGAGTCATCAAAGGTGGGGGCTAGTTGGCGCACGCTGCTGATCCGAGTCTCGCAAATAACCATCACATTTATACCGCGTGACCTGGGGTCATTTAGAAGCTTAGCTTGCTTCCAAACTGCGCCCAGGCCACGCGTATTCAGGCAACCCACTCTCAACACAGCCATGTTTGCGGCGAAGGGGAAGACAAAAGAAAATACACATACCTCTCTACGTCCCGGGGTCCGGGCCGCGCAACTTCCATGGGGTGGGGGAGGGGTCGTTGTGTGGGGTGGTGGTTTGTGGAGGCATTAGTGTGTGGTGGGATTGGGGTATTTGGAGTTGTGTGGGTGTCTAAGGAGGAGGGTGGGTAACCTTTTAAGAAGACGCGGTTAAATGGTTTGTTACAGGGGGGGGGGACGTCCTCTTTATAAACGTTTTTTAAAGTTTGATAAAGGTTCATGGGACCTTTATCATTTTGAGGTGTGGAGAGTCATCTACTGTCTTAAAATTTGGCCCCTCGGTTTGCACCGAAGGGTTTCTGTTTATAAAATATTGAGCAGTTGTTTGTTTTGTTTGTTGATGTAAGTCTACTGTAATGTTTTTTTTTCTGTGACTGTTAGTGTTATGTAATGGGAAGGGGTACTTTGTGTTGTGTTGAGTTTTTTCTGTGTGTGTTTGGTTTCTGTTAGTGATATGTTTCCTTTTTTTCCTTTTTATTGGTCGGAACGGCTCTCCTTCATCTTCGTTATGCTCCGATGTAAGGAGGTTTTCGTCCGTGTTCGGGGCTAGGGGGATATTTTGTGATAGTGTTGTGTTGGTGTGTGTATGTGTGCTTGTTTTCTGTGTGGGATGGGTGGGTGTGACTGGTTTGTTTCGTGGTCTTTTGTTTTTGTTGTGGTGGTGGTGATGGAGGCGGTGGTGTTTGTTTTTGTTGTCGTTGTAGTGGTGGTGGTGGTGGTGGATTTTGTTGTTTTTGTAGTGGTGGTGTTGGTTGTTTTTGTTGTTGTTGTGGTGTTTGTAGCAGTGGTTTTTTTGTTGTTAGTAGAGGGCAGGCAGTCCTCATGTGACCTCTGCCAGCGCAGTGGTAACATGAGGGCCCCCTGCCTTCCACCGTAATATTAATTGTTTCTACTTTAGGCACAAGGCCAGCAATCACCCAGTGCATTACTGGTACTTTATTTCATCGACCCCGTAAGGATGAAAAGCAAAGTCAACCGCGGCGGGATTTGAACTCAGATCGTAAAGGGACGTAACTATGCTGGAAAGCATGGCGTCCGACCCTCTACCGATACTGCCAATCCACCGTAATATTAATGAAAGTTCGACCATCCAGTAGTACTCGGTCGGGTATTCCGGCGATTCTCTCTGGTGTCATCTGTATAAGAACCTCCAGACTTTTTCCCCCGAACAGTCCACTGGTGAACTCACCTGCTGATACTAGAATGTCCTTGTCTAGGTCCGTGAATCCTCTCAGAACCAGATGACTACTTCTGGCGTTGAGCTCCACATTCTTAATCTTTGCGTTCTTCTTCCCATATATGTGGGGAAGAAGGTGTATTGTGGTGACACTATAGGTGCCACCGAACATTTTCGAGCCAGCATTTGGTCCTTCATTCGGACCATAATGCTGGCATAAAGCTTTCCTCTTTCAATAAAGAGTATGCCCTTTATAATGTCTTTCAGAACCAGCACAATTTGACTTTCTGTCAATTGAGTTGGTTTTCTTGTTGCGTTGGATATAGTTCTGAAAGTTATAGTATTCCTATATGCCTGTTTGCGTACTTCTTCTGGGGAGTTTATCGTAAAAGAACCATCCCCTCCAAAAGATACGTATTTTCTGGCATTTGATAAGTTTTGCTTAGCGTTAGTAATGTCTATGGGTTTGTATTCGATAGTTTTTTTACTGTTTGGGCAAAAGATATTTTGCTATTTTTGTTGTTTTCGTTTCGTTCATTGTTGTTTGTTGTTGGTTTTATTAATTCCATTTGTTGTGGTATTTTTTTCCATGTTATCTTTTTCAAAATTTAGGTTTTCACTCAAATTAACAGACTTTTTCAGAGTGTTTTTTTCATTCGAGAGGATGGGTAGTTCAACAGTTTGAATTGTTGTTCTCTCTTTCTCGCTTTTTTTTGGTGGGCGTGGCATTAGGTTGCCATATGGCTTCATCGTTTTTAACGATATCAACAAACATTTTAAATTAAAGATTTTCACCCCAAAAGGGGCGAAAATATATTTACCCAACGTCTACAGTCCCAGACGAGGTGTTAGAGTCAACAATAATAACACAATTCAAATAACACACACACAAATAACAAAGTTGTAATCCAAAATCGAAGAGCCGATATGAAAGACGTCCACTATCAACGATAGATAGATAGATACAACATCTGATGTTATGCGATTCATATTTGTTCTAATTTTTGCAATGATACTGGTCTCCAGCTATATTGATCCTTGGACAACAACAATATCGTGGAGAGGAAAAACTTGCATATATTAGCAGCTGCTTTTCCTCCACGTGAAATGAACGACCTTTGCATTGTGTATAGCCATAGTCTGACCCAGGCTTAGTGCTATATATAATTGTTCTACTTTAGGCACAAAGCCAGCAATCTTAGGGGAACTGAAAGTTGATTAAATCGAAACCAGTGCATTACTGGTACTTTATTTTATAGAACTCGTAAGAATGAAAGGCAAAGTTAAACTCTGCGGGATTTGAACTCAGTACGTAAAGGTCCATATCTCTATGCTTCAGAGTATTGTGTCGGATGTTCTACCGATATTGCCAATCCAACACCCTTAGTGCTATATATAACAAATAAATAGATACGTGTTTATCAATCTGTTAACTAGAAGTTTATGTTCTTTAAAACATTTCAAAGTTCCATCATATAAAGACAATATTGTGAAAGGTAGATACTTTAACACCTGTCTACCCGTCTATCTATAATTAGTGGGCTGAGCCAATGCGGCAAACCAAATCCCCGGGTCTCGATGGTCTTCCTTACGAATTATATCTAGCTATACCGGACTTGTTCCCCGATCTCCTCGAGGCGGTCTACTGCAACTGGCAACAGAACGGGAGAATTCCCTGTACTGTGAGCAAGGGCGTAGTCACGCTAGTGAGGAAGGACGAGAACAAGGGGGCGAAATAAGTAATTTCAGGCCCATAACTCTGCTAAATACAGAGTTACAGATTTTGGCCAAGGTGTTAGCAAAGAGGTTGGCGCTTGTCGTGGGCAACCTGGTGGGAGATGCGCAGACATGCGCTATCCCGTCCAGGTCCATCCATGACAACCTCCACCTCATGCGATACATCATAGATAGGGTTGGGAACGAACCCGGCTTTGATGGGGCTCTGATCAACTTGGATCAATCTAAGGCGTTCGATAGGGTCGACCATGGTTACCTGGATGCGGTGCTAGCGGCGGCAGGCTTCGGACCCGTTTTCAGGGGCTGGATCACTGCTATGCACAGCAGCCGCATCTGCTCTAGGGTCAAGGTGAACGGCTACCTCTCGGAGCCGTTCAAAATCGCGCGGTCCATCCGACAAGGGTGCCCTCTCTCCTCCCTTCTGTATGTGTTGACTCTCGAGCCACTACTGCGGAAGTTGGAGTTGTTGCAGGGCATCCCTTTGGAACCGGGATTGCGGAAAGCGGTGTCGGCCTACGCCGATGACGTGACAGTAATGGTGTCGACGGCCTCCGAAATCGAGGCGGTCGGCACCTTACTGGAGAAGTACGAAAAGTTCACAGGGGCTAAGCTGAACCGGGACAAGTCGATCGGTTTGCAACTCGGCACGTGGAGGGGCAGACCGATGCCCTCCGATAGCGTCGTCGGACGCTGGACGGAGGGCCCGGTGAAGTTGCTCGGGGTCTGGTTCGGACCGGACCTCCAGGTGGAGAAAAACTGGGCGGAGGTTACGAACAGGGTGTTTGCACTGACCCAGAAGTGGGCCAGTTGCAAACTATCCCTGAAAGGTCGGGCGGAGGTGGCGAACACCTACATAGCGTCCGTCATCTACTACCGCCTGACCGTAGTGCCCTGCCCAAGGGAAACCCTCACCAAGATGGAGCGCGCGCTCTTCCAATTCCTTTGGAAGAGGCGGGCTCCTATGGTGAGGAGATCCATCTGCTGTCAACACCCTTCGAAAGGAGGGCTGGGGATGCCGTGGCTAATGATGCGTAAACACGCATTAAGGCTACGGCACCTCTACGTATTCCTCACCGGACAACCGGTGTGGGCCTCGTTTGTGAGACGAACCTTTCCCAAACTCGTCTCACTCACCGAGCTGCAATCCTGGGTCAAGCAAAGACCGAGAAAACTGGGCGCCTGGCACACTGAGTGTGCCCAGGCGCTCACCGCCCTCTGGCAGGCGGATCCGGTTATCAGTGGAGACTCCACCGCAACATTCTATAGAGGGCTGGTACGCAGCAGGTGCGACGACGCCCTCGGAGAAGCCCTAGACATGGAGGAGGACGAACTGGCCAGCCAGTTCGGTAGGACATTCAGCCCGGGACCTATGGATAACTTCCAGAGGTCCCTGGCCTGGCAGTGCTACCGAGGGGCTCTACCCGTTCGAGAAAAGCTCTACAGACACGGGCGCCCGGGTAGGGACCCCGCCAAAAAGATCTGTCCCAGATGCGTGTGCGACGAGGAAACCGTTGCACACGCATTGGTACACTGCTCGGGCGATGCCGATCTGTGGGGCTATGTCGAACAACTGCTGTCAAGGGTGGGACCGATCCGGTTGACCACCGAGTCTATTGTAATGATCAAGCCGCCTCCCCCCTTCAGAGATGAAGCAGAGGCGGTGTTTCTGTGCGTAATAGCCATGGCGAAAGAGGTTGTATGGTGGACGCGTTTGAAAGGACTGAGGTCAGGCACCTTTCTCTCTGGCCAACAACTGGTCCGTTTCTTCCGATATGATTTCGGAAGAAGGATCAGGATGGAGAGAGAGGTGCTCCACCCCAGTCGTTTTTATGAAAGGTGGGTGAAAGTGGCGAGAATGGCCGGTGTGAATGGGCCTTCTCTTTACATAAGCCTGTAGGTGGAAAAGAGGAAGGAACGAGGGAGCACCCCCTCTCTGTGCTCCTGAGGAAAAGGGTTGCACACTTTTTTCGGGGGTGTGTGCGACCCCCCAAGGCGCCTCCTCTCTATTGAGGATTTTGTTATAAATTTTATTTTTTGTTATATATTATTTTTATATATTGTTATTGCCTCCTCCTTATTGAGGACGCCTTTTTGTGTAAACTCCCCCCTTGTACTTGTCCCACTTTTGATGCCCTGGTGGCAAATAAAAGAAACATATCTATAATTAGTAGTTCATCTTGGAAGAAGAATCAGGATGGAGAGAGAGGTGCTGTACCCCAGCAAATTTTATAAAAGGTTGGTGAATGTGGCAACGATGGCCCGAGTGGTTGGGCCTTCTCTCTATATAAGCCTGTAGGTTGAGGAAAAAGAGGAGAGGAAGGGAGTACTCACTCTTGGTGCTCCTGGAGATGAGGGTTGTACATTTTTTCGGGGTGTGTACAACCCCTGTGTAACGCCTCCCCCCCTATTGGGGATATCAATTGTTATTTGTTATTGTATTAATAGTTTTATTTTCATATACCTGTATGTAAACTCCCCATTTGTATTTGTCCCCTTCTTTTGTGCCCTTGTGGCTAATAAAGAAATTTATAATTAGTAGTTCATTTATTTATCTGATCATTCTAGCTGTCCTGTTTCTAAATCTAATTAAGGTGGTAACTATAATTTCTCTGCTGAGAGATAAACAGATAGAGAGCGGGGGGAGGGGCATAGTAGGAGAGAAAGGGGGAGAGAGAGAGAAACATAGTAGGAGAGAGATGGGGAGAGTGGAAGAGAGAAAGAGAGAAACATAGTAGGAGAGAGAGGGGGAGAGTGGAAGAAAGAAACAGTAGGAGAAAGAGGGGTAGAGTGGTAGAGAGAGGGGGAGAGTGGAAGAAAGAAACAGTAGGAGAAAGAGGGGTAGAGTGGTAGAGAGAGAGGAAAATAGTAGGAGAGAGGGGAGAGAGAAACAGAGAAATATAGTAGGAGAGAGGGGGGATTGGGAGAGAGAAACAGTAGGAGAGAGAGTGGGAGAGAGAGAGAGTAAGAGAGAAACATAGTAGGAGAGAGAGAGGGAGAGAGAGAGAGAGAGAGAGGGACAGAGGGAGCGAGAGAGAGTCCAGATAATTGTTTCTACGTTAGGCACAAAGCCAGCAATTAACCAGTGTATTACTGGTACTTTATTTTATCGAATTCGTAAGGATGAAAGGCAAAGTTAACCTCGGCGGGATTTGAACTCAGAATGGCAAAGGTCGTAACTCTATGCGTCAAAGCATGGCGTCCGACCCTCTACTGATACTGCCAATCCACCGCCCTTATTTATTGATAATTTTTTCTACTTTTGGCACAAGGCCAGCAAATAACCAGTACATTACTGGTACTTTATTTTATCGACCCCGTAAGGATGAAAGGCAAAGTTGACCTCGGCGGGATTGAACTCGGAATGGAAAGGGGCGTAACTCTATGCGTTAAAGCATGAGATCCTACCCTCTACCGATACTGCCAATCCACCGCCCTTATTTATTGATAATAGTCTCTAATTAGAGTTAATTTGGAGTTAATTTGGAATGTCCAATTTTGATTTATCAAATCTTGAGCGGACTTCTAAGAATAGACACGCGATTTCTGAGATGACAAGACATGGAGATAACAGAAGGAAAAAAAGATGGAATGTATTTTGGGCTAAATTCTAAATGAAATTTAGTTATTATTTTAATGAGACATTAATTCAGATATCAACGTCAACGACGTGCACATACACGCACTTACACATATACACATACATACACATATATATTTATATATATATATATATAAGTTAAAAGAATGAAATAAAAAAAATCAAGTCATTAGAGATATACTTCACTGTTTTACGATCGTTTCTAGGTGATGATAATACATTGCATATCATGAATAGACCCCACAACTTACTGTGGATACCTCAGTGTATATATATATATATATATATATATATATATATATATATATATATATATATATATAAGTCATTATATTACACTCTGTTTAGTTCTACACCTCGCCACTGACATGAACCTAAACATCGAGTGCTCACCTGGGTGAATCTACAGTAACTTCATGTTACACTCACTGGATACACACACACACACACACACACACACACATATATATATATATATATATATATATAAATATATTACACAAATAGAAGTGTGTTACACAGTGAAATGTGTGTAAAGGATTATTACAAGTGATTTTTACCATTACTGTATAGATAACAATATATACAGGTTTACCATTTAAATAGAAAAAAACCTAAGTCAGAATCAAATTACTGAAGTAGAGTTTTAAATTACTAACCTTATAATTATAAGTTTGCTGATACGAATTAAGTTCGTTTCGCCACAGAAATGTGCAGTTTAACAGCCACAGGTTCATCAGTCAGCAAATGTGGATTCTGTTTACTAAACATCTAGCCTCATGGATAGACAGAAAGCTATACACGCTGCCCAGAGTAGGGCGAAATCACGTGTTATTTGCATCAAATAACGGTTCTCATGGATTGGGGAAAATGCTAGAGAGAGCAGCCCAACCATTCGAATTTATTAGCTCAATAATTTGGAGCTCATTAAGTACAAGGATCGGAATTAAGAGTATTCCGCAGTTCACAGTAATAATAATAATAATAATAGCTCAAAGAAGAATAGAGAATTTTCTTCTGATCTCGGATACAAATATATTACACAAATAGAAGTGTGTTACACAGTGAAATGTATATATAAGATCGAATATATATACGCTTGAGAGAGTCGTGGCACAACAGCTGAGCTCTTGCCGTTTCGCCAGCAAGTTCCTCTGTCTGGAATTTGCTGGAACCATTAGACCCATCAGAACCCAGAACAAATCGCACAAATTATTCTGTTCGATGCTCTATCAATCCGGCCAATCTATTGACCTAAACTGATACTCTATTTATCACCAAACAATGAAGGGTAACTCAGGCACCGACAGGATGTGAACGATGGTTACCTTTACACAAAGTTAATATAAATAACTTATAATTGTAATATTAATGTGCGGTGGATTGGCAGTATCGGTAGCGAGTCGGACGCCATGCTTTCCAGCATAGTTACGTCCCTTTACGGTCTGAGTTCAAATCCCGTCGAGGTTAACTTTGCCTTTCATCGTTACGGGGTCGATAAAATAAAGTACCAGTAATGCACTGGGTAATTGCTGGCCTTGTGCCAAAAGTAGAAACAAATAATTGTTTCTACTTTAGGCACAAGGCCACAATTACGCAGTGCATTACTGGTACTTTATTTTATCGACCCCGTAACGATGAAAGGCAAAGTTAACCTCGACGGGATTTGAACTTAGATCATAAAGGGACGTAACTCTATGCTTCAGAGCATGGCGTCCGACCTTCTACCGATACTGCCAATCCACCTTAATGTACATTGGTCAGTAGTCTTTTACATATCAATATTTAAAATTATATATTTGAAACAATTCTCATTCTTTAAAAAATATATTAAGAATAAAATATCACAGACATTAAATGAAAGAAAAAAAGGGATAAGGCTACAAAGAGGGGAAGGGAAAGAGAGGGAAAGAAAGAAGAAAATAAAGGACAAATAAAGACAGTAAAAATAAGATACAAAATTAAATAGTTTGAAGGGAAACGAAAGTTTAGGTATGGCAGGAAAGGATGAATAGGAGTTGACAAATATAATGAAGAAAGAAATCAAAGAAGGGTATATAGATAGATAACTTTTTTTTATTTGCCACCAGGGCATCAAAAGTGGGACAAGTACAAAGGCGTCCTCAATATGGAGGAGGCAATAACAAGATATAAAAGTATAAAAATAAAATAAAATATAACACAATAAATTTTATAACAAAATCCTCAATAGGGAGGAGGCGCCTTGGGGGGTCACACACACCCCCGAAAAAAAGTGTGCAACCCTTCTCCTCAGGAACACAGAGAGGGGGTGCTCCCTTGGTCTTTCATCTTCCTCACCTATATTCTGATGTAGAGTGAAGGCCCATTCACACGGGCCATTCTCGCCACTTTCACCATCTTTCATAAAAACGGCTGGGGTGCAGCACCTCTCTCTCCATCCTGATCCTTCTTCCGAAATGATATCGGAAGAAACGGACCAGTTGTTGGCCAGAGAGAAAGGTGTCTGACGTCAGTCCTTTCAGACGCGTCCACCATACAACCTCTTTCGCCATGGCTATTACGCACAGAAACACCGCCTCTCCTTCGTTTTTGAAGAGGGGAGGCGGCTTGATCGTTACAATAGACTCGGTGGTCAACCGGATCGGTCCCACCCTTGACAGCAGTTGTTCGACATCGCCCCACAGATCGGCAATGCCCGAGCAGTGTACCAAAGCGTGTGCAACGGTTTCCTCGTCGCACACGCATCTGGGACAGATCTTTTTGGCGGGGTCCCTACCCGGGCGCCCGTGTCTGTAGAGCCTTTCTCGAACGGGCAGAGCTGCTCGGTAGCACTGCCAGGCCAGGGACCTCTGGAAGTTATCCATGGGTCTCGGACTGAGTGTCCTACCGAACAGGTTGTCCAGTTCGTCTTCCTCCATGCCTAGGGCTTCTCCGAGGGCGTCGTCGCACTTGCTAACCACCAGCCCTCTATAGAATGACGAGGTGGATTCTCCGCTGACAGCCGGGTCCGCCTGCCAGAGAGCCGTGAGCGCCTGGGCACACTCGGTGTGCCAGGCGCCCAGTTTTCTCGGTCTTTACTTGACCCAGGATTGCAGCTCGGTGAGTGAGACGAGCCTGGGAAAGGTGAGTGTAGTAAGACGCCTCACGCTCTTTGATAGAACAACGCCGGTTGAGAACGCCAGAAAGAAAAGACAGACAGCCACTGGAAAGCCGACGGATCACACGCCAGAAACCAGCCTCTGTACAACACCATTGTTTGTGCTACATCAAAAAATAAACGTATATTTCATCTCTAATTTCTGCTGTTGAAATAATTATTATTGTCACTCGTATCTCGATAACATCTATAACTAATACTGCTAAAGTGGTGACCGACGTAAGAATTTAACGCAGCCCTTATTTTCCATTCAGTTGAACTTTTATTGCCACGTTGCCGGCCTTTTTTTGCAACTTGCGAAAATAAAAAATATTCCTTTTAAAATTATCGAAAAATTAGTAGTATTTCAAAAACTTTTTGCTACACTCGACTACAACAACGACAGCAGCAGCAGCGACAACATTGTTTAACCACTGACCAAAACAGGGTATAGTGAGTGGCAGCTTCATAGCCTTACCGACGCAAACCACCACACATCGGAAATATCAAAACGATTCATTCGTGTCGATAATTTAGAGCAACTTTTTTTTATTCACTTGAATATTTCATTTCCGTTGCCAACTTTTTCGCAACTTACAGAAGAAAA
This sequence comes from Eledone cirrhosa, assembly GCA_964016885.1. Lineage (NCBI taxonomy): Eukaryota > Metazoa > Mollusca > Cephalopoda > Octopoda > Eledonidae > Eledone > Eledone cirrhosa. The sequence continues at coordinate 28,822,883 of OZ024740.1, forward strand.
AAGAAAAAAGTGTATTTTTCCAAGGTGGCGTTGCGTTCCTTCCCAGTTTTGTAACGGACACATTTTTTGAATTGCGTGTGTGTTCCATGACTGATCAAGAGAGAAGAGACTAAACTTTTTTTTCTGAAAATAACTGCCCCGCATGGGGATATACAGGCCTTACCTTTTTCTAAGGGATTTTTAGCCACTGGCTACCTTTATTGATATCCAACGCGGATATATTTTTTTAAAAAAACAAGCATTTTTTTCCTCCTCTTTTTTTTTGCAACGTGAGGGGACAGACGTTGAAGGAAACTTTTTTTTTAAAAGATATATATCTGTATTTTATGTATTTTTCATATTTCCTTGTTTCTTTTTGCCCTTTAACTTTTTCTCAATATTGGCTGTTCTCTTTTCACTGTACAAGGGTACATTAATTGCTGTTTAGATATATATGTATATATTTTTTTATAAAAGTTAACATGAATGTGCCACATTTGCCCGCCTTTACTGGAAAACCTAAGATGTGGTTTGCCCAGTTACAGGCGTATTTTACGGTCTGTAAGACCGAATCTGACCAGCGCCTCGCTGTACTGATTAGCGGCCTTCCCCCTAATCTAGCAGATTCGGTCCAAGACCTAATTACAGACCCCCCCTCTGACTTGACGTATGAGTTTTTGAAGGGCGAGATTTTGAGGAGGAATTGTAAGTCGGTAGAGAGTCGTTTTCGGTCATTGATCGAGGACGAACGATTAGGTGACAGGACTCCTACCGCTTTTCTCCGGCATTTGCGGGATTTGAGCGATTCCCAAGATCAGGATAGCCCTTTCCTGAAGCAATTGTTCTTCTCTCGCCTACCTCAAGAGGTACAGGCGATCCTAGCCCATATGCTAGAGGTGAATACCCTGGATCACATTGCTGTCTCTGCTGACAAAATTGTAGAGGTGACGAAGAGAGACACTTCGAAGCCAAAGTACGTTGCTTCCTCTTCTCTTCCTCAATCACGCTCATCAGCGTCTGATGACAAATTAATCACCTCTATGGAAGCCATGACTCGTCAAATGGCGGAGTTGTGCACGGAATTCAGGTCCTTTGGACGGCAGAGGGGCCGCTCACGACGTTATTCAACTTCTCGCCACCGTAGCCCTTCCAACACACCAGGAACACCATATTGTTATTACCATGAAAGATATGGTAAAAAAGCCGCCCGTTGTAGGCCTCCTTGTGCTTACGAGGGAAAAGACGACCAGAGTCACTAACGGCGGATAGTGCGCTCTGCGAAACAACATCTAACCGCCACTTTTTCATTGAGGACCTGCTGTCAGGTAGAGCGTTTCTGGTTGACACAGGTGCAGCTTGTTCCGTATGGCCTGTGTGTTGTATGAAGGAGACTCCCCCTGAGACGCCTATTGAGTTGCAGGCAGTAAATTGTTCGCCGATTCGAACTTTCGGACAAATCTCGTTACCTTTGCAGTTTCGTAATCTGCGGCGCGAGTTTAAATGGATATTTACTGTCGCTGCCTTGCCGTATCCGATTCTAGGCGCGGATTTTCTCCACCATTTTTCATTGACGGTGGACCTTCGTGGTAAACGCCTAATTGATGGCATCACGGGATTAACTGTTGTTGGCAAGGCAGCAGGAGTTCCAACGGTTAGCCCGACATTTTTTCTTGCTAACACCGGTGATCCTTTCCATGCCTTGTTGAACTCGTTCCCGCAACTGACTCGGGGAAATTTTCGATTTGATGAACCAACTCATACTACGGAGCACTTCATATCTACAACTGGTGCTCCCGTTTTCTCTCGTCCTCGTCGCTTGCCTCCGGACAAACTCAAAGCAGCACGATCAGAGTTTGATCATATGCTGCAAATGGGGATTATTCGTCCGTCCACGAGCCCGTGGGCGTCCCCATTACACATGGTACCGAAAGCGAATGGCGATTGGAGACCTACTGGAGATTATCGACGCCTGAATTCGATAACGGTACCGGACCGTTATCCTATCCCTCATCTGCAAGATTTTGCGTCTTCGTTGCAGGGATGCAAGATATTCTCCAAACTGGATTTAATTCATGCGTACCATAAAAATGACATTCCAAAAACGGCTATAGTTACGCCATTTGGGTCTTTCGAGTTTTTGACTATGCCGTTCGGATTAAGGAATGCCGCTAGTACTTTTCAGCGGTTTATGGATGAGGTTACTCGCGGCCTCGATTTCGTCTATACCTATATTGACGATCTACTCATTGCTAGTTCTTCTCCAGAGCAGCATACGCACCATTTGAATCTTCTTTTCCGCCGATTGAAGGCGTATAACGTGCAGCTTAATGCACCCAAATGTGTTTTTGGTGCTGAGTCACTGACTTTCTTGGGTCACGTCATCGATGCTGACGGTATTCGACCCCGGCCTGAGCGAGTTAAGGTCATAGAGGATTTGCCTCCACCGACCTCACTACGTCAGTTACGCCAGTTCTTAGGTCTGGTTAACTTTTATAGGCGTTTCGTGCCAAATTGTGCAAAATTGCTTTTCTCCCTGACAGAAATTTTGAAAAATTGTCGGAGGAAGAACAAAGATATTTCTTTGACAGACACTCAACTTGCTGATTTTCAGCACGCCAAAACTGTTTTGGCTAATGCTTCGTTACTGACTCACCCGGTACCCGGTGCAAAGCTAACGCTTTGTGTTGATGCATCGGATATCGCTGTGGGCGCAGTACTACAGCAAAACATCAATGGTTACCAGCAACCGCTGGAGTTTTTTTCCAAAAAGCTAAATCCTGCTGAGACGTGCTACAGCACCTTTGGAAGAGAGCTTTTAGCCATCTATTTGGCCGTGAAACATTTTTCACATGTGCTAGAGGGTAGACAATTTACTATCCTCACTGACCATAAACCATTGACATTTGCTTTGAGAGCGAAGGCTGATAAATACTCGCCCAGAGAGACGAGACACCTTGATTTCATCTCGCAATATACGAGTGATATCCAGCACATTCCGGGTTCACTAAATACAGCGGCCGATGCTTTGTCCCGCTTACCCGTGACAGCGATCTCGTCATCCTCTGACATAGATCTGACTCGTTTGGCTGCGGATCAGCCTCCCCTTGAGTCATTGGATGTCACATCGCCTGAGTTTGCGAATTGCGAGATGAAATACTTGCCTCTGTCGACTGCAGTTGGCCAAATTCTCTGCGACGTCTCTTTGGACGTGCCTAGGCCCTTCGTTCCAGAGAATCATCGTCGGACCGTGTTTCTGGGATTACATTGTATCTCGCATCCAGGATCTTCTGCCACAGCAAAGCTCATATCAGCTAGATTTTTCTGGCCAAATATGAGGCGTGAAATTGCTGCTTGGTGCCGTTCCTGCGTCGCTTGCCAGAGATCAAAGGTCCATCGGCACGTCAAGGCTCCCCTGGGTACCTTTGCTAACCCAGATGCGCCATTTTCACATATTCATATTGACATAGTGGGACCTTGGCCTGTCAGCGATGGTTTTTCTTATCTACTTACCGTCATTGACCGTTTTTCGAGATGGCCTGAGGCCATCCCCTTGAAAAACATCACCGCGGAGACAACAGCACGTGCTCTTGTGTCTGGATGGATCTCTCGTTATGGAGTTCCATCCACAATAACTACCGACCGTGGACGACAGTTCGAGTCGAGCCTTTTCCTCGAGCTGTCAAAATTAATTGGTACTAAACGCATTAGAACTACGGCATGCCATCCCGCTTCGAATGGTATGGTGGAGCGTTTTCACCGCCAACTGAAGGCCTCCTTAATGGCCTCAATGGACTCGGCGCATTGGAGCGAGTACCTCCCTATTGTACTACTAGGGATTCGATCAACGGTGAAGGTCGACTTTGGATTTTCACCGGCCGAAGTACTGTACGGTGCCACTCTGACGTTGCCCGGGCATATGCTTGCCCCTATCGATCTTGATGCCCAAGATCACGCTTCCTACGTGTCCCGTTTGCGCTCCTATTTCCAGGATTTGCCGCCAATGGACACTAGGAAACAAACTGTCAAGACTGCTGTCCCGAGGGATATTGCCTCGTGGACGCATGTCTTTGTAAGGAATGATACGGTGAAGCCCCCGCTCACACAGCCTTACACTGGACCTTACCGTGTCTTAGCGCGCTCGGCTAAGCATTTCACGTTAGATATTAAGGGGTCCAGGGAGACAGTTACATTAGACAGGCTTAAGCAGGCGCACCTTGACACGGACGCTGTGGTTCCTGATCCACGAACCCCTTCGTATTTGCCTGTTGAGCGAACGACTGTTCCTGAACCATCATCATCGCCTGTCCCTACACCACCACCATCGCCACGTTACAAGACCACGACCCGTTCAGGACGTAGGGTCCACTGGCCCAAAAAATTTTGCAGCACCGTCTATATTTAGACTATGTTAGCTGCACCTTTTTTTTGCCTCTGTGTTTCTGCTTTTTCTTTGCCTTGTTTTTTTTTATGCATGCATGTCGTTTTTTTAAAAACATTTTTCAAATCCTTATTCTGGATTCAATTTTTGCTAGAGCGGATAGCTCCCCCTTGTTGCATTGTTCGCCATCTTACTCCACATTTGAGTAATGACATCGATTTTCGATAATTTGAAAATCTGGCTCGAGGTACTGTAGTAAGACGCCTCACGCTCTTTGATAGAACACGCCGGTTGAGAACGCCAGAAAGAAAAGACAGACAGCCACTGGAAAGCCGACTGATCTCACGCCAGAAACCAGCCTCTGTACAACACCATTGTTTGTGCTACATGAGGAATACCTGGAGGTGCCGTAGCCTTAATGCGTGTTTACGTATCATTAGCTACGGCATCCCCAGCCCTCCTTTCGAAGGGTGTTGACAGCAGTTAGATCTCCTCACCATAGGAGCCCGCTTCTTCCAAAGGAATTGGAAGAGTGCGCGCTCCATTTTGGCGTGTGTTTCCCTTGGGCAAGGCACAAAGGTCAGGCGGTAGTAGATGACGGACGCTAGATAAGTGTTCGCCACCTCCGCCCGACCTTTCAGGGACAGTTTGCACTCGGCCCACTTCTGGGTCAGTGCAAACACCCTGTTCGTTACTTCACCCCAGTTCTTCTCCACCTGGAGGTCTGGTCCGAACCAGACCCCGAGCTCTTCACCGGTCCCTCCGTCCAGCGCCCGACGACGCCATCGGAGGGCATCGATTTGCCCCTCCACGTGCCGAGTTGCAGACCGATCGACTTGTCCCGGTTCAGCTTAGCCCCTGTAAACCTTTCGTACTCCTCCAGTAAGGTGCTGATCGCCCCGATTTCCGAGGCCGTCGACACCATTACTGTTACGTCGTCGGCGTAGGCCGACACCGCTTTCCGCAATCCTGGTTCCAACGGGATGCCCTGCAACAACTCCAACTTCCGCAGCAGTGGCTCGAGAGTCATTACATACAGAAGGGAGGAGAGAGGGCACCCCTGTCGGATGGACCGCGCGATTTGGAACGGCTCCGAGAGGTAGCCGTTCACCTTCACCCTAGAGCAGATGCGGCTGCTGTGCATGGCATTGATCCAGCCCCTGAAAACGGGTCCGAAGCCTGCCGCCGCTAGCACCGCATCCAGGTAACCATGGTCGACCCCATTGAACGCCTTAGATTGATCCAAGTTGATCAGGGCCCCACCAAAGCCGGGTTCGTTCCCAACTCTTTCTATGATGTATTGCATGAGGTGGAGGTTGTCGTGGATGGACCTGGACGGGATAGCACATGTCTGCGCATCTCCCACCAGGTTGCCCACGACAAGCGCCAACCTCTTTGCTAGCACCTTGGCCAAAATCTGTAACAAAATCTAATTAGCATAGTTATGGGCGTGAAATTATTTATATCGTCCCCCTTGTTCTCGTCCTTCCTCACTAGAGTGACTACGCCCTTGGTCACAGCACAGGGAATTCTCCCGTTCTGTTGCCAGTTGCAGTAGACCGCCTCGAGGAGACGGGGAACGAGTCCGGCATAGCTAGATATAGTTCGTATGGAAGACCATCGAGACCCGGGGATTTGCGTTTGCCGCATTGGCTCAGCACGTCCTCTATCTCAGCAGCTGAAATCGGCCATTCGCAGGACTTCGCCTCCCTGTCCGAGAGACGCGGCAGGCCGTCGAGGTATGGACCCAAGTCCACATCCCCAACCGGCTCCCGCCCCTTTCAAACAATTCGGCAAAGTGCTTTTGAAAAGCCTCGCACATCTGCTTAGGTTCAAGGATCATCCGTCCATCCTGGTCTCGCAAAGACCGGATAGTGGATCTGCTCCCTCTTTTGGTTTCTGTCACGCGGACCCAGCTAACAGCTTTGGTCCCCTCGTTTCCCAGAGCACGTATTTTGCTTCGGACGATGCAGCCTTCGTGTTTCGCGTCGAAGAACTGGCCCAGGGCCGTTCTCGACGCTAGCACTCTGGCCACGTCTCCGCTTCTAATTGCCTCTTCTACACTATCTACCAACTCCCTTTACTTCCTATTTCTATTTGAGGCTAACTCCTTACTAAATTCTATAGAAACTCCTCTAATCTCTCTTTTGAGAGATCCCCACCACCTGCTGTTGACGATGGCGCCCGTCAACCGCTCCTTAACTAAAGTGCTAATCCCTTCCCTGTAAGCCTTACTTGCCGGTAAGGACAAGTTGAGCTTACAGTAACCGGGTCCCTGTCTATGCGTTCTGTCAAGGTTGACCATGCAGCTCACTAACTTGTGGTCTGAATAGCCAACCATCCTCATTTTTTGACAACTTAAAAAGTCCTTATCCTTATTTCTAACTAAGAACCTATCTAGGTACGACCTAGATGATCCGCTGGGATTTGCCCAAGTCCAGGTTGGCGCAGTCGGAAATTCTAGTCGATATCTATCGGCCAGGTCAAATCGACCGATAAACCCTTTGAGGCTATTACACCCGTCTCTATCGGGACAGGCCTCTACGTAGTCCCAACGTGCATCTAGGATACCATTCCAGTCCCCCACTAATAGCAAGGAGCGGGACGTCCCTAGAAAAGTCTCCAGACGATGGAATAAGTCCGGCCGCATTGACCCGAAAGGGCCGTAGGCAGCTACCAACCTAAACGCTCCGCCTTCACCACTGCCAAGGTCCAGAACCACTAGTCGATCCTCCGGGTCCAAATGTACCGTGTGTGTTGCGAGACCCAGATGTTTTTGCAGCAGAACGACAACCCCACCCCCACCTCCGGGCTGACAGAGAGATGCGTGCATCTCAAAGTCATCAAAGGTGGGGGCCAGCTGTCGCACGTTGCTGATCCGAGCCTCGCAAATAACCATCACATCTATACGTTGTGACCTGAGGTCATTTAGAAGCATTGCTTGCTTCCAAGTTGAGCCCAGGCCAGGCGCATTTAGACAGCTTACTCTTAGCATAGCCATGTTGGTGGTGAAGAGAAAAGGCATTTACCTCTCTGTGTCCCGGGTAACGGGCCGCACAATTTCCATGAGGGTGGGGTATTGGTTGTTGGGTGGGGTGGTGGTTTGTGGAAGTGTAGGGGCATCAGTGTGTTGTGTGGTTGGGGTGTTTGGAGTTGTGTGGGTGTTTGGGGAGGGGGTGGGGTAGTTTTTTAGGGGGACGTGGTTAATGGGCCCGACGCAGGGGGGACCACGTCCTCTTTAAAGTTGTCTTTTAGAGTTTTATAAGTGTCCCTTGGGGCCTTAATCATTTTGAGGTGGGGGTAATCCCCTGCCTGGGTGAAGTTAGGCCCTTGGGTTTTTAATAAATTGTTGTTGTACACAATGTTTAACAGTTTTTTGTTTCTTGTGTTTATGTATGTGTATGCATGTTATTGTTTTTGTGTGGTGTTTTTTGTTTGTTGTTGTTGTGTGCTCTTTTGTGTTGGTGTCAGTGTTATGTTTTGGGGAGGGGTTGTTTTCATTTGTGTGTCTGAGGTGTGTTTTCTTTTTTTTCTTTTGATTGTGTGGAAGTGCTCCTCCTCGTCTGACGACGAACGAGGGTCATCTTCCGCGTTGGAGGGTAGGGGTATATTTTCGGGTTGTGTTTGCGGTGCGGGTCTTTTGGGAATTGTTTTTTTTTTAGTGGGGGGAATGGGTTGGACATTGTTTTGTTTTGGTTTGAGCTGTGGTTGTTGTTTTTGTAGTGGTGGTTGTGGTGGTTGAGTTGGTTGTGCAGTTGTTGGTGGTGTAGGCAGGATTGGGATTTTCTTACTAAGTTGGGGACAGACAGCCCTCAGGTGACCTCTAGTTCCACATAGGTAACACGAGGGCCGCCTACTCTCAACAGTAATGTTGATGAAAGTTTGATCATCCAGTATGACGCGTTCAGGGATCTGGGCGATCCTTTCGGGTCTCATTCGAACTACAAGTTCAAGGCTCGTTCCATTGAACGCGTCACCTGATGCCTTTCCCATGGACACCAGCGTGTCATCATCCAGGTTCAGGAAACCTGTCAAAGCCCACCATATGTCCATAATCGGCAGGATGGTGTGGATTTTTATTTTTTGTGTCCTTCAACCCATGTACGTAGGGTAGAAGGTGTATGCGGTGGATGTAATAGGTTTTATGGACAGTTTCACTGCTGTGTCCCTGTCCTTCAATAGAATGGATAGACTCCCGTAGAGTCTATCCTTATGGATGAATGTGATGTCTTTCATGACGTCTTTTAAAACCAGCTCTATCTCACTCTGTGGTGGTTGAGCTGGTTGTTTGCTTTTATTTGAGATTATCCTTTTATTTGAGAGAGTAGATAGATAGATAGATAGATAGATAGATAGATAGATAGATAGATAGATAGATAACTTTCTTTTTATTTGCCACCAGGGCATCAAAAGTGGGAAAAGTACAAAGGGGGGAGTTTACATGCAAAGGTGTCCTCAATATGGAGGAGGCAATAACAAGATATAAAAGTATAAAAATAAAATAAAATATAACAAAATAAATTTTGTAACAAAATCTTCAATAGGGAGGAGGCGCCATATGGGGTCGCACACACCCCCGAAAAAAAGTGTGCAACCCTTCTCCTCAGGAGCACAGAGAGGGGGTGCTCCCTTGGTCTTTCATCTTCCTCACCTATAGTCTGATGTAGAGTGAAGGCCCATTCACACGGGCCATTCTCGCCACTTTCACCATCTTTCATAAAAATGGCTGGGGTGCAGCACCTCTCTCTCCATCCTGATCCTTCTTCCGAAATGATATCGGAAAAAACAGACCAGTTGTTGGCCAGAGAGAAAGGTGTCTGACCTCAGTCCTTTCAGACGCGTCCGCCATACAACCTCATTCGCCATGGCTATTACGCACAGAAACACCGCCTCTCCTTCGTTTTTGAAAAGGGGAGGCGGCTTGATCGTTACAATAGACTCGGTGGTCAACCGGATCGGTCCAACCCTTGACAGCAGTTGTTCGGCATAGCCCCACAGATCGGCAATGCCCGAGCAGTGTACCAATCCGTGTGCAACGGTTTCCTCGTCGCACACGCATCTGGGACAGATCTTTTTCGAGGGGTCCCTACCCGGGCGTCAGTGTCTGTAGAGCCTTTCTCGAATGGGCAGAGCCCCTCGGTAGCACTGTCAGGCCAGGGACCTCTGGAAGTTATCCATGGGTCCCGGGCTGAATGTCCTACCGAACAGGTTGGCCAGTTCGACTTCCTCCATGCCTAGGGCTTCTCCGAGGGCGTCGTCGTACCTGCTAACCACCAGCCCTCTATAGAATGACGAGCTGGATTCTCCACTGACAGCCGGGTCCACCTGCCAGAGAGCCGTGAGCGCCTGGGCACACTCGGTGTGCCAGGCGCCCAGTTTTCTCGGTCTTTGCTTGACCCAGGATTGCAGCTCGGTGAGTGAGCCGAGTCTGTGAAAGGCTCGCCTCTCAAACGGGGCCCACACCAGTTGACCGGTGAGGAATACCTGGAGGTGCCGTAACCTTAATGCGTGTTTACGCATCATTAGCCACGGCATCCCCAGCCCTCCTTTCGAAGGGTGTTGACAGCAGATGGATCTCCTCACCATAGAAGCCCGCTTCTTCCAGAGGAATTGGAAGAGTGCGCGTTCCATTTTGGCGAGCGTTTCCCTTGGGCAAGGCACGACGGTCAGGCGGTAGTAGATGACGGACGCTATATAAGTTTCGTCAGACAGAAAGATAGTTAGATAGATAGATAGATAAATTTCTATTTATTTGCCACGAGGGTACAAAAGAAGGGGACATTTACACAGTGGGGGAGTTTACATAAATCGAGTAAAGAAAAAAGGAATAACAATAATAATATAACAATAAAAAGTCCTCAAAAGGGAGGGGGCGTGTTGGGGATTGCACATACCCCCGAAAAGTGTGCAACTCTTTTCGCGGGGGAAGCCCAGAGAGGAGGCGCTCCCCCTTTCCTCTTCACTTCTTCACCTACAGAACAATGTAGAGAGAAGGCCCATTTACACGGGCCATTCTCGCTTCTTTCACCCACCTTTCATAAAACTGTCTGGGACCAAGCACTTCTCTCTCCATCCTGATCCTTCTTCCGAAGTGGTATCGGAAGAAGTAAACCAGGTGATGGCCGGAGAGAAAGTCACCCGACCTCAGACCTTTCAGGCGCGTCCACCACACAACCTCTTTCATCATGGCTATTACGCACAGAAAGACCGCCTCTGCTTCATTTCTGAAGGGAGGAGGCGGCTTGATGTTCACCACAGTCTCGGCGGTTAATCGAATCGGCGCCACACGCGACAGCAGTCGTTCGACGTAGCCCCACAGATCGGCAACGCCCGGGCAGTGTACCAGTGCATGCGCAACGGTTTCCTCGTCGCGCACGCATCTGGGACAGATCTTTTTCGCGGGATCCCTGCCCGGGCGCCCGTGTCTGTAGAGATTTTCTCGAACGGGCAGAGCCCCCCGGTAACACTGCCAGGCTAGGGACCTCTGGAAGTTGTCCATGGGTCCCGGGCCGAAAGTTCTACCGAACAGGCTGGCCAGTTCGTCCTCCTCCATGCCTAGCGACTCTCCAAGGGTGTCGTCGCCCCTGCTAGCCACCAACCCTCTATAGAATGTCGAGGTGGATTCTCCACTGACAGTCGGGTCCGCTTGCCAGATAGCCGTGATTGCCTGGGCACACTCGGTGTGCCAGTTGCCCAGTTTTCTCGGTCTTTGCTTCACCCAGGATTGCAGTTCGGTGAGCGAGACGAGCTGTGGGAAGGCTCGCCTCACAAACGGAGCCCACACCGGCTGACCGTTGAGGAATACCTGTAGATGCCGTAGCCTCAATGCGTGCCTACGCATCAACAGCCACGGCATACCCAGCCCTCCTTTCGAAGGGTGCTGGCAGCAGATGGATCTCCTCACCATGGGAGGCCGCTTCTTCCAGAGGAACTGGAAGAGCATGCGTTCCATGATGGTGAGCTTTTCCTTGGGGCAAGGCACGACGGTCAGGCGGTAGTAGATGACGGACGCTATGTAAGCGTTCGTCACCTCCGCCCGACCTTTCAGTGATAGTTTGCACTTGGCCCACTTCTGGGTCAGCGCAAACACCCTGCTCGTCACCTCGCCCCAATTCTTCTCCACCTGGAGGTCCGGTCCGAACCAGACCCCGAGCAGCTTCACCGGGCCCTCCGTCCGCCGCCCGACGACACCGTCTAACGGCATCGGTTTGCCCCTCCACGTTCCGAGTTGCAAACCGACTGACTTGTCCTGGTTCAGCTTAGCCCCCGTCAGCCTTTCGTATTCCTCCAGTAGGGTGGCGATCGCCCCGATTTCCGAGGCGTCCGCCACCATTACTGTTACGTCGTCGGCATAGGCCGAGACCGCTTTGTGCAATCCCGGTTCCAGGGGTATGCCCCGCAGCAACTCCAACTTCCGCAGCAGTGGCTCGAGAGTCAATACGTACAGAAGGGAGGAGAGGGGCACCCCTGTCTGATGGATCGGGTGATTTGAAACGGCTCCGAGAGGTAGCCGTTTACTTTAATCCTAGAGTAGATGTTGCCACTGTGCATGGCAGAAATCCAGCCCCTGAAAACGGGTCCGAAGCCTGCCGCCGCTAGCACCGCATCCAGGTAACCATGGTCGACCCTATCGAACGCCTTAGATTGATCCAAGTTGATCAGGGCCCCACCAAAGCCGGGTTCGTAGCCAACCCTCTCTATGATGTATCGCATGAGGTGGAGGTTGTCGTGAATGGACCTGGATGGGATAGCTCATGTCTACGCGTCTCCCACCAAACCACTCACCACAAGCGCCAACCTCTTCGCCAACACCTTGGCCAAAATCTGTAACTCTGCATTCAGCAGAGTTATGGGCCTAAAGTTACTTAAGTCATCCCCCTTGCTCTCGTCCTTCCTCACTAGCGTGACCACGCCCTTGGTCACAGAACAGGGAATTCTCCCGTTCTGTTGCCAGTTGCAATAGACAGCCTCGAGGAGTTCGGAGAACAAGACCGGCATAGCTAAATAAAGTTCGTATGGTAGACCATCGAGACCCGGGGATTTGCGTCTGCTGCATTGGCTGAGCGCTTCCCCGATTTCAGTGGCTGTGATTGGCCTTTCGCAGAACTCCGCTTCGCCGCTCGAAAGACGCGGTAGACCGTCGAGGTATGGACCGAAGTCCACATCCCCGTCCGGCCCCCCGCCACCTCCGAACAGTCGAGCAAAGTGCCTTTGAAAGGCCTCGCACATTCGCTCAGGTTCAAGGATCACCCGTCCATCCTGGTCTCGCAAAGACCGAATGGTGGATTTAATCCCACTCTTGGCTTCTGTCACGCGGGCCCAGCTAACAGCTTTGGTCCCCTCGTTTCCTAAAGCACGTATTTTACTTCGGACAACGCAGCCTTCGTGCTTCGCGTCAAATACTGGCTCAACGCCGTTCTCGTCGCTAACACTCTGGCTACGTCTCCGCTCCTAATCGCCTCTTCTAGTTTATCTGTTAACTCCCTTTCCTTCCTATTTCTATTCGCCGCTAGTTCCTTTCTGTAACCTATCGAACTTACTCTAATCTCTCTCTTTAGAGATACCCACCACCTACTGTTGACGATCGCTCCCGTCAACCGCATCTTAACTAAGCTACTAATCCGGTTTCTGTAATCTTTCTTTGTCGGTAAGGACAAGTTCATCTTCCAGTAACCGGGACCCTGTCTATGCGTTCTATCAAGGTTGACCACGCAGGTCACTAATTTGTGATCTGAATAGCCAACTATGATCAGTTCTGGACAACTAAATACGTCCCTATCCTTACTCCTAACCAAAAACCTATCTAGGTACGATCTAGATTGTTCACTGCGGTTTGCCCAGGTCCAGGTTGGCGCAGTTGGACAATCTAGTCGAAATCTATCGACCAGGTCGAATCGATCGAGTAACCCGTTGAGGCCGCTACACCCCCCTCTATCGGGACATGCCCCTGCATAGTCCCAACGCGCATCTAGGATTCCATTCCAGTCCCCCACTAAAAGCAGGGAACGCGACGTTCCTAGAAAAGTCTCCAGACGCTGGAAGAAGTCGGCTCTTTCCGACCCGAAGGGAGCATAAAGACCGACCAGTCTGAAAGCCCCAGCCTTCACCGCCTCCGACGTCCAGCACCAGTAATCGACCCCCCGGGTCCGAGTGAACAATCTGTACGTCGAGAGTCAGACGTTTATCCAGCAGTACGGCAACTCGCCCCCCCCCCCGCCTCCGGGTTGACAGAGAGATGCGTGCATCTCAAAGTCATCGAAGGCGGGCGCCAGCTGTCTCACGCTGCTGATCCGACTCTCGCAAACAACCATCACATCTATACTTTGTGACCTGAGGTCACTTAGAAGCTTTGCTTGCTTCCAAGCTGAGCCCAGGCCACGCGCGTTCAAACAGCCAACTCTCAATTGATCTATTTTGGTGTTGAAAGTGAAGAAAGAAAAGCACTTACCTCTCCGGGTTGCGTAATTTCCATGGCATCAGGTGTGTTGGGTGGAGGGATGTTTTGTGGTGGTGTGGGGGTACACGTGTGTGGTGGGGTTGGGGTATTTGGAGTTGTGTCAGGGAGAGGGGCGGTTATGGGGAAATCTTTCAAGAGGACGCGATTCAACGGTTTTAAACAGGGGGGGCTCACGTCCCGTCTAAATTGTTCTTTTAAGGAACGATAAAGGTCCAGAGGGACCTTTATCATTTTTAAATGGGTGAAGTTCTCTGTTGAGATAAAGTTTGGCCCTTCGGTCTGCACCATAGGGTTATTGTTTATTAATTTAACCAGTTTTTTGTTTTCTTTATTTATATATGTGTATTGCAACGTCTTTTTTTGTGATGCTGTCAATGTTTCGGAGAGGGGAGGCGCAGATTTATTTTTGTTTGTTGAGGGTGGGGTGTTTTTGATTGGAGTTGGTGTTTGTGTGTGGGTTATTTGTGGTGTGCTGGGTGTGTGTTTTCTTTTTTTTCTTTTAACTTGTCTGAAGGCTTCTCCTCTTTCTTCTTCAGAAGTTGGGGGAAACTCTTCAGCGCTAGGTGGGAGGGACGTGTTGTGTGGTTGTTTTTTTTTGCGGGAGGGGTAGATTTGTTACTGTTTTTTTATTTATTTGTTTGGAATGGGTTTTGTGGTGGTGGTGGTAATGTTTGTGTCGTGCTTGTGGTTGGTGATGGTGGTGGTGATGTTTGTGTTGTGGTTGGTGGTGGTGATTTTTGTGCCGTGCTTGTGTTTGGTGCTGGTGGTGGTGATGTTTGTGTTGTGTTTGTGGTTGGTGGTGTCTGTATTTTGTTTGCTGTGTGTGGTATTAGTGTATTTTTGGAGGTGGGTGGTGTTGGTGTACTGTTTGTGGTGGGTGTGAGCAATAGTCCTTTTTGGGGGATACGTTTCGGGCAGTTAGCCTTAACGTGTCCCCTTTCCATGCATAAATAGCATGCTGGTCTTCTCCCCTCTACAATTATGTCTATTGGGGTAAGGTCATCCAGCCAGATGCGATCCGGGATTTGTGCTATTCTTTCGGGCCTCATTTGGACTAGTATATCGAGGCCCATTCCCAGGAACGCATCTCCAGTTGCCTTCCCCATTGACAGCATTGTGTCTTCGCCCATATCTATGAAGCCAGCAATAGCCCACCAGAAGTCCATTGTGGGCAGCATTGTTTTTACTTTTACTCTCTGTGTTCTTCTACCCATGTAGGAGGGATAGAAGCTATATGTTGTCGATGAGAGTGGGCTTAGGGAAAGCTTCTCCGCCGTTTCCTTGTCTCTTGTTAGGACCGAAATGCTGCCATAGAGTCGGTCCTTTCGTATGAAGAGAATATTCTTCATATAGTCTTTTAGGACTAACTCTATTTCCATTTGGCTGGGCTGTGCTGGCTTTCTTGTCTGGTTCAGTATAGTTCTGTAGAGAACTGTGCTTTCTGTTCTGGCTTTCTTGAATTCTGGGGGGGAGTTAATGGAAAACATTCCGTTCTCCCCCAAAACAATGTGTTTCTTTGCTTCGGCCAGTTTTTCTCTGGCGGCAGTTAGGTCAATTGGTGTGTATGTAATGGATTGTTTTGTTTTCTGGGCGAAAGTTGCCCTGTTGTTATTTGTATTATTTTCTGTTTGTTTGTTTTCTGTTTGCTCATTTTCCTTAACATTTGTTTTTTCATTTTCTTTGTTTGTTTCATTGTCTAATTTTGTTGTAATTATTTTTTGTTCTTCAGACTTGGGGGGCGTGGCAGAGCTAATGGCAGACATGTCTGCCATCTTTTCCGCCATGCTGCCAAGAAAGAAATTTTTCGGCAAAAATAGATATTTATTTTACCCCCTAAAAAGGGGGTAAATGCAAAAATGTTTCCCTAAAAAACAGGGGTTAGTGTTCCAAATGTGTTGCACTGAAAAATTTATCCGGTACTTACAATAGTAAGGGTAAATCCCGATGGAATAGCGGAGCCGATGTGAAGCGTCTCTTACTCTATCAAGATAGATAGATAGATATATTTCTTTATTAGCCACAGGGGCACAAAAGAAGGGGACAAATACAAAGGGGGAAGTTTACATACAATAAAACGTGTAAAATATTATCACAAATGTAATTTAATAATTAGTCGATTTTCCCCAATAGGGGGAGACATTTCATATGGGTAACACATACCCCCGAAAAAAATGTGCAACCCTCATCTCCAGGAGTACGAAGAGTTTGTACTCCTTTCCTCTCCTCTTCTTTTTCCTCAACCTACAGGCTGATATAGAGAGAAGGCCCATTCACTCGGGCCATTCTCGCCACATTCACCCACCTTTCATAAAACTTGCTGGGGTACAGCACCCCTCTCTCCATCCTGATTCTTCTTCCAAAGTGGTATTTGAAAAAAAGAATCAGTTGTTGTCCGGAGAGAAAGGTGTCTGACCTCAGCCCTTTCAACCTTGTCCACCATACAACCTCTTTCGCCATAGCTATCACGCAAAGGAAAACCGCCTCTCCTTCGTTTTTGAAGGAGGGTGGCGGTTTGATCATGACAATGGACTCGGTGGTCAACCGGTTTGGTCCCACCCGCGACAATAGTCGTTCTACATAGCCCCACAGGTCAGTGATTGTATGTGTGTATTATTGTGTGCATATGTGTCTGTATGAATGCATGTAAGTGTGTGTTTCTCTGTATGTTTTGTGTGTGTATGTAAGATTCTATGAGTGCATATGCGTCTATGTTTGTGTGTATTATTGTGTGCTTATGTGTCTGTATGAGTGCATGTAAGTGAGTTTCTCTGTATGTTTTGTGTATGTGTATGTAAGTTTGTACTTCTGTATTTCAGTGTTTCTGAGCAAGTATGTTTGTGTGTCTGTGTGTCTGTGTCAAGGAGGTGATAGATAGATAGATAGATATAAAGATAAATAGATAGATATAGAGATAGATAGATAAATAGATAGATAGATAGAGAGAAAGATAGATAGATACATTTCTTTATTAGCCACAAGGGCATAAAAGAAGGGGACAAATACAAATGGGGAGTTTACATACAGGTATAAGAAAATAAAACTATTAATAAAATAACAAATAACATTTGAAATCCCCAATAGGGGGGAGGCGTTACACAGGGGTTGTACACACCCCGAAAAAATGTACAACCCTCATCTACAGGAGCACCAAGAGTGAGTACTCCCTTCCTCTCTTCCTCTTTTTCCTCAACCTACAGGCTTATATAGAGAGAAGGCCCAACCACTCGAGCTATGTTTGCCACATTCACCGACCTTTTATAAAATTTGCTGGGGTAAGGCACCTCTCTCTCCATCCTGATTCTTCTTCCAAAATGATATTTGAAAAAACGAATCAGTTGCTCGCCGGAGAGAAAGTTGTCTGACCTCAGCCTTTTTAACCTCGACCAACATATAACCTCTTTCACCATAGCCATAACAAATAGGAAAACTGCCTCTCCCTCGTTTTTGAAGGAGAGTGGTGGTTTGATCATGACAATGGATTCGGTGGTCAACTGGATTGGTCCCACCTGCGACAATAGTCGTTCTACATAGCCCCAGAGATCGGTAACGCCCGGGCAGTGTACAAATGCGTGCGCGACGGTTTCCTCGTCGCGCACGCACCTCGGACAGATCTTTTTCGAAGGGTCCCTACTCGGGCGCCCGTGTTTGTAGAGCTTGTTTCGAACTGGTAGAGCTCATCGGTAGCACTTCCAGGCCAGAGACATTTGGAAGTTGTCCATTGGTCCCGGGCGGAAGGTCCTACTGAACAGACTGGCCAGTTCGTCCTCCTCTACGCCTAGAGTTTCTCCGAGCGTGTTGTCGGACTTGCTGCGAACCAACCCTCTATAGAATGTCGAAGTGAAGTCTCCACTGATCGCCGGATCCGTTTGCCAAAGGACTGTGAGCGCCTGAGCACATTCGATGTGCCAGTCACCCATTTTCCTCGGGTTTTGCTTGACCCAGGACTGCAGCTCGGTCAGCGAGACGAGTCGTGGGAAGGCTCACCCCACGAACGGGGCCCACACCGGTTGTCTGGTGAGGAATACGTGGAGGTGCCGCAGCCTGAGCGCGTGTTTGCGCATCGTCAGCCACGGCAACCCCAGCCCTCCGTTTGAAGTGTGTTGGCAGCAGATGGATCTTCTCACCAAAGGAACCCATTTCTTCCAAAGGAATTGGAAGAGCGCGCGCTCGATTTTGGTGAGCGTTTTGGCTGGACAAGGCACGACGGTCAAGCGGTAGTAGATGACGGACGCTATAAAATTGTTCGCCACCTCCGCTAGACCTTTCAAGGATAGTTTGCACTCGGCCCACTTCTGCGTGAGTGCAAACACCTTGGCCGACACCTCGTTCCAGTTCTTCTCCATCTGGAGGTCCGGACCAAACCAGACCCCTAGCAGCTTTACCGGTCCTTCCGTCCAGCAATATCTCCAACTTCCACAGTAGTAGCTCGAGAGTCAGTACGTACAGAAGGGAGGAGAGAGGGCATCCCTGTCGGATGGATCGCGTGATATTGAACGGCTCCGAGAGGTAGCTTTCACCTTGACCCTTGAGCAGATGTTGCTGCTGTTCATTGCAGCAATCCAGCCCCTGAACACGGGTCCGAAGCCTGCCGCCTCGAGCACCGCATCCAGGTAACGATGGTCAACCCCATCGAAAGCCTTAGACTGATCCAAATTGATCAGGGACCCACCGAAGCCGCGTTTAAACCCTACCCTCTCTATGATGTATCGCATGAGGTGGAGGTTGTCGTGTATGGACCTGGTCGGGATTACGCATGTCTGCGCTTCTCCCACCAGGTTTTCGACGACAAGCGCCAGCTTCTTTGCCACCTTGGCCAAAATCTGTAACTCTGTGTTGAACAGAGTTATGGGCCGGAAGTTGCCTATGTCATCCCCCTTGTTCTCGTCCTTCCTGACTAACGTGATTACGCCCTTTGTCACAGAACTGGGAATTCCCCCGGTTAGCTGCCAGTTGCAGTAGACCGCTTCCAGGAGACCGGAGAACAAGTCCGGCATTGCTACGTAAAATTCGTAGGGTAGACCGTCGAGACCTGGAGATTTGCGTTTGCCGCATTGGCTCAGCGCGTCCCCTATCTCAGCGGCCGAAATCGCCCTTTCGCAGAACTTCGCCTCGCTGTCTGAGAATCGCAGTAGGCCGTCGAGGTATGGACCGAAATCCATAGCCCCTCCAGGCGCGCCGCCCTGCCCGAACAGTTGAGCAAAGTGGCGCTGAAAGGTCGCGCGCATTTGCTTCATCTCTCGTATCACGCGTCCGTCTTGGTCCTTTAAAGACCGAATCGTGGACTTGTTGCCACTTTTCGCCTCCGTCACTCGGGCCCAGCTAAGAGCTTTGGCTCCCTCGTTTCCCAGAGCACGTATTTTGCTTCTGACAACGCAGCCTTCATGCTTTCCGTCGAAGAACTAGTCCAATGCCGTTCTCGTAGCTAGCACGCTGGCTCTGTTGCCACTGCTAAGTGCCTCTTCTACTTTATCTACCAGTTCCTTTTCGGTCTTATTTCTATCTAACACTAATTCTTTATTAAACCTATCGAGTCTAATCTAACTGCTCTCTTGAGACAATACCACCATCTGTTGTTGACAATGGCCCCCGTCAAGTGCTGCTTAACTAGAGTGCTAATCCGTCTGCTGTAGGCTTTGCATGTCGGTAACGACAAGTTCAGCTTCCAGTAGCCGGGTCCCTGTCTATGGGTTTTGTCAAGGTTGACTAAGCAGTTCACTAATTTGTGATCTGAATAGACAACCACGAACATTTGTGGACAGCTTAGCATGTCCCTATCCTTATTTCTAACTAGAACCCTATCTAGGTACGATCTAGATGTTCCGCTACGATTAGTCCACGTCCACAGTGGCACAGTCGGAAAATCTAGTCGATATCTATCGGCCAGGTCAAATTGGCCGATTAACTGTTTGAGGCTGTTACACCCCCTCTATCGGGACATGCTCCCACATAGTCCAAACGTGCATCTAGAATTTCATTCCAGTCCCCCACTAACAGCAGGGAGCGGGACGTTCCCAGAAAAGTCTCTAGACGTTTTAAGAAGTCTGGCCGCGGTGTCCTGGATGGGGCATATCCGGCCACCAGCCTGAAGGCTCCACCTTCACTACCGTCAACGTCTAGGACCACCAGTCAACCCAGATAGATAGATAGATAGATAGATAGATATAAATAGATAAATTTCTTTATTAGCCACAATGGCACAAAAGAAGGGGAGTTTACATATAGGTATATGAATATAAAACTATTAATAGATATATAGATATATTGATTGATTGATTCATAGTTAGATAGACGAAAAGAAATGCAGAAAGAAAAAACGAGAAATAGGCAGATTTAAAGCCATAATTAAAGAAAGAAAGAAAGAAAGAAAGAATAAAAGAGACAAAAAGAAAGAACAGCAAAAGGGACAAAAATAAAAAAGGAAGGATAAAAACAAAAGAAAGAAAGAAAAGAGAAGAAAGGAAAAAGAAAACGAGCGTAATTCTTCGAAGGAAATCGAAAGTGAAAGTAGAGAAAAAAACAAAACAAAAAATGTTGGAGTGAGATAAAAGATATAAAAATACAAATATAGGAGACACTAATGGTTGCTTCAGATTGCCGGCAATTTTCCAAAATAGTGTTACCAATTCCAAGAGGAGTCTTTAAACGGAAATTGGAGCAAAATTAACGATTTCAAAATGGTGGGAGGGGTAATCCTTCGTTTGGCAAGTACTGTCAAATAACCGTTCGGGAAACAATGGCCAATGTACTCACATCGTTCTGCGACTAAAGTTTTGGCAAAATCATATTTTGGTGCTTGGATATCTTATCTTAAAAGCTGCCAAAAATAGGCTGAACCGGAAAGAAGGAATAGTTCGCGTTTTGAAGTTTGGAATAAATTGTATGTGTTTGTGTTTGTGAGTGTTTGGGTGTATGTGTTTGTGTGTTTTATTGTGTGACTGTTTGTGTATGCATAGAAGAGTGCATACATAAATACATACGTACATACGCACATACATACATATATATATATATGTGTGTGTGTGTGTGTGTGTGTGTGAATACATATATATATACGTGGATGCATACATACATACATACATACATACATACATACATACATACATACATACATACATACATACATACATACATACAGAAAGACAGATATAGGGATATATAATGACATGGTTCTCAGCAAACATATGGCTGATTGCCTGGCTGTTTGTCTGGTCTGTCGATCATAAAACTGTGACACACACATATTTATATCATATGACTGATGTCACATGACTTTGATAGTAGCTCGTGACATGTGAATCAGAACATTGTTCTATATTATATTGTTTGCAGTATCAGTAGAGGGTCGGACGCCATGTTTTGCAGCATAGAGTTACGGCCCTTTATGATCTGAGTTCAAATCCCGCCAAGGGTAACTTTGCTTTCCATCCTTACGGAGTCGATCAATTAAAGTACCAGTAATACAATGAGATAATTGCCGGCCTTGTGCCAAAAGTAGAAACAATTATATCTGTTAAACAATGTTTGTTTCGTTTAATGCCACGTTAAGGGCCGCAATATATTTTTGGAAAGTCATATATGGTTCTCTGCTATGAAAAATAATTGAGTAAGGTGATAAATGCTGATAGAAACCTCATTTCTAAACGAGATCTTTGTTTGGCTGAACGGAGAGATTTACAGGCGGCCTAGATTGAAATGGTTTATGAAACGGTGAAATTTGGCTTTACACGTGACTTTTTCTACATTGATAAAAGGTGAAGAATGGCGACAGTCGTGCAGCAGCAGCAGTACATTAGGAAGCCGTGGGTAATAACTGCAGCATAAAATTTGTACCAACAATAGCAACTGCACTTTTCAGATTAGCAATATCAGAGGAGTAACAACCGCTTAACTTTAAAACATCAAATGACAGCAGTAACAAAAACAACAGCAGTAAAAACAACAACGACAGTAACAACAACAACAACAACAACAACAACAACAGCAACAACAACAACAACAAGAGTAACAGCAACAACAACAACAGTAACAACAACAACAACAACAGTAACAACAACAACAGCAGTAACAACAACAACAGCAGTAACAACAAAAACAACAGCAGTAACAGTAACAACAGCAGTAACAGTAACAACAACAACAGCAGTAACAACAACAACAACAGCAGTAACAACAACAACAACAACAACAACAGCAGTAACGACAACGGCAGTAACAACAACAGCAGTAACAACAACAACAACAGTAAAAACAACAACAACAGCTGTAACAACAACAACAGTAGCAGTAAAAACAACAACAACAACAACAACAGTAACAGCAACAACAAAAGCAACAATAACAACAGCAGTAGCAACAACAACAACAGCAGTAACAAATACAACAACAGCAGTAACAACAACAACAACAACAACAGTAAAAACAACAACATCAGTACCAACAACAACAACAACAGCAGTAACAACAACAACAACAGTAACAACAACAACAGCAGTAATAACAACAACAACAACAGCAGTAACAAAAACAACAACAACAACAGCAGTAACAACAACAGCAGTAACAACAACAACAACAGTAACAACAACAACAGCAGTAACAACAACAGCAGTAACAACAACAACAACAGTAACAACAACAACAGCAGTAACAACAACAAAAACAGTAACAACAACAGTAACAGCAACGGTAATAGCAGAAGTAACAGCAGAAGTAACAACAACAGTAACAACAACAGTAACAGCAGCAGAAACAACAACAGTAACATCAGCAGTAACAGCAGCAGTAACAACAACAGTAACAGCAGCCAAAACAGCAGCAGTAACAGCAACAGTAACAACAGCTGTAACAGTAACAGTAAAAACAGCAGTAACAACAACAGTAACAACAGCAGTAACAGAAACAGTAACAGCAGCAGTAACAACAACAGTAACAGCAGCAGTAACAGCAGCAGTAACAACAACAATAACAACAACAGTAACAGCAGCAGTAACAACAACAGTAACAGCAGCAGTAACAACAACAGTAAGAGCAGCCGAAACAGCAGCAGTAACAGCAACAGTAACAACAGCCGTAACAGTAACAGTAAAAACAGCAGTAACAACAACAGTAACAACAGCAGTAACAGCAACAGTAACAGCAGCAGTAACAACAACAGTAACAGCAGCAGTAACAGCAGCAGTAACACAACAGTAACAACAACAGTAACAGCAGCAGTAACAACAACAGTAACAGCAGCAGTAACAACAACAGTAAGAGCAGCAGTAAGAGCAGAAGTAACGACAACAGTAACAGCAGCAGTAACAACAGTATTAACAGCAGCAGTAGCAGCAGCAGTAACACAACAGTAACAGCAGCAGTAACAACAACAGTAAGAGCAGCAGTAAGAGCAGCAGTAACAACAACAGTAACAGCAGCAGTAACAACAACAATAACAACAGTAGTAACAGCAGCAGTAACAACAACAGTAACAACAACAGTAACAACAACAGTAACATAAGCAGTAACAACAACAGTAACCACAACAGTAACAACAGCAGTAACATCAACAGTAACAACCACAGTAACAACAACAGTAACAGCGGCAGTAACAAAAACAGTAACAACAACAGTAACAACAGCAGTAACAACAACAGTAGCAACAACAGTGACAACAACACTAACAACAACAGGAACAACAACAGTAACAACAGCGGTAACAACAACAGTAATAACAACTGTAACAACAGCAGTAACAACAACAGTAACAGCAACAGTAACAACAACAGTAACAACAACAGTAACAACAACTGTAACAACAGCAGTAACAACAAAAGTAACAGCAGCAGTAACAACAACTGTAACAACAACAGTAACAACCACAGTAACAACAACAGTAACAGCGGCAGTAACAAAAACAGTAACAACAACAGTAACAGCAGCAGTAACAACAACAGTAACAACAACTGTAACAACAACAGTAACAACAACAGTAACAGCAACAGTAACAACAACACTAACAACAACAAGAACAACAACAGTAACAACAGCAGTAACAACAACAGTAACAGCAGCAGTAACAACCAGCAGTAACATAAGAAGTAACAACAACAGTAGCACCAGCAGTAACAACAGTAACAGCAACAGTAAGAACAACAGTAACAGCAGAAGTAACAACAACAGTAACAACAACAGTGACAACAACAGTAACAACAACAGTAACAACAACTGTAACAACAAAAGTAATAGCAAGAGTAACAACAACAGTAACAACAGAAGTAACAGCAGCAGTAATAGCAGCAGTAACAACAACAGGAACAATAACAGTAACAACAACAGTAAAACAACAATAGCAGCAGCAGTAGCAACAGCAGTAACAACAGCAGTAACAACAGCAGTAACAACAAGAGTAACAGCAGCAGTAACAACAACAGTAACAGAAGCAGTAACAGCAGCAGTAACAACAACAGAAACAACAAGAGTAACAACAACAGTAACAACAACATTAACAGCAGCAGTAACAACAACAGTAAAAGCAGCAGTAACAAAAACAGTAATAACAACAGTAACAACAACTGAAACAACAACAGTAACAACAGCAGTAACAACGAGAGTGACATCTGCAGTAACAACAACAGTAAAAACAACAGCCGTAATAACAACAACAACAGCAGTAACAAAAACAACAACAACAACAATAAGAACAACAACAACAGTAAGAACAACAACAACAGTAACAACAACAACAAGAGCAGTAACAACAGCAACAACAACAACAGTAACAACAACAACAGCAGCAGTAATAATAACAACAACAACAACACAGCAGTAACAACAACAGCAGCAGTAACAGCAGAAGTAACAACAACAGTAACACCAGCAGTAACAGCAGCAGAAACAACAATCGTAACATCAGCAGTAACAGCAGCAGTAACAACAACAGTAACAGCAGCAATAACAACAACAGTAACAGCAGCAGTAACAGCAGCAGTAATAACAACAGTAACAGCAGCAGTAACAGCAGCAGTAAGTACAACAGTAACGGCAGCAGTAACAACAACAGTAACAGCAGCCGAAACAGCAACAGTAAAAACAGCAGTAACAACAACAGTAACAGCAGCAGTAACAGCAACAGTAACAGCAGCAGTAGCAACAACAGTAACAGCAGCAGTAACAACAACAGTAACAACAATAGTAACAGTAGTAGTAACAACAACAGTAACAGCAGCAGTAACAACAGTAACAGCAGCAGTAACAGCAGCAGTAACAACAACAGTAACAACAACAGTAACAACAACAGTAACTTCAACAGTAACAAAAACAGTAACAACAACAGTAACATCAGCAGTAACAACAACAGTAACAGCAGCAGTAACAAATACAGTAACAGCAGCAGTAACAGCAACAGTAACATCAGCAGTAACAACAACAGTAACAACAACAGTAACAGAAGCAGTAACAGCAGCAGTAACAACAGTAACAACACAGTAACAACAAACATAACAGCAACAGTAACAACAACAGTAACAACAACATTAACAACAACAGTAACAACGGCAGTAACAGCAGCAGTAACAACAACAGTAACAAACCAGTAACAACAGCAGTAACAACAGTAGTAACAGCAGCAGTGACAACAACTGTCAAAACAACAGTAACATCAACAGTAACAGCAGCAGTAACAACAACAGTAACAACAACAGTAACAGCAGCAGTAACAACAACAATAACATCAACAGTAACAACAGTAACATCAACAGTAACAACAACAGTAACAACAACAGTAACCACAGCGGTAACAACAACAGTAACAACAACAGTAACAACAGCAGTAAATACAACAGCAACAACAACAATAACAAGAACAGTGAGAACAACAGTAACAACAACAGTAACAGAAGCAGTAACAACAACAGAAAAAACAAACGTAACCACAACAGTAACAGCAGCAGTAACAACAACAGTAACCACAACAGTAACAGCAACAACGACAATAACAACAACATAACAGCAGCAGTAACAAAAGCAGTAAGAACAACTATAACAACAACAGTAACAACAGCAGTAACAACAACAGTAACAGCTGCAGTAACAACAACAGTAACAACAAAAGTAACAACAACAGTAACAACAACAGTAACAACAACAGTAACAAGAACAATAACAGCAGCAGTAACAACAGCAGTAACAGCAGCAGTAACAACAACAGTAAAAACAACAGTAACAACAACAGTAACAACAACAGTAACAACAACAGTAACAGCAGCAGTAACAACAACAGTAACAACAACAGTAACAACAACAGTAAAAGCAACAGTAACAACAGCAGTAACAACAACAGTAACAACAACAGTAACAGCATCAGTAACGGCAGCAGTAACAACAACAGTAACAACAACAGTAAAAGCAACAGTAACAACAACAGTAACAGCAGCAGTAACAACAACAGTAACAGCAACAGTAACAGCAGCAGTAACAACAACAGTAAAAGCAACAGTAACAACAACAGTAACAGCAGCAGTAACAACACCAGTAACAACAACAGTAACAGTAGCAGTAACAACAACAGTAACAACAACAGTAACAACAACAGTAACAACAGTAACAGCAACAGTAAGAACAACAGTAACAGCAGAAGTAACAACAACAGTAACAACAACAGTGACAACAACAGTAACAACAACAGTAACAACAACTGTAACAACAAAAGTAATAGCAAGAGTAACAACAACAGTAACAACAGAAGTAACAGCAGGAGTAACAACAACAGTAATAGCAGCAGTAACAACAACAGGAACAATAACAGTAACAACAACAGTAAAACAACAGTAACAGCAGCAGTAACAACAGCAGTAACAGCAGCAGTAACAACAGCAGTAACAACAACAGTAACAGCAGCAGTAACAACAACAGTAACAGCAGCAGTAACAGCAGCAGTAAAAACAACAGTAACAACAAGAGTAACAACAAGAGTAACAACAACATTAACAGCAGCAGTAACAACAACAACAAGATCAGTAACAACAACAACAACAACAACAGTAACAACAACAACAACAGCAGCAGTAACAACAACAACAACAACACAGCAGTAACAACAACAGCAGAAGTAACAACAACAGTAACACCAGCAGTAACAGCAGCAGAAACAACAATCGT
This sequence comes from Eledone cirrhosa, assembly GCA_964016885.1. Classification (NCBI taxonomy): domain Eukaryota; kingdom Metazoa; phylum Mollusca; class Cephalopoda; order Octopoda; family Eledonidae; genus Eledone; species Eledone cirrhosa. The sequence goes on from OZ024740.1 coordinate 28,849,831, forward strand.
AACATCAGCAGTAACAGCAGCAGTAACAACAACAGTAACAGCAGCAGTAACAACAACAGTAACAGCAGCAGTAACAGCAGCAGTAACAACAACAGTAACAGCAGCAGTAACAGCAGCAGTAAGTACAACAGTAACGGCAGCAGTAACAACAACAGTAACAGCAGCCGAAACAGCAACAGTAACAACAGCAGTAACAACAACAGTAACAGCAGCAGTAACAACAACAGTAACAACAATAGTAACAGCAGCAGTAACAACAACAGTAACAGCAGCAGTAACAACAACAGTAACAGCAGCAGTAACAACAACAGTAACAGCAGCAGTAACAACAACAGTAACATCAGCAGTAACAACAACAGTAACAGCAGCAGTAACAACAACAGTAACAACAATAGTAACAGCAGCCGAAACAGCAACAGTAACAACAGCAGTAACAACAACAGTAACAGCAGCAGTAACAACAACAGTAACAACAATAGTAACAGCAGCAGTAACAACAACAGTAACAGCAGCAGTAACAACAACAGTAACAGCAGCAGTAACAACAACAGTAACAGCAGCAGTAACAACAACAGTAACAACAACAGTAACAGCAGCAGTAACAGCAACAGTAACAGCAGCAGTAACAACAACAGTAACAGCAGCAGTAACAACAACAGTAACAACAATAGTAACAGCAGCAGTAACAACAACAGTAACAGCAGCAGTAACAACAGTAACAGCAGCAGTAACAGCAGCTGTAACAACAACAGTAACAACAACAATAACAAGAACGGTAACATCAACAGTAACAAAAACAGTAACAACAACAGTAACATCAGCAGTAACAACAACAGTAACAACAACAATGACAACAACACTAACAACAACAGGAACAACAACTGTAACAACAACATCAGTGTCAACAACAGTAACAACAACAGTAACAGCAGCAGTAACAAATACAGTAACAGCAGCAGTAACGGCAACAGTAACATCAGCAGTAACAACAACAGTAACAACAACAGTAACAGAAGCAGTAACAGCAGCAGTAACAACAGTAACAACACAGTAACAACAAACATAACAGCAACAGTAACAACAACAGTAACAACAACATTAACAACAACAGTAACAACAACAGTAACAGCAGCAGTAACAACAACAATAACATCAACAGTAACAACAGTAACAACAACAGTAACAACAACAGTAACAACAACAGTAACCACAGCAGTAACAACAACAGCAACAACAACTATAACAAGAACAGTGAGAACAACAGTAACAACAACAGTAACAGCAGCAGTAACATCAGCAGTAACAACAACAGAAAAAACAAACGTAACCACAACAGTAACAGCAGCAGTAACAACAACAGTAACCACAACAGTAACAGCAACAACAACAATAACAACAACATAACAGCAGCAGTAACAACAACAGTAACAACAACAGTAACAGCAGCAGTAACAAAAACAGTAAGAGCAACTATAACAACAACAGTAACAACAACAGTAACAACAACTGTAACAAAAAAAGTAACAGCTGCAGTAACAACAACAGTAACAACAAAAGTAACAACAACAGTAACAACAACAGTAACAAGAACAGTAACAGCAGCAGTAACAACAACAGCAACAGCAGCACTAACAACAACAGTAACAGCAACAGTGACAACAACAGTAAAAACAAACAGTAACAACAACAGTAACAACAACAGTAACAACAACAGTAACAGCAGCAGTAACAACAACAGTAACAGCAGCAGTAACAACAACAGTAACAACAACAGTAACAACAGCAGTAACGGCAGCAGTAACAACAACAGTAACAACAACAGTAAAAGCAACAGTAACAACAACAGCAACAGCAGCAGTAACAACAACAGTAACAACAACAGTAACAGCAGCAGTAACAACAACCGTAAAAGCAACAGTAACAACAACAGTAACTGCAGCAGTAACAACACCAGTAACAACAACAGTAACAGCAGCAGTAACAACAACAGTAACAACAACAGTAACAACAACAGTAACAACAACAGTAACAACAGCGGTAACCACAACAGTAACAGCAGCAGTAACAACTACAGTAACAGCAGCATTAACAACAACAGTAACAGCAGCAGTAACAGCAACAGTCACAGCAGCAGTAACAGCAGCAGTAACAACAAACATAACAGCAACAGTAACAACAACTGTAACAACAACTGTAACAACAACAGTAACAACAACAGTAATATCAACGGTAACAGCAGCAGTAACAACCTCAGTAACAGCTGCAGTAACAACAACAGTAACAATAACAGTAACACCAGATGTAACAACACTAGTAACAGCAGCAGTAACAACAACAGTAACAGCAACAATAACAACAGCAGTAACAGCAGCAGTATCAACAAGAGTAACAACAAGAGTAACAACAACAGTAACAACAACAGTAACAGCAGCAGTAACAACTACAGTAACAGCAGCATTAACAACAACAGTAACAGCAGCAGTAACAGCAACAGTCACAGCAGCAGTAACAGCAGCAGTAACAACAAACATAACAGCAACAGTACAACAGCAGTAATAACAACAGTAACAACAACAGTAACAGCAGCAGTAACAAAAGCAGTAAAACCAGAAGAAACAGCAGCAGTAACAGCAGCAGTAACAACAACAGTAACAGCAGCCGAATAAGCAGCAGTAACAGCAACGGTAACAACAGCCGTAACAGCAACAGTAACAGCAGCAGTAACAACAACAGTAACAGCAGCAGTAACAGCAGCAGTAACAACAACAGTAACAACAACAGTAACAGCAGCAGTAACAAAAACAGTAACAGCAGCAGTAACAACAACAGTAAGAGCAGCAGTAAGAGCAGCAGTAACAACAACAGTAACAGCAGCAGTAACAACAATAGTAACAGCTGCAGTAACAGCAGCAGTAACAACAACAGTAACAGCAGCAGTAACACCAACAGTAACAGCAATAGTAACAGCAGCAGTAACAACAACAGTAACAACAACAGTAACAACAACAGTAACACCAGCAGTAACAACAGCAGTAACAACAACAGTAACCACAACAGTAACAACAGCAGTAACAACAACAGTAACAACCACAGTAACAACAACAGTAACAGCGGCAGTAACAAAAACAGTAACAACAACAGTAACAACAACAGTAACAACAACAGTAACAACAACAGTAACAACAACAGTAGCAACAACAGTGACAACCACACTAACAACAACAGGAACAACAACAGTAACAACAGCAGTAACAACAACAGTAACAACAACACTAACAGCAACAGTAACAACTACAGTAACATCAACAGTAACAACAACAGTAACAACAACTGTAACAACAACACTAACAACAACAAGAACAACAACAGTAACAACAGCAGTAACAACAACAGTAACAGCAGCAGTAACAACTAGAGTAAAATCAGCAGTAACAATAACAGTAACAGCAACTGTAACACCAACACTAACAACAACAAGAACAACAACAGTAACAACAGCAGTAACAACAACAGTAACAACCACAGTAACAACAACAGCAACAGCAGCAGTAACAACAACAGTAACAACAACAGTAACAACAACAGTAACAACAACAGTAACAGCAGCAGTAACAACAACAGTAACAACTACAGTAACAACAACAGTAACAACAGCAGTAACAGCAGCAATAATAGCAGCAGTAACAACAACAGGAACAATAACAGTAACAACAACAGTAAAACAACAGTAACAGCAGCAGTAACAACAGCAGTAACAGCAGCAGTAACAACAGCAGTAACAGCAGCAGTAACAACAACAGTAACAGCAGCAGTAACAACAACAGTAAAACAACAGTAACAGCAGCAGTAACAACAACAGTAACAACAAGAGTAACAACAAGAGTAACAACAACATTAACAGCAGCAGTAACAACAACAGTAACAGCAACAGTAACAAAACAGTAACAACAACAGTAACAACTACTGAAACGACGACAGTAACAACAGCAGTAACAACAAGAGTGACTGCTGCAGTAACAACAACAGTAACAACAACAGCAGTAACAAAAACAACAACAACAACAGTAAGAACAACAACAGCAGTAACAACAACAACAAGAGCAGTAACAACAACAACAACAGTAACAACAACAACAACAAAAACAGCAGAAACAACAACAGCAGCAGTAACAACAACAGTAACGGCAGCAGTAACAACAACAGTAACGGCAGCCGAAACAGCAGCAGTAACATCAACAGTAACAACAGCAGTAACAACAACAGTAACAACAGTAACAGCAGCAGTAACAGCAGCAGTAACAACAACAGTAAAAACAACAGTAACAACAACAGTAACATCAACAGTAACAACAGCAGTAACAATAACAGTAACAACAACAGTAATAACAACAGTAACAGCGGCAGTAACAAAAACAGTAACAACAACAGTAACATCAGCAGTATCAACAACAGTAACAACAACAGTGACAACAACACTAACAACAACAGGAACAACAACTGTAACAACAACAGCAGTAACAACAACAGTAACAACCACAGAAAAAACAACTGTAACAACAACAGTAACAGCAGCAGTAACAAAAACAGTAACAGCAGCAGTAACAAATACAGTAACAGCAGCAGTAACAGCAACAGTAACAGCAGCAGTAACAACAACAGTAACAACAACAGTAACAGAAGCAGTAACAACAAACATAACAGCAACAGTAACAACAACAGTAACAACAACAATAACAACAACCGTAACAACAGCAGTAACAGCAGCAGTAACAACAACAGTAACAGCAGCAGTAACAACAACAGTAACAAACCAGTAACAACAGCAGTAACAACAGCAATAAAAACAGTAGTAACAGCAGCAGTAACAAATACAGTAACAGCAGCAGTAACAGCAACAGTACCAACAGCAGTAACAACAACAGTAACAACAACAGTAACAGAAGCAGTAACAGCAGCAGTAACAACAACAGTGACAACACAGTAACAGCAGCAGTAACAGCAGCAGTACCAACAAACATAACACCAACAGTAACAACAACAGTAACAACAACAGTAACAACAACAGTAACAGCAGCAGTAACGGCAGCAGTAACACCAACAGTAACAGCCACAGTAACAACACGAGTAACAGCATCAGTAACAGCAGCAGTAACAACAACAGTAACAGTAGCAGTAACAACAACAGTAACAACAACAGTAATAGCAGCAGTAACAACAACAGTAACAGCAGCAGTAACAACAACAGTAACAACAACAGTAACAGCAGCAGTAACGGCAGCAGTAACAACAACAGTAACAGCAGCAGTAACGGCAGCAGTAACAACAACAGTAACAACAACAGTAACAGCAGCAGTAACAACAACAGTAACAGCAGCAGTAACAACAACAGATACAACAACAGTAACAGCAGCAGTAACAATAACAGTAACAACAACAGTAACTGCAGCAGTAACGGCAGCAGTAACAACAATAGTAACAACAACACTAAAAGCAAAAGTAACAACAACAGTAACAGCAGCAGTAACAACAACAGTAACAACAACAGTAACAGCAGAAGTAACAACACCAGTAACAACAACAGTAACACCAACAGTAACAACAACAGTAACAACAGCAGTAACAACACCAGTAACACCAGCAGTATCAACAACAGTAACAACAACAGTAACAACAACAGTAACAACAACTGTAACAGCAACAGTAACAACAACAGTAACAACAACTGTAACAACAGCAGTAGCAGGAGCAGTAACAACACCAGTAACAAGAACAGTAACAACAGTAACAACAACAGTAACAACAGCAGTAACAACAACAGTAACAGCAGCAGTAACAACAACAGTAACAGCAGCAGTAACAACAACAGTAACAACAACAGTAACAACAACAGTAACAACAACAGTAACACCAGAAGTAACAACATTGGTAACAGCAGCAGTAACAGCAACAGTAACAACAATAGTAGCAGCAGCAGTAACAACATCAGTAACAGCAGCAGTAACAACTGTAAAAGGAGCAGTATCAACAACAGTAACAATAACAGTAACAAAAATAGTAACAACAACAGTAACAACAACAGTAACAACAACAGTAACAGTAGCAGTAACAACAAGAGTAACAACAAAACTAACAGCAGCAGAAACACCAGCAGTAACAAGAAACTTAACAGCAACAGTAACAACAACAGTAACAACAGCAGTAACAACAACGGTAACAACAAAAGTAACAACAACAGTAACAGCAGCAGTAACAACAACAGTAACAACAACAGTAACAACAGCAGTAACAACAGCAGTAACATCAGAAGTAACAACGACAGTAACAAGAGCAATAACAAAAACAGTAACAACAACAGTAACAGCAGTAGTAACCACAGCAGTAACACCAGAAGTAACAGCAGCAGTAACAGCAGCAGTAACAACAACAGTAACAACAACTGTAACAACAGCAGTAACACCAGAAGTAACAGCAGTAGTAACAGCAGCAGTAACAACAACAGTAACAACAACAGTAACAGCAGCAGTAACAACAGCAGCAAGACCAGAAATAACAGCAGCAGTAACAGCAGCAGTAGCAACAACAGTAACAACATCAGTAACAACAGCAGTAACAACAACAGTAACAACAACAGTAACAACAGCAGTAACAGCAGAAGTAACAACAGTAGTAACAGCAGCAGTAACCACAACAGTAACAACAACAGTAACAACAACAGCAACAGCCGCAGTAACAACAACACTAACATCAGCAGTAACATTAGCAGCAACAACAACAGTAACAACAACAGTAACATCAAAAGTAACAGCAGCTGTCACAACAACAGTAACAAGAACAGTAACAACAACAGTAACAACACCAGTAACAAGAACAGTAACAACAGTAACAACAACAGTAACAACAGCAGTAAAAGCAACAGTAACAACAACAGTAATAGCAGCAGTAACGGCAGCAGTAACAACAACAGTAACAACAACAGTAAAAGCAACAGTAACAACAACAGTAAGAGCAGCAGTAACAACAACAGTAACAACAACAGTAACAGAAGCAGTAACGGCAGCAGTAACAAAACAGTAACAGCAGCAGTAACAGCAGCAGTAACAACAACAGTAACAACAACAGTAAAAGCAACAGTAACAACAACAGTAACAGAAGCAGTAACAACAACAGTAACAGCAGCAGTAAAAACAACAGTAACTGCAGCAGTAACGGCAGCAGTAACAACAGTAACAACAACACTAAAAGCAACAGTAACAACAACAGTAACAGCAGAAGTAACAACACCAGTAACAACAACAGTTACAGCAGCAGTAACAACAACAATAACAACAACAGTAACACCAACAGTAACAACAACAGTAACAACAGCAGTAACAACAACAGTAACAGCAGCCGTATCAACAACAGTAACAACAACAGTAACAACAACAGTAACAACAACTGTAACAGCAACAGTAACAACAACAGTAACAACAACAGTAACAACAACAGTAGCAGGAGCAGTAACAACACCAGTAACAAGAACAGTAACAACAGTAACAACAACAGTAACAACAGCAGTAACAACAACAGTAACAGCAGCAGTAACAACAACAGTAACAGCGGCAGTAACAACAACAGTAACAACAACAGTAACAACAACAGTAACTACAACAGTAACAACAACAGTAACACCAGAAGTAACAACATTGGTAACAGCAGCAGTAACAGCAACAGTAACAACAATAGTAGCAGCAGCAGTAACAACATCAGTAACAGCAGCAGTAACAACTGTAAAAGGAGCACTATCAACAACAGTAACAACAACAGTAACAAAAATAGTAACAACAACAGTAACAACAACAGTAACAACAACAGTAACAGTAGCAGTAACAACAACAGTAACAACAACACTAACAGCAGCAGAAACACCAGCAGTAACAACAAACTTAACAGCAATAGTAACAACAACAGTAACAACAGCAGTAACAACAACGGTAACAACAAAAGTAACAACAACAGTAACAGCAGCAGTAACAACAACAGTAACAACAACAGTAACAACAGCAGTAACAACAGCAGTAACATCAGAAGTAACAACAACAGTAACAAGAGCAATAACAAAAACAGTGACAACAACAGTAACAACAACAGTAACAACAACAGTAAAAACAGCAGTAACCACATCAGTAACACCAGAAGTAACAGCAGCAGTAACAGCAGCAGTAACAACAACAGTAACAACAACTGTAACAACAGCAGTAACACCAGAAGTAACAGCAGTAGTAACAGCAGCAGTAACAACAACAGTAACAACAACAGTAACAGCAGCAGTAACAACAGCAGCAAGACCAGAAATAACAGCAGCAGTAACAGCAGCAGTAACAACAACAGTAACAACAACAGTAACAACAGCAGTAACAACAACAGTAACAACAACAGTAACAACAGCAGTAACAGCAGAAGTAACAACACTAGTAACAGCAGCAGTAACCACAACAGTAACAACAACAGTAACAACAACAGCAACAGCAGCAGTAACAACAACACTAACATCAGCAGTAACATTAGCAGCAACAACAACAGTAACAACAGTAACAACAAACGTAACAGCAGCTGTCACAACAACAGTAACAACAACAATTACAACAACAGTAACAACACCAGTAACAAGAACAGTAACAACAGTAACAACAACAGTAACAACAGCAGTAACAACAACAGCAACAACAACAGTAACAACAACAGCAACAACAACAGTAACAACAACAGTAACAGCAGTAGTAACAACAACAGTAATAGTAGCAGTAACAGCAGCAATAACAGCAGCAGTAACATCAGCAGTAACAACAACAGTAACAACAAAAGTAACACCAACAGTAACAACAACAATAACAACAACAGTAACAACAGCAGTAACAGCAGCAGTGTCATCAACAGTAACAACATCAGTAACAACAAGAGTAACAACAACTGTAACAACAACAGTAACAACAACAGTAACAACAACAGTAACAGTAGCAGTAACAACAAGAGTAACAACAAAACTAACAGCAGCAGAAACACCAGCAGTAACAACAAACTTAACAGCAACAGTAACAACAACAGTAACAACAGCAGTAACAACAACGGTAACAACAAAAGTAACAACAACAGTAACAGCAGCAGTAACAACAACAGTAACAACAACAGTAACAACAGCAGTAACAACAGCAGTAACATCAGAAGTAACAACGACAGTAACAAGAGCAATAACAAAAACAGTAACAACAACAGTAACAGCAGTAGTAACCACAGCAGTAACACCAGAAGTAACAGCAGCAGTAACAGCAGCAGTAACAACAACAGTAACAACAACTGTAACAACAGCAGTAACACCAGAAGTAACAGCAGTAGTAACAGCAGCAGTAACAACAACAGTAACAACAACAGTAACAGCAGCAGTAACAACAGCAGCAAGACCAGAAATAACAGCAGCAGTAACAGCAGCAGTACCAACAACAGTAACAACAACAGTAACAACAGCAGTAACAACAACAGTAACAACAACAGTAACAACAGCAGTAACAGCAGAAGTAACAACAGTAGTAACAGCAGCAGTAACCACAACAGTAACAACAACAGTAACAACAACAGCAACAGCCGCAGTAACAACAACACTAACATCAGCAGTAACATTAGCAACAACAACAACAGTAACAACAACAGTAACATCAAAAGTAACAGCAGCTGTCACAACAACAGTAACAACAACAGTAACAACAACAGTAACAACACCAGTAACAAGAACAGTAACAACAGTAACAACAACAGTAACAACAGCAGTAAAAGCAACAGTAACAACAACAGTAATAGCAGCAGTAACGGCAGCAGTAACAACAACAGTAACAACAACAGTAAAAGCAACAGTAACAACAACAGTAAGAGCAGCAGTAACAACAACAGTAACAACAACAGTAACAGAAGCAGTAACGGCAGCAGTAACAAAACAGTAACAGCAGCAGTAACAACAACAGTAACAACAACAGTAAAAGCAACAGTAACAACAACAGTAACAGAAGCAGTAACAACAACAGTAACAGCAGCAGTAAAAACAACAGTAACTGCAGCAGTAACGCAGCAGTAACAACAGTAACAACAACACTAAAAGCAACAGTAACAACAACAGTAACAGCAGAAGTAACAACACCAGTAACAACAACAGTTACAGCAGCAGTAACAACAACAATAACAACAACAGTAACACCAACAGTAACAACAACAGTAACAACAGCAGTAACAACAACAGTAACAGCAGCCGTATCAACAACAGTAACAACAACAGTAACAACAACAGTAACAACAACTGTAACAGCAACAGTAACAACAACAGTAACAACAACAGTAACAACAACAGTAGCAGGAGCAGTAACAACACCAGTAACAAGAACAGTAACAACAGTAACAACAACAGTAACAACAGCAGTAACAACAACAGTAACAGCAGCAGTAACAACAACAGTAACAGCGGCAGTAACAACAACAGTAACAACAACAGTAACAACAACAGTAACTACAACAGTAACAACAACAGTAACACCAGAAGTAACAACATAGGTAACAGCAGCAGTAACAGCAACAGTAACAACAATAGTAGCAGCAGCAGTAACAACATCAGTAACAGCAGCAGTAACAACTGTAAAAGGAGCACTATCAACAACAGTAACAACAACAGTAACAAAAATAGTAACAACAACAGTAACAACAACAGTAACAACAACAGTAACAGTAGCAGTAACAACAACAGTAACAACAACACTAACAGCAGCAGAAACACCAGCAGTAACAACAAACTTAACAGCAATAGTAACAACAACAGTAACAACAGCAGTAACAACAACGGTAACAACAAAAGTAACAACAACAGTAACAGCAGCAGTAACAACAACAGTAACAACAACAGTAACAACAGCAGTAACAACAGCAGTAACATCAGAAGTAACAACAACAGTAACAAGAGCAATAACAAAAACAGTGACAACAACAGTAACAACAACAGTAACAACAACAGTAACAACAGCAGTAACCACATCAGTAACACCAGAAGTAACAGCAGCAGTAACAGCAGCAGTAACAACAACAGTAACAACAACTGTAACAACAGCAGTAACACCAGAAGTAACAGCAGTAGTAACAGCAGCAGTAACAACAACAGTAACAACAACAGTAACAGCAGCAGTAACAACAGCAGCAAGACCAGAAATAACAGCAGCAGTAACAGCAGCAGTAACAACAACAGTAACAACAACAGTAACAACAGCAGTAACAACAACAGTAACAACAACAGTAACAACAGCAGTAACAGCAGAAGTAACAACACTAGTAACAGCAGCAGTAACCACAACAGTAACAACAACAGTAACAACAACAGCAACATCAGCAGTAACAACAACACTAACATCAGCAGTAACATTAGCAGCAACAACAACAGTAACAACAGTAACAACAAACGTAACAGCAGCTGTCACAACAACAGTAACAACAACAATTACAACAACAGTAACAACACCAGTAACAAGAACAGTAACAACAGTAACAACAACAGTAACAACAGCAGTAACAACAACAGCAACAACAACAGTTACAACAACAGCAACAACAACAGTAACAACAACAGTAACAGCAGTAGTAACAACAACAGTAATAGTAGCAGTAACAGCAGCAATAACAGCAGCAGTAACATCAGCAGTAACAACAACAGTAACAACAAAAGTAACACCAACAGTAACAACAACAATAACAACAACAGTAACAACAGCAGTAACAGCAGCAGTGTCATCAACAGTAACAACATCAGTAACAACAAGAGTAACAACAACTGTAACAGCAACAGTAACAACAACAGTAACAACAACTGTAACAACAGCAGTAGCAGCAGCAGTAACAACACCAGTAACAAGAACAGTAACAACAGTAACAACAACAGTAACAACAGCAGTAACAACAACAGTAACAGCAGCAGTAACAACAACAGTAACAGCAGCAGTAACAACAACAGTAACAACAACAGTAACAACAACAGTAACAACAACAGTAACACCAGAAGTAACAACATTGGTAACAGCAGCAGTAACAGCAACAGTAACAACAATACTAGCAGCAGCAGTAACAACATCAGTAACAGCAGCAGTAACAACTGTAAAAGGAGCAGTATCAACAACAGTAACAATAACAGTAACAAAAATAGTAACAACAACAGTAACAACAACAGTAACAACAACAGTAACAGTAGCAGTAACAACAAGAGTAACAACAAAACTAACAGCAGCAGAAACACCAGCAGTAACAACAAACTTAACAGCAACAGTAACAACAACAGTAACAACAGCAGTAACAACAACGGTAACAACAAAAGTAACAACAACAGTAACAGCAGCAGTAACAACAACAGTAACAACAACAGTAACAACAGCAGTAACAACAGCAGTAACATCAGAAGTAACAACGACAGTAACAAGAGCAATAACAAAAACAGTAACAACAACTGTAACAGCAGTAGTAACCACAGCAGTAACACCAGAAGTAACAGCAGCAGTAACAGCAGCAGTAACAACAACAGTAACAACAACTGTAACAACAGCAGTAACACCAGAAGTAACAGCAGTAGTAACAGCAGCAGTAACAACAACAGTAACAACAACAGTAACAGCAGCAGTAACAACAGCAGCAAGACCAGAAATAACAGCAGCAGTAACAGCAGCAGTACCAACAACAGTAACAACAACTGTAACAACAGCAGTAACACCAGAAGTAACAGCAGTAGTAACAGCAGCAGTAACAACAACAGTAACAACAACAGTAACAGCAGCAGTAACAACAGCAGCAAGACCAGAAATAACAGCAGCAGTAACAGCAGCAGTACCAACAACAGTAACAACAACAGTAACAACAGCAGTAACAGCAGAAGTAACAACAGTAGTAACAGCAGCAGTAACCACAACAGTAACAACAACAGTAACAACAACAGCAACAGCCGCAGTAACAACAACACTAACATCAGCAGTAACATTAGCAGCAACAACAACAGTAACAACAACAGTAACATCAAAAGTAACAGCAGCTGTCACAACAACAGTAACAAGAACAGTAACAACACCAGTAACAAGAACAGTAACAACAGTAACAACAGTAACAACAACAGTAACAACAGCAGTAAAAGCAACAGTAACAACAACAGTAATAGCAGCAGTAACGGCAGCAGTAACAACAACAGTAACAACAACAGTAAAAGCAACAGTAACAACAACAGTAACAGCAGCAGTAACAACAACAGTAACAACAACAGTAACAGAAGCAGTAACGGCAGCAGTAACAAAACAGTAACAGCAGCAGTAACAGCAGCAGTAACAACAACAGTAACAACAACAGTAAAAGCAACAGTAACAACAACAGTAACAGAAGCAGTAACAACAACAGTAACAGCAGCAGTAACAACAACAGTAACAGTAGCAGTAACAACAACAGTAACAACAACAGTAATAGCAGCAGTAACAACAACAGTAACAGCAGCAGTAACAACAACAGTAACAACAACAGTAACAGCAGCAGTAACGGCAGCAGTAACAACAACAGTAACAGCAGCAGTAACGGCAGCAGTAACAACAACAGTAACAACAACAGTAACAGCAGCAGTAACAACAACAGTAACAGCAGCAGTAACAACAACAGATACAACAACAGTAACAGCAGCAGTAACAATAACAGTAACAACAACAGTAACTGCAGCAGTAACGGCAGCAGTAACAACAATAGTAACAACAACACTAAAAGCAAAAGTAACAACAACAGTAACAGCAGCAGTAACAACAACAGTAACAACAACAGTAACAGCAGAAGTAACAACACCAGTAACAACAACAGTAACACCAACAGTAACAACAACAGTAACAACAGCAGTAACAACACCAGTAACACCAGCAGTATCAACAACAGTAACAACAACAGTAACAACAACAGTAACAACAACTGTAACAGCAACAGTAACAAGAACAGTAACAACAACTGTAACAACAGCAGTAGCAGGAGCAGTAACAACACCAGTAACAAGAACAGTAACAACAGTAACAACAACAGTAACAACAGCAGTAACAACAACAGTAACAGCAGCAGTAACAACAACAGTAACAGCAGCAGTAACAACAGCAGTAACATCAGAAGTAACAACGACAGTAACAAGAGCAATAACAAAAACAGTAACAACAACTGTAACAGCAGTAGTAACCACAGCAGTAACACCAGAAGTAACAGCAGCAGTAACAGCAGCAGTAACAACAACAGTAACAACAACTGTAACAACAGCAGTAACACCAGAAGTAACAGCAGTAGTAACAGCAGCAGTAACAACAACAGTAACAACAACAGTAACAGCAGCAGTAACAACAGCAGCAAGACCAGAAATAACAGCAGCAGTAACAGCAGCAGTACCAACAACAGTAACAACAACTGTAACAACAGCAGTAACACCAGAAGTAACAGCAGTAGTAACAGCAGCAGTAACAACAACAGTAACAACAACAGTAACAGCAGCAGTAACAACAGCAGCAAGACCAGAAATAACAGCAGCAGTAACAGCAGCAGTACCAACAACAGTAACAACAACAGTAACAACAGCAGTAACAGCAGAAGTAACAACAGTAGTAACAGCAGCAGTAACCACAACAGTAACAACAACAGTAACAACAACAGCAACAGCCGCAGTAACAACAACACTAACATCAGCAGTAACATTAGCAGCAACAACAACAGTAACAACAACAGTAACATCAAAAGTAACAGCAGCTGTCACAACAACAGTAACAAGAACAGTAACAACAACAGTAACAACACCAGTAACAAGAACAGTAACAACAGTAACAACAACAGTAACAACAGCAGTAAAAGCAACAGTAACAACAACAGTAATAGCAGCAGTAACGGCAGCAGTAACAACAACAGTAACAACAACAGTAAAAGCAACAGTAACAACAACAGTAACAGCAGCAGTAACAACAACAGTAACAACAACAGGAACAGAAGCAGTAACGGCAGCAGTAACAAAACAGTAACAGCAGCAGTAACAGCAGCAGTAACAACAACAGTAACAACAACAGTAAAAGCAACAGTAACAACAACAGTAACAGAAGCAGTAACAACAACAGTAACAGCAGCAGTAACAACAACAGTAACAGTAGCAGTAACAACAACAGTAACAACAACAGTAATAGCAGCAGTAACAACAACAGTAACAGCAGCAGTAACAACAACAGTAACAACAACAGTAACAGCAGCAGTAACGGCAGCAGTAACAACAACAGTAACAGCAGCAGTAACGGCAGCAGTAACAACAACAGTAACAACAACAGTAACAGCAGCAGTAACAACAACAGTAACAGCAGCAGTAACAACAACAGATACAACAACAGTAACAGCAGCAGTAACAATAACAGTAACAACAACAGTAACTGCAGCAGTAACGGCAGCAGTAACAACAATAGTAACAACAACACTAAAAGCAAAAGTAACAACAACAGTAACAGCAGCAGTAACAACAACAGTAACAACAACAGTAACAGCAGAAGTAACAACACCAGTAACAACAACAGTAACACCAACAGTAACAACAACAGTAACAACAGCAGTAACAACACCAGTAACACCAGCAGTATCAACAACAGTAACAACAACAGTAACAACAACAGTAACAACAACTGTAACAGCAACAGTAACAACAACAGTAACAACAACTGTAACAACAGCAGTAGCAGGAGCAGTAACAACACCAGTAACAAGAACAGTAACAACAGTAACAACAACAGTAACAACAGCAGTAACAACAACAGTAACAGCAGCAGTAACAACAACAGTAACAGCAGCAGTAACAACAACAGTAACAACAACAGTAACAACAACAGTAACAACAACAGTAACACCAGAAGTAACAACATTGGTAACAGCAGCAGTAACAGCAACAGTAACAACAATAGTAGCAGCAGCAGTAACAACATCAGTAACAGCAGCAGTAACAACTGTAAAAGGAGCAGTATCAACAACAGTAACAATAACAGTAACAAAAATAGTAACAACAACAGTAACAACAACAGTAACAACAACAGTAACAGCAGCAGTAACAACAACAGTAACAGCAGCAGTAACAACAACAGATACAACAACAGTAACAGCAGCAGTAACAATAACAGTAACAACAACAGTAACTGCAGCAGTAACGGCAGCAGTAACAACAATAGTAACAACAACACTAAAAGCAAAAGTAACAACAACAGTAACAGCAGCAGTAACAACAACAGTAACAACAACAGTAACAGCAGAAGTAACAACACCAGTAACAACAACAGTAACACCAACAGTAACAACAACAGTAACAACAGCAGTAACAACACCAGTAACACCAGCAGTATCAACAACAGTAACAACAACAGTAACAACAACAGTAACAACAACTGTAACAGCAACAGTAACAACAACAGTAACAACAACTGTAACAACAGCAGTAGCAGGAGCAGTAACAACACCAGTAACAAGAACAGTAACAACAGTAACAACAACAGTAACAACAGCAGTAACAACAACAGTAACAGCAGCAGTAACAACAACAGTAACAGCAGCAGTAACAACAACAGTAACAACAACAGTAACAACAACAGTAACAACAACAGTAACACCAGAAGTAACAACATTGGTAACAGCAGCAGTAACAGCAACAGTAACAACAATAGTAGCAGCAGCAGTAACAACATCAGTAACAGCAGCAGTAACAACTGTAAAAGGAGCAGTATCAACAACAGTAACAATAACAGTAACAAAAATAGTAACAACAACAGTAACAACAACAGTAACAACAACAGTAACAGTAGCAGTAACAACAAGAGTAACAACAAAACTAACAGCAGCAGAAACACCAGCTGTAACAACAAACTTAACAGCAACAGTAACAACAACAGTAACAACAGCAGTAACAACAACGGTAACAACAAAAGTAACAACAACAGTAACAGCAGCAGTAACAACAACAGTAACAACAACAGTAACAACAGCAGTAACAACAGCAGTAACATCAGAAGTAACAACGACAGTAACAAGAGCAATAACAAAAACAGTAACAACAACAGTAACAGCAGTAGTAACCACAGCAGTAACACCAGAAGTAACAGCAGCAGTAACAGCAGCAGTAACAACAACAGTAACAACAACTGTAACAACAGCAGTAACACCAGAAGTAACAGCAGTAGTAACAGCAGCAGTAACAACAACAGTAACAACAACAGTAACAGCAGCAGTAACAACAGCAGCAAGACCAGAAATAACAGCAGCAGTAACAGCAGCAGTACCAACAACAGTAACAACAACAGTAACAACAGCAGTAACAACAACAGTAACAACAACAGTAACAACAGCAGTAACAGCAGAAGTAACAACAGTAGTAACAGCAGCAGTAACCACAACAGTAACAACAACAGTAACAACAACAGCAACAGCCGCAGTAACAACAACACTAACATCAGCAGTAACATTAGCAGCAACAACAACAGTAACAACAACAGTAACATCAAAAGTAACAGCAGCTGTCACAACAACAGTAACAAGAACAGTAACAACAACAGTAACAACACCAGTAACAAGAACAGTAACAACAGTAACAACAACAGTAACAACAGCAGTAAAAGCAACAGTAACAACAACAGTAATAGCAGCAGTAACGGCAGCAGTAACAACAACAGTAACAACAACAGTAAAAGCAACAGTAACAACAACAGTAAGAGCAGCAGTAACAACAACAGTAACAACAACAGTAACAACAACAGTAACTACAACAGTAACAACAACAGTAACACCAGAAGTAACAACATTGGTAACAGCAGCAGTAACAGCAACAGTAACAACAATAGTAGCAGCAGCAGTAACAACATCAGTAACAGCAGCAGTAACAACTGTAAAAGGAGCACTATCAACAACAGTAACAACAACAGTAACAAAAATAGTAACAACAACAGTAACAACAACAGTAACAACAACAGTAACAGTAGCAGTAACAACAACAGTAACAACAACACTAACAGCAGCAGAAACACCAGCAGTAACAACAAACTTAACAGCAATAGTAACAACAACAGTAACAACAGCAGTAACAACAACGGTAACAACAAAAGTAACAACAACAGTAACAGCAGCAGTAACAACAACAGTAACAACAACAGTAACAACAGCAGTAACAACAGCAGTAACATCAGAAGTAACAACAACAGTAACAAGAGCAATAACAAAAACAGTGACAACAACAGTAACAACAACAGTAACAACAACAGTAACAACAGCAGTAACCACATCAGTAACACCAGAAGTAACAGCAGCAGTAACAGCAGCAGTAACAACAACAGTAACAACAACTGTAACAACAGCAGTAACACCAGAAGTAACAGCAGTAGTAACAGCAGCAGTAACAACAACAGTAACAACAACAGTAACAGCAGCAGTAACAACAGCAGCAAGACCAGAAATAACAGCAGCAGTAACAGCAGCAGTAACAACAACAGTAACAACAACAGTAACAACAGCAGTAACAACAACAGTAACAACAACAGTAACAACAGCAGTAACAGCAGAAGTAACAACACTAGTAACAGCAGCAGTAACCACAACAGTAACAACAACAGTAACAACAACAGCAACAGCAGCAGTAACAACAACACTAACATCAGCAGTAACATTAGCAGCAACAACAACAGTAACAACAGTAACAACAAACGTAACAGCAGCTGTCACAACAACAGTAACAACAACAATTACAACAACAGTAACAACACCAGTAACAAGAACAGTAACAACAGTAACAACAACAGTAACAACAGCAGTAACAACAACAGCAACAACAACAGTAACAACAACAGCAACAACAACAGTAACAACAACAGTAACAGCAGTAGTAACAACAACAGTAATAGTAGCAGTAACAGCAGCAATAACAGCAGCAGTAACATCAGCAGTAACAACAACAGTAACAACAAAAGTAACACCAACAGTAACAACAACAATAACAACAACAGTAACAACAGCAGTAACAGCAGCAGTGTCATCAACAGTAACAACATCAGTAACAACAAGAGTAACAACAACTGTAACAGCAACAGTAACAACAACAGTAACAACAACTGTAACAACAGCAGTAGCAGCAGCAGTAACAACACCAGTAACAAGAACAGTAACAACAGTAACAACAACAGTAACAACAGCAGTAACAACAACAGTAACAGCAGCAGTAACAACAACAGTAACAGCAGCAGTAACAACAACAGTAACAACAACAGTAACAACAGCAGTAACAACAACAGTAACACCAGAAGTAACAACATTGGTAACAGCAGCAGTAACAGTAACAGTAACAACAATAGTAGCAGCAGCAGTAACAACATCAGTAACAGCAGCAGTAACAACTGTAAAAGGAGCAGTATCAACAACAGTAACAATAACAGTAACAAAAATAGTAACAACAACAGTAACAACAACAGTAACAACAACAGTAACAGTAGCAGTAACAACAAGAGTAACAACAAAACTAACAGCAGCAGAAACACCAGCAGTAACAACAAACTTAACAGCAACAGTAACAACAACAGTAACAACAGCAGTAACAACAACGGTAACAACAAAAGTAACAACAACAGTAACAGCAGCAGTAACAACAACAGTAACAACAACAGTAACAACAGCAGTAACAACAGCAGTAACATCAGAAGTAACAACGACAGTAACAAGAGCAATAACAAAAACAGTAACAACAACAGTAACAGCAGTAGTAACCACAGCAGTAACACCAGAAGTAACAGCAGCAGTAACAGCAGCAGTAACAACAACAGTAACAACAACTGTAACAACAGCAGTAACACCAGAAGTAACAGCAGTAGTAACAGCAGCAGTAACAACAACAGTAACAACAACAGTAACAGCAGCAGTAACAACAGCAGCAAGACCAGAAATAACAGCAGCAGTAACAGCAGCAGTACCAACAACAGTAACAACAACTGTAACAACAGCAGTAACACCAGAAGTAACAGCAGTAGTAACAGCAGCAGTAACAACAACAGTAACAACAACAGTAACAGCAGCAGTAACAACAGCAGCAAGACCAGAAATAACAGTAGCAGTAACAGCAGCAGTACCAACAACAGTAACAACAACAGTAACAACAGCAGTAACAGCAGAAGTAACAACAGTAGTAACAGCAGCAGTAACCACAACAGTAACAACAACAGTAACAACAACAGCAACAGCCGCAGTAACAACAACACTAACATCAGCAGTAACATTAGCAGCAACAACAACAGTAACAACAACAGTAACATCAAAAGTAACAGCAGCTGTCACAACAACAGTAACAAGAACAGTAACAACAACAGTAACAACACCAGTAACAAGAACAGTAACAACAGTAACAACAACAGTAACAACAGCAGTAAAAGCAACATTAACAACAACAGTAATAGCAGCAGTAACGGCAGCAGTAACAACAACAGTAACAACAACAGTAAAAGCAACAGTAACAACAACAGTAACAGCAGCAGTAACAACAACAGTAACAACAACAGTAACAGAAGCAGTAACGGCAGCAGTAACAAAACAGTAACAGCAGCAGTAACAGCAGCAGTAACAACAACAGTAACAACAACAGTAAAAGCAACAGTAACAACAACAGTAACAGAAGCAGTAACAACAACAGTAACAGCAGCAGTAACAACAACAGTAACAGTAGCAGTAACAACAACAGTAACAACAACAGTAATAGCAGCAGTAACAACAACAGTAACAGCAGCAGTAACAACAACAGTAACAACAACAGTAACAGCAGCAGTAACGGCAGCAGTAACAACAACAGTAACAGCAGCAGTAACGGCAGCAGTAACAACAACAGTAACAACAACAGTAACAGCAGCAGTAACAACAACAGATACAACAACAGTAACAGCAGCAGTAACATTAGCAGTAACAACAACAGTAACAACAACAGCAACAACAACAGTAACAACAACAGCAACAACAACAGTAACAACAACAGTAACAGCAGTAGTAACAACAACAGTAATAGTAGCAGTAACAGCAGCAGTAACAGCAGCAATAACAGCAGCAGTAACATCAGCAGTAACAACAACAGTAACAACAAAAGTAACATCAACAGTAACAACAACAATAACAACAACAGTAACAACAGCAGTAACAGCAACAGTGTCATCAACAGTAACAACATCAATAACAACAAGAGTAACAACAACAGTAACAGCAGTAGTAACAACAACAGTAACAGCAGCAGTAACAACAACAGTAACAGCCGCAGTAACAGCAGCAGTAACAGCAACAGTAACAACACAGTAACAACAACAGTAACAGCAGCAGTAACAGCAGCAGTAACACACAAAGTAACAACAACAGTAACAACAACAGTAACAGCAGCAGTAAAAACAACTGTAACAACAACAGTAACAACAACAGTAACAAAAACAGTAACAGCAACAGTAACAACAACAGTAACAACAACAGTAACAACAACAGTAACAACAGCAGTAACAGCAGCAGTAACAACAACAGTAACAACAGCAGTAACAGCAGCAGTAACAGCAGCAGTAACACAACAGTAACAACAACAGTAACAGTAGCAGTAACAACAACAGTAACAACAACTGTAACAACAACAGTAACAACAACAGTAACAACAACTGTAACAACAACAGTAACAACAACAGTAACAACAACTGTAACAACAACAGTAACAACAACTGTAACAACAACAGTAACAACAACAGTAACAACAACAGTAACAACAACTGTAACAACAACAGTAACAACAACTGTAACAACAACTGTAAAAACAACAGTAACAACAACAGTAACAACAACAGTAACAACAACTGTAACAACAACAGTAACAACAACTGTAACAACAACAGTAACAACAACAGTAACAACAACTGTAACAACAGCAGTAACAACAACAGTAACAACAACTGTAACAACAACAGTAACAACAAATGTAACAACAACAGTAACAACAACAGTAACAACAACAGTAACAACAACAGTAACAACAACAGTAACAACAACAGTAACAACAACTGTAACAACAACACTAACAACAACAGTAACAACAACAGTAACAACAACACTAACAACAACAGTAACAACAACAGTAACAACAACTGTAACAACAACAGTTACAACAACAGTAACAACAACAGTAACAACAACAGTAACAACAACAGTAACAACAACAGTAAAAACAAGCGTAACAACAACAGTAACAACAACTGTAACATCAGCAGTAACAACAACAGTAACAACAACAGTAACAACAACAGTAACAACAACAGTAACAACAACTGTAACAACAACAGTAACAACAACAGTAACAACAACAGTAACAATAACTGTAACAACAACAGTAACAACAACAGTAACAACAACAGTAACAACAACTGTAACAACAACAGTAACAACAACAGTAACAACAACAGTAACAACATCAGTAACAACAACAGTAAGAACAAATGTAACAAAAACAGTAACAACAACAGTAACAACAACAGTAACAACAACAGTAACTACAACTGTAACAAAAACAGTAACAACAACAGTAACAACAGCAGTAACAACAACAGTAACAACAACAGTAACAACAGCAGTAACAACAACAGTAACAACAACAGTAACAACAACAGTAACAACAACAGTAACAACAGCAGTAACAACAACAGTAACATCTGCAGTAACAACAACTGTAACAACAACAGTAACAACAACAGTAACAACAACAGTAACAACAACAGTAACAACAACTGTAACAACAACAGTAACAACAACTGTAACAACAACAGTAACAACAACTGTAACAACAACAGTAACAACAACAGTAACAACAGCAGTAACAACAACAGTAACAACAACAGTAATAACAACTGTAACAACAACAGTAACAACAAATGTAACAACAACAGTATCAACAACAGTAACAACAACAGTAACAACAACAGTAACAACAACCGTAACAACAACAGTAACAATAACTGTAACAACAACACTAACAACAACAGTAACAACAACAGTAACAACAACACTAACAACAACAGTAACAACAACAGTAACAACAACAGTAACAACAACAGTAACAGTAGCAGTAACAACAACAGTAACAACAACACTAACAGCAGCAGAAACACCAGCAGTAACAACAAACTTAACAGCAACAGTAACAACAACAGTAACAACAGCAGTAACAACAACGGTAACAACAAAAGTAACAACAACAGTAACAGCAGCAGTAACAACAACAATAACAACAACAGTAACAACAGCAGTAACAGCAACAGTGTCATCAACAGTAACAACATCAATAACAACAAGAGTAACAACAACAGTAACAGCAGTAGTAACAAAAACAGTAACAGCAGCAGTAACAACAACAGTAACAGCCGCAGTAACAGCAGCACTAACAACACAGTAACAACAACAGTAACAGCAGCAGTAACAGCAGCAGTAACACACAAAGTAACAACAACAGTAACAACAACAGTAACAGCAGCAGTAAAAACAACTGTAACACAACAGTAACAACAACAGTAACAAAAACAGTAACAGCAACAGTAACAACAACAGTAACAACAGCAGTAACACCAGCAGTAACTACAACAGTAACAACAACAGTAACAGCAACAGTAACAGCAACTGTAACACCAGAAGTAACAACAACAGTAACAACAACAGTAACAGCAGCAGTAAAAACATCTGTAACAACAACAGTAACAACAACAGTAACAACAGCAGTAACAGCAGCAGTAACAACAACAGTAACAACAGCAGTAACAGCAGCTGTAACAGCAGCAGTAACACAACAGTAACAACAACAGTAACAGTAGCAGTAACAACAACAGTAACAACAACTGTAACAACAACAGTAACAACAACAGTAACAACAACAGTAACAACAACTGTAACAACAACAGTAACAACAACAGTAACAACAACTGTAACAACAACAGTAACAACAACTGTAACAACAACAGTAACAACAACAGTAACAACAACAGTTACAACAACTGTAACAACAGCAGTAACAACAACTGTAACAACAACTGTAACAACAACAGTAACAACAACAGTAACAACAACAGTAACAACAACTGTAACAACAACAGTAACAACAACTGTAACAACAACAGTAACAACAACAGTAACAACAACTGTAACAACAGCAGTAACAACAACAGTAACAACAACTGTAACAACAACAGTAACAACAACAGTAACAACAACTGTAACAACAACAGTAACAACAAATGTAACAACAACAGTAACAACAACAGTAACAACAACAGTAACAACAACAGTAACAACAACAGTAACAACAACTGTAACAACAACACTAACAACAACAGTAACAACAACAGTAACAACAACACTAACAACAACAGTAGCAACAACAGTAACAACAACTGTAACAACAACAGTTACAGAAACAGTAACAACAACAGTAACAACAACAGTAACAACAACAGTAACAACAACAGTAAAAACAACGGTAACAACAACAGTAACAACAACTGTAACATCAGCAGTAACAACAACAGTAACAACAACAGTAACAACAACAATAACAACAACAGTAACAACAACTGTAACAACAACAGTAACAACAACAGTAACAACAACAGTAACAATAACTGTAACAACAACAGTAACAACAACAGTAACAACAACAGTAACAACAACTGTAACAACAACAGTAACAACAACAGTAACAACAACAGTAACAACAACAGTAACAACAACAGTAAGAACAAATGTAACAAAAGCAGTAACAACAACAGTAACAACAACAGTAACAACAACAGTAACAACAACTGTAACAAAAACAGTAACAACAACAGTAACAACAGCAGTAACAACAACAGTAACAACAACAGTAACAACAGCAGTAACAACAACAGTAACAACAACAGTAACAACAACAGTAACAACAACAGTAACAACAGCAGTAACAACAACAGTAACATCTGCAGTAACAACAACTGTAACAACAACAGTAACAACAACAGTAACAACAACAGTAACAACAACAGTAACAACAACAGTAACAACAACTGTAACAACAACAGTAACAACAACTGTAACAACAACAGTAACAACAACTGTAACAACAACAGTAACAACAACCGTAACAACAACAGCAGTTACAACAACAGTAACAACAACAGTAACAACAACTGTAACAACAACAGTAACAACAAATGTAACAACAACAGTAACAACAACAGTAACAACAACAGTAACAACAACTGTAACAACAACACTAACAACAACAGTAACAACAACAGTAACAACAACACTAACAACAACAGTAACAACAACAGTAACAACAACAGTAACAACAACAGTAACAACAACAGTAACAGTAGCAGTAACAACAACAGTAACAACAACACTAACAGCAGCAGAAACACCAGCAGTAACAACAAACTTAACAGCAACAGTAACAACAACAGTAACAACAGCAGTAACAACAACGGTAACAACAAAAGTAACAACAACAGTAACATCAGCAGTAACAACAACAGTAACAACAACAGTAACAACAGCAGTAACAACAGCAGTAACATCAGAAGTAACAGCAGCAGTAAGAGCAGCAGTAACAACAACAGTAACAACAACTGTAACAACAGCAGTAACACCAGAAGTAACAGCAGTAGTAACAGCAGCAGTAACAACAACACTAACATCAGCAGTAACATTAGCAGTAACAACAACAGTAACAACAACAGCAACAACAACAGTAACAACAACAGCAACAACAACAGTAACAACAACAGTAACAGCAGTAGTAACAACAACAGTAATAGTAGCAGTAACAGCAGCAATAACAACAGCAGTAACATCAGCAGTAACAACAACAGTAACAACAAAAGTAACATCAACAGTAACAACAACAATAACAACAACAGTAACAACAGCAGTAACAGCAACAGTGTCATCAACAGTAACAACATCAATAAGAACAAGAGTAACAACAACAGTAACAGCAGTAGTAACAACAACAGTAACAGCAGCAGTAACAACAACAGTAACAGCCGCAGTAACAGCAGCAGTAACAGCAGCGGTAACAACACAGTAACAACAACAGTAACAGCAGCAGTAACAGCAGCAGTAACACACAAAGTAACAACAACAGTAACAACAACAGTAACAGCAGCAGTAACAGCAACAGTAACAACAACAGTAATAACAACAGTAACAACAACAGTAACAACAGCAGTAACAGCAGCAGTAACAACAACAGTAACAACAGCAGTAACAGCAGCAGTAACAGCAGCAGTAACAACAACAGTAACAACAACTGTAACAACAACAGTAACAACAACAGTAACAACAACTGTAACAACAACAGCAACAACAACAGTAACAACAACTGTAACAACAACAGTAACAACAACTGTAACAACAACAGTAACAACAACAGTAACAACAACAGTAACAACAACTGTAACAACAACAGTAACAACAACTGTAACAACAACTGTAACAACAACAGTAACAACAACAGTAACAACAACAGTAACAACAACTGTAACAACAACAGTAACAACAACTGTAACAACAACAGTAACAACAACAGTAACAACAACTGTAACAACAGCAGTAACAACAACAGTAACAACAACTGTAACAACAACAGTAACAACAACAGTAACAACAACTGTAACAACAACAGTAACAACAAATGTAACAATAACAGTAACAACAACAGTAACAACAACAGTAACAACAACAGTAACAATAACAGTAACAACAACAGTAACAACAACTGTAACAACAACACTAACAACAACAGTAACAACAACAGTAACAACAACACTAACAACAACAGTAACAACAACAGTAACAACAACTGTAACAACAACAGTTACAACAAGAGTAACAACAACAGTAACAACAACAGTAACAACAACAGTAACAACAACAGTAAAAACAACGGTAACAACACAGTAACAAAAACAGTAACAACAACTGTAACAACCACAGTAACAACAACAGTAACAACAACAGTAACAACAACAGTAACAGCAGCAGTAAAAACAACTGTAACAACAACAGTAACAACAACAGTAACAAAAACAGTAACAGCAACAGTAACAACAACAGTAACAACAACAGTAACAACAACAGTAACAACAGCAGTAACAGCAGCAGTAACAACAACAGTAACAACAGCAGTAACAGCAGCAGTAACAGCAGCAGTAACAACAACAGTAACAACAACTGTAACAACAACAGTAACAACAACAGTAACAACAACTGTAACAACAACAGCAACAACAACAGTAACAACAACTGTAACAACAACAGTAACAACAACTGTAACAACAACAGTAACAACAACAGTAACAACAACAGTAACAACAACTGTAACAACAACAGTAACAACAACTGTAACAACAACTGTAACAACAACAGTAACAACAACAGTAACAACAACAGTAACAACAACTGTAACAACAACAGTAACAACAACAGTAACAACAACTGTAACAACAGCAGTAACAACAACAGTAACAACAACTGTAACAACAACAGTAACAACAACAGTAACAACAACTGTAACAACAACAGTAACAACAAATGTAACAACAACAGTAACAACAACAGTAACAACAACAGTAACAACAACAGTAACAACAACAGTAACAACAACAGTAACAACAACTGTAACAACAATACTAACAACAACAGTAACAACAACAGTAACAACAACACTAACAACAACAGTAACAACAACAGTAACAACAACTGTAACAACAACAGTTACAACAACAGTAACAACAACAGTAACAACAACAGTAACAACAACAGTAACAACAACAGTAAAAACAACGGTAACAACAACAGTAACAACAACTGTAACATCAGCAGTAACAACAACAGTAACAACAACAGTAACAACAACAGTAACAACAACAGTAACAACAACTGTAACAACAACAGTAACAACAACAGTAACAACAACAGTAACAATAACTGTAACAACAACAGTAACAACAACAGTAACAACAACAGTAACAACAACTGTAACAACAACAGTAACAACAACAGTAAAAACAACAGTAACAACAACAGTAACAACAACAGTTAGAACAAATGTAACAAAAACAGTAACAACAACAGTAACAACAATAGTAACAACAACAGTAACAACAACTGTAACAAAAACAGTAACAACAACAGTAACAACAGCAGTAACAACAACAGTAACAACAACAGTAACAACAGCAGTAACAACAACAGTAACAACAACAGTAACAACAACAGTAACAACAGCAGTAACAACAACAGTAACATCTGCAGTAACAACAACTGTAACAACAACAGTAACAACAACAGTAACAACAACAGTAACAACAACAGTAACAACAACTGTAACAACAACAGTAACAACAACTGTAACAACAACAGTAACAACAACTGTAACAACAACAGTAACAACAACAGTAACAACAGCAGTAACAACAACAGTAACAACAACAGTAACAACAACTGTAACAACAACAGTAACAACAAATGTAACAACAAATGTAACAACAACAGTAACAACAACAGTAACAACAACAGTAACAACAACCGTAACAACAACAGTAACAACAACTGTAACAACAACACTAACAACAACAGTAACAACAACAGTAACAACAACACTAACAACAACAGTAACAACAGCAGTAACAACAACTGTAACAACAACAGTAACAACAACAGTAACAACAACAGTAACAACAACAGTAACAACAACAGTAACAACAACAGTAACAACAACAGTAACGACAACAGTAACAACAACTGTAACAACAACAGTAACAACAACTGTAACAACAACAGTAACAACAACAGTAACAACAACAGTAACAACAACAGTAACAACAACTGTAACATCAGCAGTAACAACAACAGTAACAACAACAGTAACAACAACAGTAACAACAACAGTAACAACAACAGTAACAACAACTGTAAAAACAACAGTAACAACAACAGTAACAACAACAGTAACAACAACAGTAACAACAACAGTAACAACAACTGTAAAAACAACAGAAACAACAACAGTAACAACAACTGTAACAACAACAGTAACAACAACAGTAACAACAACAGTAACAACAACAGTAACAACAACAGTAACATCAGCAGTAACAACAACAGGAACAACAATAGTAACAACAACAGTAACAACAACAGTAACAACAACAGTAACAACAACAGTAACAACAACAGTAACAACAACAGTAACAACAACTGTAACAACAACAGTAACAACAACAGTAACAACAACAGTAACAACAACTATCACAACAACAGTAACAACAACAGTAACAACAACAGTAACAACAACTGTAACAACAACAGTAACAAAAACAGTAACAACAACAGTAACAACAACAATAAGAACAACTGTAACAAAAACAGTAACAACAACAGTAACAACAACAGTAACAACAACAGTAACAACAACTGTAACAAAAACAGTAACAACAACAGTAACAACAGCAGTAACAAAAACAGTAACAACAACAGTAACAACAGCAGTAACAACAACAGTAACAACAACAGTAACAACAACAGTAACACGACACTAACAACAACAGTAACAACAACAATAACAACAACTGTAACAACAACAGTAACAACAACAGTAACAACAACAGTAACAACAACAGTAACAACAACAGTAACAACAACAGTAAAAACAACAGTAACAACAACAGTAACAACAACTGTAACAACAACAGTAACAACAACTGTAACAACAACAGTAACAACAACAGTAACAACAACAGTAACAACAACAGTAACAACAACTGTAACATCAGCACTAACAACAACAGTAACAACAACAGTAACAACAACAGTAACAACAACAGTAACAACAACTGTAAAAACAACAGTAACAACAACAGTAACAACAACAGTAACAACAACAGTAACAACAACTGTAAAAACAACAGTAACAACAACAGTAACAACAACTGTAACAACAACAGTAACAACAACAGTAACAACAACAGTAACAACAACAGTAACAACAACAGTAACATCAGCAGTAACAACAACAGGAACAACAACAGTAACAGCAACAGTAACAACAACAGTAACAACAACTGTAACAACAACAGTAACAACAACAGTAACAACAACAGTAACAACAACAGTAACAACAACAGTAACAACAACAGTAACAACAACAGTAACAACAACGGTAACAACAACTGTAACAACAACAGTAACAACAACAGTAACAACAACAGTAACAACAACTGTAACAACAACAGTAACAACAACAGTAACAACAACAGTAACAACAACTGTAACAACAACAGTAACAACAACAGTAACAACAACAGTAACAACAACAATAAGAACAACTGTAACAAAAACAGTAACAACAACAGTAACAACAACAGTAACAACAACAATAAGAACAACTGTAACAACAACAGTAACAACAACAGTTACAACAACAGTAACAACAACTGTAACAACAACAGTAACAACAACAGTAACAACAACAGTAACAACAACAATAAGAACAACTGTAACAACAACAGTAACAACAACAGTAACAACAACTGTAACAACAACAGTAACAACAACAGTAACAACAACAGTAACAACAACAGTAACAACAACTGTAACAAAAACAGTAACAACAACAGTAACAACAGCAGTAACACCAACAGTAACAACAACAGTAACAACAGCAGTAACAACAACAGTAACAACAACAGTAACCACAACTGTAACACCAGCAGTAACAACAACAGTAACAACAACAGTAACAACAACTGTAACAACAACAGTAACAACAACAGTTACAAAAACAGTAACAACAACTGTAACAACAGCAGTAACAACAACAGTAACAACAACAGTAACAACAACAGTAACAACAACAGTAACAACAACAGTAACAACAACAGTAACAACAACAGTAACAACAACAGTAAAAACAACTATAACAACAACAGTAACAACAACAGTAACAACAACAGTAACAACAACTGTAACAACAACAGTAACAACAACAGTAACAACAACAGTAACAACAACAATAAGAACAACTGTAACAAAAACAGTAACAACAACAGTAACAACAACAGTAACAACTACAGTAACAACAACTGTAACAAAAACAGTAACAACAACAGTAACAACAGCAGTAACAACAACAGTAACAACAACAGTAACAACAACAGTAACAACGACACTAACAACAACAGTAACAACAACAGTAACAACAACAGTAACAACAACAGTAACAACAACAGTAACAACAACAGTAAAAACAACAGTAACAACAACAGTAACAACAACTGTAACAACAACAGTAACAACAACTGTAACAACAACAGTAACAACAACAGTAACAACAACAGTAACAACAACAGTAACAACAACTGTAACATCAGCAGTAACAACAACAGTAACAACAACAGTAACAACAACAGTAACAACAACAGTAACAACAACAGTAACAACAACAGTAACAACAACTGTAAAAACAACAGTAACAACAACAGTAACAACAACTGTAACAACAACAGTAACAACAACAGTAACAACAACAGTAACAACAACAGTAACAACAACAGTAACAGCAGCAGTAACAACAACAGGAACAACAACAGTAACAACAACAGTAACAACAACAGTAACAACAACTGTAACAACAACAGTAACAACAACAGTAACAACAACAGTAAAAACAACAGTAACAACAACAGTAACAACAACTGTAACAACAACAGTAACAACAACTGTAACAACAACAGTAACAACAACAGTAACAACAACAGTAACAACAACAGTAACAACAACTGTAACATCAGCAGTAACAACAACAGTAACAACAACAGTAACAACAACAGTAACAACAACAGTAACAACAACAGTAACAACAACTGTAAAAACAACAGTAACAACAACAGTAACAACAACAGTAACAAAAACAGTAACAACAACTGTAAAAACAACAGTAACAACAACAGTAACAACAACTGTAACAACAACAGTAACAACAACAGTAACAACAACAGTAACAACAACAGTAACAACAACAGTAACATCAGCAGTAACAACAACAGGAACAACGACAGTAACAACAACAGTAACAACAACAGTAACAACAACTGTAACAACCACAGTAACAACAACAGTAACAACAACAGTAACAACAACAATAAGAACAACTGTAACAAAAACAGTAACAACAACAGTAACAACAACAGTAACAACAACAATAAGAACAACTGTAACAACAACAGTAACAACAACAGTAACAACAACAGTAACAACAACTGTAACAACAACAGTAACAACAACAGTAACAACAACAGTAACAACAACAATAAGAACAACTGTAACAACAACAGTAACAACAACAGTAACAACAACTGTAACAACAACAGTAACAACAACAGTAACAACAACAGTAACAACAACAATAACAACAACTGTAACAAAAACAGTAACAACAACAGTAACAACAGCAGTAACACCAACAGTAACAACAACAGTAACAACAGCAGTAACAACAACAGTAACAACAACAGTAACCACAACTGTAACACCAGCAGTAACAACAACAGTAACAACAACAGTAACAACAACTGTAACAACAACAGTAACAACAACAGTTACAAAAACAGTAACAACAACTGTAACAACAGCAGTAACAACAACAGTAACAACAACAGTAACAACAACAGTAACAACAACAGTAACAACAACAGTAACAACAACAGTAACAACAACAGTAACAACAACAGTAACAACAACTATAACAACAACAGTAACAACAACAGTAACAACAACAGTAACAACAACTGTAACAACAACAGTAACAACAACAGTAACAACAACAGTAACAACAACAATAAGAACAACTGTAACAAAAACAGTAACAACAACAGTAACAACAACAGTAACAACAACAGTAACAACAACTGTAACAAAAACAGTAACAACAACAGTAACAACAGCAGTAACAACAACAGTAACAACAACTGTAACATCAGCAGTAACAACAGCAGTAACAACAACAGTAACAACAACAGTAACAACAACAGTAACAACAACAGTAACAACAACAGTAACAACAACAGTAACAACAACAGTAACAACAACAGTAACAACAACAGTAACAACAACTGTAAAAACAACAGTAACAACAACAGTAACAACAACTGTAACAACAACAGTAACAACAAGAGTAACAACAACAGTAACAACAACAGTAACAACAACAGTAACAGCAGCAGTAACAACAACAGGAACAACAACAGTAACAACAACAGTAACAACAACAGTAACAACAACTGTAACAACAACAGTAACAACAACAGTAACAACAACAGTAAAAACAACAGTAACAACAACAGTAACAACAACTGTAACAACAACAGTAACAACAACTGTAACAACAACAGTAACAACAACAGTAACAACAACAGTAACAACAACAGTAACAACAACTGTAACATCAGCAGTAACAACAACAGTAACAACAACAGTAACAACAACAGTAACAACAACAGTAACAACAACAGTAACAACAACTGTAAAAACAACAGTAACAACAACAGTAACAACAACAGTAACAACAACAGTAACAACAACTGTAAAAACAACAGTAACAACAACAGTAACAACAACTGTAACAACAACAGTAACAACAACAGTAACAACAACAGTAACAACAACAGTAACAACAACAGTAACATCAGCAGTAACAACAACAGGAACAACAACAGTAACTACAACAGTAACAACAACAGTAACAACAACTGTAACAACAACAGTAACAACAACAGTAACAACAACAGTAACAACAACAGTAACAACAACGGTAACAACAACTGTAACAACAACAGTAACAACAACAGTAACAACAACAGTAACAACAACTGTAACAACAACAGTAACAACAACAGTAACAACAACAGTAACAACAACTGTAACATCAGCAGTAACAACAACAGTAACAACAACAGTAACAACAACAGTAACAACAACAGTAACAACAACAGTAACAACAACTGTAAAAACAACAGTAACAACAACAGTAACAACAACAGTAACAACAACAGTAACAACAACTGTAAAAACAACAGTAACAACAACAGTAACAACAACTGTAACAACAACAGTAACAACAACAGTATCAACAACAGTAACAACAACAGTAACAACAACAGTAACATCAGCAGTAACAACAACAGGAACAACAACAGTAACTACAACAGTAACAACAACAGTAACAACAACTGTAACAACAACAGTAACAACAACAGTAACAACAACAGTAACAACAACAGTAACAACAACGGTAACAACAACTGTAACAACAACAGTAACAACAACAGTAACAACAACAGTAACAACAACTGTAACAACAACAGTAACAACAACAGTAACAACAACAGTAACAACAACTGTAACAACAACAGTAACAACAACAGTAACAACAACAGTAACAACAACAATAAGAACAACTGTAACAAAAACAGTAACAACAACAGTAACAACAACAGTAACAACAACAATAAGAACAACTGTAACAACAACAGTAACAACAACAGTAACAACAACAGTAACAACAACTGTAACAACAACAGTAACAACAACAGTAACAACAACAGTAACAACAACAGTAACAACAACTGTAACAAAAACAGTAACAACAACAGTAACAACAGCAGTAACACCAACAGTAACAACAACAGTAACAACAGCAGTAACAACAACAGTAACAACAACAGTAACCACAACTGTAACACCAGCAGTAACAACAACAGTAACAACAACAGTAACAACAACTGTAACAACAACAGTAACAACAACAGTTACAAAAACAGTAACAACAACTGTAACGACAGCAGTAACAACAACAGTAACAACAACAGTAACAACAACAGTAACAACAACAGTAACAACAACAGTAACAACAACAGTAACAACAAAAGTAACAACAACTGTAACAACAACAGTAACAACAACAGTAACAACAACAGTAACAACAACAATAAGAACAACTGTAACAAAAACAGTAACAACAACAGTAACAACAACAGTAACAACAACAGTAACAACAACTGTAACAAAAACAGTAACAACAACAGTAACAACAGCAGTAACAACAACAGTAACAACAACAGTAACAACAGCAGTAACAACAACAGTAACAACAACAGTAACAACAACTGTAACACCAGCAGTAACAACAACAGTAACAACAACAGTAACAACAACTGTAACAACAACAGTAACAACAACAGTTACAAAAACAGTAACAACAACTGTAACAACAGCAGTAACAACAACAGTAACAACAACAGTAACAACAACAGTAACAACATCAGTAACAACAACAGTAACAACAACAGTAACAACAACAGTAACAACAGCAGTAACAACAACAGTAACAACAACAGTAACAACAACTGTAACAACAACAGTAACAACAACAGTAACAACAACAGTAACAACAACAGTAACAACAACTGTAACAACAACAGTAACAACAACAGTAACAACAACAGTAACAACAACAGTAACAACATCAGTAACAACAACAGTAACAACAACAGTAACAACGACAGTAACAACAACAGTAACAACAACAGTAACAACAACAGTAACAACAACAGTAACAGCAACTGTAACAACAACAGTAACAACAACAGTTACAACAACAGTAACAACAACTGTAACAACAACAGTGACAACTGTAACAACAACAGTAACAACAACAGTAACAACAACAGTAACAACAACAGTAACAACAACTGTAACAACAACAGTAACAACAACAGTAACAACAACAGTAACAACAACAGTAACAACAACTGTAACAACAACAGTAACAACAACAGTAACAGCAACAGTAAAAACAACAGTAACAGCAACAGTAACAACAACAGTAACAACAACAATAACAGCAACAGTAAAAACAACAGTAACAGCAACAGTAACAACAACAGTAACAACAACTGTAACAACAACAGTAACAACAACAGTAACAACAACAGTAAAACAACAGTAACAACAACAGTAACAACAACAGTAACAGCAGCAGTAACAACAACAGTAACAACAACTGTAACAAC
Source organism: Eledone cirrhosa (assembly GCA_964016885.1). Classification (NCBI taxonomy): domain Eukaryota; kingdom Metazoa; phylum Mollusca; class Cephalopoda; order Octopoda; family Eledonidae; genus Eledone; species Eledone cirrhosa. Next base: position 28,886,031 of record OZ024740.1, read on the forward strand.
AGCAGTAACAACAACAGTAACAGCAACAGTAACAACAACAGTAACAACAACAGTAACAACAACAGTAACAACAACAGTAACAACAGCAGTAATAACAACTGTAACAACAACAGTAACAACAACTGTAACAACAACAGTAACAACAACATCAACAACAACTGTAACAACAAGAGTAACAACAACAGTAACAACAACTGTAACAACAACAGTAACAACAACAGTAACAACAACAGTAACAACAACTGTAACAACAGCAGTAACAACAACATTAACAGCAACAGAAACAACAACAGTAACAACAACAGTAACAACAGCAGTAATAACAACTGTAACAACAACAGTAACAACAACTGTAACAACAACAGTAACTACAACATCAACAACAACTGTAACAACAACAGTAACAACAACAGTAACAACAACTGTAACAACAACAGTAACAACAACTGTAACAACAACAGTAACAACAACAGTAACAACAACAGTAACAACAACAGTAACAACAACAGTAACATCAGAAGTAACAACAGTAGTAATAACAGCAATAACAACAACAGTAACAACAACAGTAACAACAGCAGTAACATCAGAAGTAACAACAGTAGTAATAACAGCAATAACAACAACAGTAACAACAACAGTAACAACAGTAGTAATAACAGCAATAACAACAACAGTAACAACAACAGTAACACAGCAGTAACATCAGAAGTAACAACAGTAGTAATAACAGCAATAACAACAACAGTAACAACAACAGTAACAACAGTAGTAATAACAGCAATAACAACAACAGTAACAACAACAGTAACAACAGCAGTAACATCAGAAGTAACAACAGTAGTAATAACAGCAATAACAACAACAGTAACAACAACAGTAACAACAGCAGTAACACCAGAAGTAACAACAGTAGTAATAACAGCAATAACAACAACAGTATCAACAACAGTAACAACAGTAGTAATAACAGCAATAACAACAACAGTAACAACAACAGTAACAACAGCAGTAACATCAGAAGTAACTACAGTAGTAATAACAGCAATAACAACAACAGTAACAACAACAGTAACAACAGTAGTAACAACAACAGTAACAACAACAGTAACAACAACAGTAACAACAGCAGTAACATCAGAAGTAACAACAGTAGTAATAACAGCAATAACAACAACAGTAACAACAACAGTAACAACAGCAGTAACAACAGAAGTAACAACAGTAGTAATAACAGCAATAACAAGAGCAGTTACAACAACAGTAACAACAGTAGTAATAACAGCAATAAAAAGAGCATTTACAACAACAGTAACAACAGCAGTAACAACAGAAGTAACAACAGTAGTAATAACAGCAATAACAAGAGCAGTTACAACAACAGTAACAACAGTAGTAACAACAACAGTAACAACAACAGTAACAACAACAGTAACAACAGCTGTAACATCAGAACTAACAACAGTAGTAATAACAGCAATAACAACAACAGTAACAACAACAGTAACAACAGCAGTAACATCAGAAGTAACAACAGTAGTAATAACAGCAATAACAACAACAGTAACAACAACAGTAACAACAGCAGTAACATCAGAAGTAACAACAGTAGTAATAACAGCAATAACAACAACAGTAACAACAACAGTAACAACAGCAGTAACATCAGAAGTAACAACAGTAGTAATAACAGCAATAATAACAACAGTAACAACAACAGTAACAACAGCAGTAACATCAGAAGTAACAACAGAAGTAACAACAGTAGTAATAACAGCAATAACAACAACAGTAACAACAACAGTTACAACAACAGTAACAACAGCAGTAACATCAGAAGTAACAACAGTAGTAATAACAGCAATAACAAGAGCAGTTACAACAGTAACATCAAAAATTGTATATGCAGAAACTGCAACAGATACTGTAACATAAGCTTGCACAGAAGCTGCCACAGCTGCAGCAACAATGGCAGTTGCACTTGTCACATTAGCAACAGCAATGTTGCAGTTGCAACAATATATATGCATGTACAGCAATAGCATCAAAAACTGCTCTTGCAATAGCAGAATCAAACAATAGCAACAATGGCAACTGCACATACCACATTTGCAAGAATATCAACAGTAATCACTGCACATAGAGTAACAGTAACAATTGCAGCTCTTACATTAGTCTAAAACTCTAAAGTCTGTCTTAAGCCATTTAAGGGTCCTTAAGGTCGGTGCTAATCCGGTTTCATGGTGTGAAGCGACTGAGGATACAACACACAACCAGCCCAGGAATCGAACCCACAACATTATGATTGTAAGTCCAACACCCTTACCAGTAGGCCACATGCCGACACTCCTAACATTAGCAACAGCTAAATTTGTTGTTCTGGTCGTTGCAAAGCAGCAGTTGCGATCTGTTTAATTTGTACTTGCACGACAATAGCATCAACCACAACAACAACAACAATATCCTCTCTTACGAGCCAACATAGGAGCCTCTGCGTGGCCAGGAGACTTGCTAAAATAGCACAACAACAACAACAATATCCTCTCTTACGAGCCAACATAGGAGCCTCTGCGTGGCCAGGAGACTTGCTAAAATAGCAGCCAAATCACCTCAGGCATGGCTAGGATTCCACTTAATTATACTTATCAATCATGGTTGACCTGGGGCTGAATAACATTGTAAATAGCAGACATTTTTCTCACTGATACAGCGATGAGGATGATGATGTTAAGGAGGGGGTGGAGCATGAGGAGGAGGGAGAAGGAGGGGTATGACGAGGAAGAGGAGGGATGCTGCTATTGCTGTTGATGATGATGATGATAATGATGATGATTATGATATCTAAGTAATATACAAAGGGAGGATAACGGCGGTGTGGAGAGAATTCAATATATAGTGGTGGCGGTGGTGGTGATGGATATGATGATGGCGCTGGTCGTGGTAGTGGTGGTGGTGGTGGAGGAAGGTGGTGTTTGATGCAGGTGGTGGTGGTGTCGTGGTAGTGGTGGTGGTGGTGGTGTTAGTGGTTGTAGTGGTGGTGGTGGTGGCTTCGTGGTGGTGGCGGTGGTGATGTTAGTGGTTGTAGTGGTGGTTGTGGTGGTGGTGGTGGTGGTGTCGTGGTAGTGGTGGTGGTGGTGTTAGTGGTTGTGGTGGTGGTGGTGGTGGTGCCGTGGTAGTGGTGGTGGTGGTGTTAGTGGTTGTACTGGTGGTGGTGGTGGTGTCGTGGTAGTGGTGGTGGTGTTAGTGGTTGTAGTGGTGGTGGTGGTGTTAGTGGTTGTAGTGGTGGTGGTGGTGGTGGTGGTGTCGTGGTAGTGGTGGTGGTGGTGGTGTTAGTGGTTGTAGTGGTGGTGGTGGTGGTGGTGGTGGTGGTGGTGGTGACGTGGTAGTGGTGGTGGTGGTGTTAGTGGTTGTAGTGGTGGTGGTGGTGGTGGTGGTGGTGGTGTCGTGGTATTGGTGGTGGTGGTGTCAGCGGTTGTAGTGGTGGTGGTGGTGGTGGTGGTGTCTTGGTAGTGGTGGTGGTGGTGTTAGTGGTGGTGGTGACGGTGGTGGTGTCGTGGTATTGGTGGTGGCGGTGTTAGTGGTTGTAGTGGTGGTGATGGTGGTGGTGGTGTCGTGGCAGTGGTGGTGGTGGTGTTAGTGGTTTTAGTAGTGGTGGTGGTGTCGTGGTAGTGGTGGTGGTGGTGTTAGTGGTTGTACTGGTGGTGGTGGTGGTGTCGTGGTAGTGGTGGTGGTGTTAGTGGTTGTACTGGTGGTGGTGGTGGTGTCGTGGTAGTGGCGGTGGTGGTGTTAGTGGTTGTAGTGGTGGTGGTGGTGGTGGTGGTGGTGGTGGTGTCGTGGTATTGGTGGTGGTGGTGTCAGCGGTTGTAGTGGTGGTGGTGGTGGTGGTGGTTTCGTGATAGTGGTGGTGGTGGTGTTAGTGGTGGTGGTGGCGGTGGTGGTGTCGTGGTAGTGGTAGTGGTGGTGTTAGTGGTTGTAGTGGTGGTGATGGTGGTGGTGTCGTTATAGGGGTGGTGGTGGTGTTAGTGGTTGTACTGGTGGTGTTGGTGGTGGTGCCGTTGTAGTGGTGGTGGTGGTGGTGGTGAGGGACTTGATGACGTGTGGGTGATTGTAAAGATGGTGTTTATAGTTAATGTTTATAGTTAATGTTTAACTTCAATGTATATGTATGTTTGGACAACGTGTAGTTGTATATATATATGTATATATATATATATATATATCCACATATACATATATATATATATATATATATATATGTGTGTCTGATGTGTGTGTGTGTGTGTGTGTGTGTATGTATTCGTATATATGTGTATATATGCATATATATACATATGAATATATATATAGATGTATGGCTGTATATACACCATCAGGCCGGCTGATATACTTTCGATGACGGGGTATGTATGTGTCACATGATTAACCCCTCCCCCAGCCGTACATTCCAGACGTCGTCTCACTATTAGTCACCTTATAAAACACATGCAGTGTACCGTCTCTCTGGTCCTCTCAGACAAGCAGCCTATAAAACATACAATATATACCACATGTATATATATCGATACACACTTATATACACACCAACACACATACATATACGCAAACACACACACATACCCTCTCACACAAATATATATATATATATATATATATATCCATATATGTATGTATACACTGTTATATACACACGAACAGACATACACATCCCCCCTCACACAAATATATATATATATATATATATATATATATATATATATATATATATATATATATATATATATATATATATATATACATATATATATCCATATAACGAAGGAATTGTGGTAAGGATCCAGATGGACCATAAGGCACCAGAGTACTCAATACTTAGGGTAGTAGAGTGGGTAATAGGAAAAAGTATGACCCCGACGGCAGAGCTCAATATATATATATACACACACATATGTTCATGTTCCGCGTTCTTGCTGATATATGCATATTTATGTAGATATAAACGTATACATAGCATAACACTTTTATGAGAACTTAACTTTGTATATACCTATATAAATATGTGTGTATGTGTGAGTGTGTGGGTGTGTGGGTGTGTGTGTATGTGTGATTATGTCTGTGTCTGTGTGTGTGTGTTTGTGTGTTTGTGTGTGTGTATGTGTGTGTGTCGGCCCAGTGCCCTGTTACTGTGGAGTTTTCTTGCACCCTACAGATTCATACACACGTCACATACACACAGACGCACATAAACACACACACACACAGGCTCACACATACATACATACATAGATATATATATATACCTACTTACATATATATATATATATGTATGTGTGTATATATATGTATGTGTATATAGATATATACATATAAATATGTTTATATATATGTGTATACATATATATATATATCATATATATACATATATATATACTACATATACATATATATATATTACATATATATATTATATTATATATATATTATAATTAACATATACTATACATATATATGTGTGTGTGTGTGTTTGTGTATATATATATATATATATATTATATATAATACATATATATATATATTATATATATAATATATATATATTAATATAATATACATATACATAATCTAAAGTTATATATATATATTTGTGTGTGTGTGTGTTGTGTGTGTGTAAGTATATATTATTTATATATATATATATCTAATCTTATAATAATTTATATACATATATATATTATATTTATATATTATATATATTTTATATTTATATATATATATATATTTATATTATATATATATATATATTATATTATATATAATATATATATTATATTTATATATATATATTATATATATAGTATATATATTATATGTATATTTATTATATATTTATGTTTGTGTGTGTTTGTATATATTATTATATTTATTTATATATATATATATATATAAGAGTAGAGAGAGTGAGATGAGATGAGAGAGAGAGAGGAATGAGTAGAGGAGAGGGAGATGCAGAAGCTTAGCTAACTGAGATTTCAGATAAATTATACGTAGATAAATTACAATTTGATATGGAAGCCTCATGAAAATAAGAAATGTAGACACACTTTCACCCTACCCCCAGATATTCAAAGAGTTTATCTTATGTGTTTCAGAGATTAGTGTTTCACCATCAGTATATAAGTACCCGTCTGATTCTGTCTACAGAAGGACCTTGATAAGCATCATCTTTGTGTCAAGCAGGGCATAGAATAAAACCATAATGGTCCGTTGAATTTGCTTGACATGCATTTGTTTCTCGCCGTGATTTATTAAATAATAGATATTTATGTAGAATATAACGTATACTAGATTTATGATAAACTTAATATACATATAAATAATGATTTAGAATTCAGGCGCAATGCCAACAATTTCGAAGGAAGAGAAAGTCGTCTACATCGCCTCCAGTACTTAAATAGTGTTATTTTTTTATTTTTTATTTATCCTACCCAGAACGAAGAAAGACAAAGTTGACACTGGCGAGATTTGAACTCAGAATACTGCAATGAATTCAGGTGAATGCGCATGGCTAGTGGATTTAGAGCATTGGGCTTGCAATCGAAAGGTGTGTGTTCAATTCTCGGACGGGTGATGTGTTGTTTCCTGAGCAAGACACTGTATTTCACGTTTCTCCAGTTTACTTAGCTGTAGAAATGAGATTGCTAGGCTGGGGTCCCCAATCATAAGTTACCCAAGACACTTCAACGAGAATATACCCTTGGAGGAGGCCAGCTAATCCTGCATAGGTGTGAGCTGTCACACACACAATGTATTTCATTAAAGCACTAACGATTCAGCTAATCCTCCGCATCCAATAATAATGATAATAATAATTTCTATTAGCCACGAGCGCATCCGATGTTAATAATGGTTTCTAATTTAAGCCCAAGTCTAACAATTTGGAGGAGGAGAAATTCAATTAAATCAGCCCAGTGCGTGACTGGTACTTTATTGTATCGACCCCGAAGGATGAAAGGCAAAGTTAACTTTAGCGGGATTTGGACATAGAAAGTATAAGCCATAATTCTATCCCGCAAAGCATGATGTTCGACGCTCTACCGATACTGCCAATCCAATAATAATTGTTTCTACTTTTTGCACAAGGCCAGTAATTACCCGTTATTACTGGTACTTCATTTATCAACTCGTAAGGATGAATGGCAAAGTTAACCTCGACGGGATTTGAACTCAGATCGTAAAGAGACGTAACTATGCTGGAAAGCATGGTGTCCGACGCTCTACCGATTCTGCCAATTCACAATAATAATAACAATAATGGTTTCACAATGGCCGACAATAGGGGACAATAAAGTTGACGGGGGACAGTCTACTGTATTGTCCCTACATGAGGAGGAGGAAGATTTTGTTTACTGCTCAAAACGACCCGAGACATTATAGAGAAAGTAAAAGGTAAAGTAAAAGGGACAAGTTAAAACAGTAGATTAACAATGACAATAGTTGTAATAAATAACAATGAAAAGAATACAAAATATTAGCAATGTCAACTAGGAAGACGAGAGGGGACTGCTTTTAGGTACTCCCAAGCAACACCCTACACAAAACTCTGGAATACTCTATCGCCTCAAATGCATTGAATACCCTTTCCTAGTTTCTTCAATCCACTTAGAAAAGCGTAATCCGAGTAGGCCCTTTCAGCTTCTTGAACCTCGCCCCTGTCCCTTATCTTTAATAAACACACTAGAAGACAGCACCATGACCTACCCTCACCTTCCTCTTCAAAGTCTACATTAAAAAGAGATCAGCTTCATTGCAGAGATTCACCTCACCTCTATCACTTACTGAAAGACTGTGGGGTCGATTACTCAAAACGAATTCTTTAATTCTATCTATGAAAATATTTGGCAGGAACTTTTTAATTACTAAGCTAACCAGGCCACGGTGACCAACGGTAAGCAACAGTCACAACGCGACACACGGTGCCTCGAATGTCCACCGAGATAGAAGGTCCATCATCGACTATTCTGCGGGGACCAACAACCCACCCAGAAGAAGCATCAACCTGTTACGAAACCAACTAGAAGAAACCGGACTGCCCAACATGCACTGGTGGACCTGTCAGCTCTATGCATGATAATACCTCAAGGATCACTGACCAAGATGACCCCAGTCCAGTCTCATCGTGTAAGAACAAGAAGGAGAAGCTAACCATATTCCTCCCTTCACATCACTAAGAAGAACCACAGAACTACTACGATGTATATAGGAAGGTGGTGCGCGTGTTATATGATGTGTGTTAAAACATGTATATATAGATATAAATATATATATCACTTTCATCACCTTGACCGACCAGTCTGTCGGGCGCCAATCTGCGCCGCTGGTCACAGCACGTGGTCTGTTTTAGCCATAAGATACGCCATCCCACTGGCGGTACTCATTTCTACAGCTCATTTCTACAGCTGAGTAAACTGGAGCAACGTCAAATAAAGTGTGTTGCTCAAGGAAACAACACATCACCCCGGTCCGAGAATTGAACTCACAACCTTTCGATTGCAAGCCCAATGCTCTAACCACTAAGCCATGCGCCTTCACACACACATATATATATATATATATATATGTACGTATACATAATATATATATATATATATATATATATATATATATATTATATAAATATGTATACGTACATACATGTATGTGTACAGACGTACAGTAGTATGTATATATATACATACATGCACACTATATATATATATATATATGTACGTATGGGTTTACCGAACAATATAATAAATGTTAGGTAAACCCATACGCACATATATATATATGTGTGCATGTATGTATATATATACATACTACTGTACGTCTGTACACATATATGTATGTACGTATACATACTATATTTAGGTATCAGCCGTACTAAGAGTGAGAAATGAAATTTTGTTTCATTCTTTTCAATTTATCGTTTTCGGTACGCCCGGCCAACTAACTCACTCGATATGCAAATTAGGCTGCTAAATCTAACGTGGCATCCCACACCACGTGAAGTGGTGGCAGGTGAGATGCCAGTCTACACACATACATTTTTCCGAGCAGCAGCCTACTAAGGTTGACCTGCTAGATGACCTTTTAACAGCACACTCACTACCACCATAGTAAAGGAGGTCAGCTGGACTTAAACATTCTGATAAAAACAACTATAACAGGCTGACCTGTCTCTGAAGAATTTCTATAGACTTTCGACTGGGGAGTGGTATGATAACTGACTAATGGTGTACGAGCGTTTCCTCTGACGCTGAAATTAGTTTGTTCAAGCGCATATGATTCCAGTTCCTCGGAGGACTAACAATACACCCAGGAGCTGGACATATCGATGAAGTGACAGAGTGGAACACATTTCAACAACATGTTTACCTGTCTTTTCCACATTAATTCGTACTGCCTGAAGAGGTCAAAGCCAATAATAGCTGTCACTGAAATATATATAGCAGAAAATTTATAATAAACGAAGCCAAATTTTACATATATATATATATTAGAAAGTGAGGTTTTTTTTTACAAATTGAAAAATAACCGAGGTGTCCTACACGAGTGAAAGTATAAAGAAAAAAAGATGAAATCGAAAATGCAACTGGAGTTTTATTTTTTTAAAATATATATATTTTAAAAAAAATAAAACTCCAGTTGCATTTTCGATTTCATCTTTTATTCTTTATATATATATATATATATATATATATATATATATATATATATATATATATATATATATATTCATATATATATATATAAACTCAAAAGAGTAAGTAAAGCAACAACACCAAAAGAATATCAAACAGTGAAACTGTTTTAACAACTGGGTCAGTTATACAGATGAGGCATATTCAAACAAGGGTGGAGGGTGTGGAGCTATATGGTCTCTCGATATTAATAATACAGATATGAGTTTCAGATTACACCAGCATTTCACAATATTTCATGCAGGGCATTGGAGAATATTATTCATTGGCTAAGTTAAAGAAATGCTTTATGGAAAAGCTTTTCTATTTACTGATAGTTTATCGAACTTTCAATCAAGAACAGGAGATCCTGTTAAAATATTTAGAGTGTTCTTCCAAGAATAGATAATTATCTACCAGAAAATAATAATAATAATAATAAAAATAGCGACGATTTGGATACCAAGCCAAACAGAGATTAGGGTAAATAGGAAAATAGATGAATTAGCAAAAGAAGGGGAAAAATAGATATAGACTAGATTCCAAATCTATCGCAAGTGAAAAACATAATTAATCAGGGATGGAAAAACTGCTGGGAAGATACTTGAGATAAACTCACAAATTTCAATCTTCCATTGTCTGAGCCAGATCTGAGAATGTTTAAAACGTACCAGACAATGTATAATGTTTGTAAACAAAGAATATGTTAGCTTCAAACGAGCCATAAAGGTTTAACCCTTTAGCATATACATTACTCTATATATACTATTATATGTTCATGGTAAAGGCTTTACCTCACATAATATCGAATCTATGAGATTTTGAAAATATTTATTTTGAGAACAATACCTTAAAATCAGTTTGAGCGACCGGTTACAGCCAGTTTCAACAGAAAGGGGTAGATAATTCTAGCCGGTTTTGGTCGGTTTGAACATTAAAGGGTTAAACTATATTTTACATGAACACAGTATATACATGGTTGGATACCTTCCATGAGCTCGGATGGTAACGCTTGGGGATCCAACCGGAGCAGTTGGAAACGGCTGCTTCTGACAGATGATGATGATGATGATGATGATGATGATGATGATGATGATGATAAAGAAGAAGAAGAAGAAGAAGAAGAAGAAGAAGAAGAAGAAGAAGAAGAAGAAGAAGAAGAAGAAGAAGAAGAAGAGGAAGCAGAACAAGAAGAAGAAGAAGAAGAAGATCATATAGAGTCACTTCAATTTTCAACTCTGTAGCATCATTTATTCCAATATAGAATCTTTCCTAGAGGACATCTTGAATCTGGTTATTAAAACCTACTAAGAATAGAGATGTAATATTAACAATCTACCACCTATAAACAAGGTCTTTCAGTACAATGTAATTCAAAAACACAAACATTTACCTGCTATATAATGTTCGTTCTATTTTATTTTTGCTTTCATTTCTTTTTATATTTCTTTTGCTTCTCTTTTTACTTCTGTTTCTTTTCTCTCTCTGTCTTTCTCTCATATTGTTTCTAATGGTACGATACATTAGTTACCACACCTACTGTGTTATGGTTTACTAGATCTATATTGGTATCTAAATTGATTAAATAAATACGATACACGTGAGTTTGGATAATTCACGAGTTAGTTCTCAAATGTATTTTGGTTTTTTTTTTTTAGTTTTTTTTTTATTTATCTTTAAATGTTAACGTTTCTCAATAGAGTATAGAAGCTGACTGATAAGAAACCTTATTCAATCCAACCCACCATCTTTAACATCCTTCCCTCATCGAGTCTCTCTTTCTCTCTTCCTCCATATTTCATTTCTTTCCGCTCTGTCTTTATTTATTTATCTATAATCATATTAATGTTTTTTGGTAGGAGGGTGGTATGTAGAGACAGTGTTATTATACTCGGTGA
>OZ024740.1:28900144-28927644 GCA_964016885.1 Eledone cirrhosa
CACCATCATCATCATCATTATCATCAATGTCATCATCATCATCAATGTCATCATTAGAACCATCACTCTCATCATCATCATCATCATTATCAACAACATCCATTTCTCTGTTGTGCAGCTATCAATGTCGGATGCTTCTAAACAATAAAATCCCGCCGAGGTTAACTTTGCCTTTCATCCTTACGGGGTCGATAAAATAAAGTACCAGTAATGTACTGGGTTATTGCTGGCCTTGTGCCTAAAAATAGAAACAATTATTCCTTTGGCCAGGGAGAGCAGGCAATTTTCCTCTGTCTGGTGGCAGTAACGAAAGAAGTTATATGGTGGACCAGGTTAAAAGGACTGAAGGCAGGCACTTTTCTCTTCGGCCAATCCGTCATCAACTTCTTCAAGTTTCACCTGGAAAGGAAGGTGAGGGTGGAGAGAGAAGTGCTTCCCCGCTCCTAATGGGCCTACTCTGACCATGCGCCTATAGGCTAGCTAATTTGAGGAGAGGGATGGTCTCCCTGGGTGCCATAGAAGCACAGGATGGTTCAGGATTAGTGGGGTACCTGAGTCACCCCTGGGTCGTCCACCCTCTATAGGGGAATTTATTTTGTTATATTTATGCATAGTTTATTTTATATTTTTTATATCTTCATTGTTAAATTAGTCTTGCCATTGTGCACTTTTACCCGACCTTATTGTAAACCCCCACTGTCCCTGTCTTTGTATTGTCCCCTACATGTCGGTCTTTGTGGCCAATAAATGAAATAGTTATTATTATTGTTATTATTTGTTATTTTGTTCATGTTATTTGTTTATTTTGATAAATTTTAAATGGTTTTTACATTTTCTGTTAGTTTTTTTTACGTTGTTTTTGTTGCTTCGGCCGCTGCATACACATATACACACATGTATATATATTTATGTATGTGTGTATGTGTGTTTGTGTATGCGTGTGTGTGTATACGTATGTTTGCGTGTGTATGTACGTAGGTATGTATGCACGTATTATATGCATATATTATGTATATATAGATAGATATGGGTGTGTGTGTGTGTGTGTGTGTGTGTGTCTGCCTGGAAGTCTATGTGTCTGTGTGTGTGTGTCTGCCTGGAAGAGTGTGTGTTTGTGTGTATAAGTCTGCCTGGAAGTGTATATGTTTGTGTGTGTATGTCTACCTGGAAGTGTATGTGTCTGTGTGTGTGAGTGTGTATGTATGTGTGTGTATGTATGTATGTGTGTATTTGTGTGTGAGTGCGTGTATCTGCCTGGAAGTGTATGTGTGTGTGTGTGTTTGTGTGTGTGAGTGAGTGTCTGTGCGTGTGCCTGGGAGTGTATGTGTGTGTGTGTGTGTCTGGGAGTGTATGTGTGTGTGTGTGTATGTATGTGTGTGTATGTATGTGTGTGTGTGTGTCTGCCTGGGAGTGTATGTGTGTGTGTGTGTATGTGTGTGTGTGTGTGTCTGCCTGGGAGTGTGTGTGTGTGTGTGTGTGTTTGTGTCTGCCTGGGAGTGTATGTATGTGTGTGTGTGTTTGTGTGTGTGTGTGTGTATGTGTCTGCCTGGGAGTGTATGTGTGTATGTGTGTGTATGTGTATGTGTGTGTGTGTTTGTCTGGGAGTGTATGTGTGTGTGTGGGTGTGTGTGTGTGTGTGTGTGTGTCTGGGTGTGTGTGTGTATGTGTGTGTGTGTGTGTGTGTGTGTCTGTGTGTATGTGTGTGTGTGTGTGTGTCTGGGAGTGTGTGTGTGAGAGTATATTCGTTCAGTCCAAATGAATGAAAGAATAAAAGAGACAAACAAAAAATATATAAATTTCATTAAAATGAAATGAAATACGATACAATAAAATGTTATTACAACAAAAACATCAAAGAAGTAAATAAATAAATAAAAATAAACGGGAGTTTTAAACATAGAAACAAAAATATAAATATATCAAAAAAATTGAATATTTTATTTTTAATCTGTGAATAGGATATCCAGATTTAAAACAAATCACTGGAGGAGTGTACCTAGGTCAACCTAGTCCACCGCACGGCCTCTTTCACGTTAGCCACGAGACAGAGAGAGCCTACTACTCACCACCATAGGCGCTGAGCTGGCCAGCCGCAGGTGTGAGCCCCGCGAGTTGGAGTGGCTTTAACAGCGCGTCTCCCTTGTCGTCCCCCGGGGAAACGCTTTCTCCATTCTGTCCGCCGGGGCTGTGGGGAGACAAGCCGATTGTATTACGAATTCTGTTGATTAGTCTCAATTACGTTTACGAAAGGAACGGTAATTAACTATGTCTCTTGGTTCAGTGAAATCGCCTCGCCGTATGGTTGACCGCTTAAACACCGTCCACTTTTGTGTTAAAAAATTCATCCAGAGAATGACATTTGTTAGGAACGCAAATTCTAAAGCGCAACCTTGCTTGTTGAATGAAGGTGGTAGGTTGATTCTTTAGATTAACGCTGCCTACATGTGTCATACACGACACACCAGCTGTCCCACATGACTCCACAGATCACTAGCAGAACCCGAACACTGAACCCATGTATGCATAACTGTTTCATCTTTCCGTGTACCTTTGACATGTCTGCTTGGGAGCACTTTCGAAGCCTATGAATTTAATGTCCCCTGTATCACTTTCACGCCAAAGACACCCTGGAAATTATCTTTAGTAATCCCCGGCATGAAAGTCGCCTGGAACAGATCCGATCATCTTCATCAATGCCCAGAACTTCCCGAGATCACCGTTGCTCTTCGCCGTAATTAGACCCATGTAGATTACTATAGTGAAAATCCTACCGGTAGAGGCCCACGGCGCTTGACAACACTGAAATAGCAGGATCACAGTCTAGAGATCGCTTGAAACAAGAGTGCAGCTCAGGTAAATAAACGAATTGTGGAAAAACATGTTTCATGAACAGTGATCATGAACTTTCCCCATCTAAAGATCGGAAAGATTGACTCTATGATTGGATAGATCGATAGATAGTTACATAGATAGAAAGATAGATAGATAGATAGATAGATAGATAGATATGTTTCTTTATTAGCCACAAGGGCACAAAAGAAGGGGACAAATACAAATGGGGGAGTTTACATACAGGTATATGAAAATAAAACTATTAATAAAATAACAAATAACAATTGAAATCCCCAATAGGGGGGAGGCCTTACACAGGGGTTGTACACACCCCGAAAAAATGTACAACCCTCATCTCCAGGAGCACCAAGAGTGAGTACTCCCATCCTTTCTTCCTCTTTTTCCTCAACCTACAGGCTTATAGCGAGAGAGGGCCCAACCACTCGGGCCATCTTTGCCACATTCACCCACCTTTTATAAAACTTGCTGGGGTACAGCACCGCTCTCTCCATCCTGATTCTTCTTCCAAAATGATATTTGAAAAAACGAATCAGTTGTTCGCCGGAGAGAAAGATGTCTGACCTCAGCCCTTTTAACCTCGTCCACCATATAACCTCTTACACCATAGCCATAACATAGGAAAACCGCCTCTCCTTCGCTTTTGAAGGAGGGAGGCGGTTTGATCATGACAATGGACTCGGTGGTCAACTGGATTGGTCCCACCCGCGACAAAAGTCGTTCTACATAGCCGCACAAGTCGGTAACGCCCGGGCAATGTACAAATGCGTGCGCGACGGTTTCCTCGTCGCGCACACATCTCGGACAGATCTTTTTCGAAGGGTCCCTGCCCGGGCGCCCGTGTCTGTAGAGCTTGTCTCGAACTGGTATAGCTCCTCGGTAGCACTGTCAGGCCAGGGAGATTTGGAAGTTGTCCATTGGTCCCGGGCGGAAGGTCCTACCGAACAGACTGGCCAGTTCGTCCTCCTCTACGCCTAGAGTTTCTTCGAGCGTGTCGTCGCACTTGCTGCGGACCAACACTCTATAGAATGTCGAAGTGGAGTCTCCACTGATCGCCGGGTCCGTTTGCCAGAGGACTGCAACAGCTCCAATTTCCGCAGTAGTGGCTTTAGAGTCAATACATACAGAATGGAGGAGAGAGGTCACCCCTGTCGAATGGAACACGTGATTGCGAACGGCTCCGATAGGTAGCCGTTCACCTTGACCATCGAGCAAATGATGGTGTGCATCGCCTCGATCCAGCCTCTGAAAACGGGACCGAAACCGGCCGCCTTGAGAACCGCTTCCAAGTATCGATGGTCGACCCTATCGAATGCCTTAGACTGATCCAAATTGATCAGAGCCCCACCGAAGCCGGGTTTACTACCCACCCTCTCTATGATGTATCGCATGCGGTGGAGGTTGTCGTGTATGGACCTGGTCGGGATTGCACACGTTTGCGCTTTCCCTACCAGGTTCTCGACGACAAGCGCCAACCTCGTCGCTAGCACCTTGGCCAAAATCTGTAACTCTGTGTTGGGAATTCTCCTGTTCTGCTGCCAATTGCAGTAGACGGCTTTGAGGACGCCAGAGAATAAGTCCGCCATGCCTATGTAAAACTCATAGTGTAGACCATCTAAACCGGGTGATTTGCGTTTCCCGCAGCGGCCCAGGGCGTCCCGTATCTCAGTGTCCGTGATCGGTCTTTCGCAGAACTCGGCGTCCGTGTCGAGAGACGCGGCAGGCCGTTGAATTATGAACTAAAGTCCATTGCCCCGTTCGGCTCACCGTCGTTCTGCTCAAACAGTCGCGCAATGTGATGTTAAAAGGCCTCGCACATTTGCTTGGGGTCAAGTAGCACGCATCCGTTTTGGTCTTTCAAAGACCAAATCGTGGACTTGTTGCCACTTTTCGCGTCCGCCACTCGGGCCCAGCTGACAGCTTTCGCTCCTTCGTTTACTAGAGCACGTGTTTTGCTTCTGACCACGCAACCTTCGTGTTTCGCATCGAAGAACTGGTCCAGTGCCGTTCTCGACGCTAACACTCTAGCCGCGTTGCCACTTCTAAGTGCCTCCTATACCCTGGCTACTAGTTCCCCTAAAGGGGCGAAAAATTGGATTACCACCCAGCTGACAATTCAGCTTGGGGGTTAATCTACAAAATAATATGGTTTTTCAAACAATTTGTTCTGTTTTTCGTATATAAATTTACAAAAAATCTTACCCACGATGTTCCACGCGTCAGGCAGATAGATAGATATATTTCTTTATTTACCATAAAGGCATAAAAAGAAGGGACAAATACAAAGGGGGAGTTTACATAAAATCGAGTAAAAAGGGTATAAAATGAAAATAATCGAAAACAACATCAAAAGGGAGGGGACGTGATGGGGGTTGCACACACTCCCGAAAAAGTGTGCAATCCTTTGCCCGGGGAGCACATGGAGAAGGTGCTCCCCCTCCCCTTCACTTCTTTACCTACAGGATGGTATACAGAGAAGGGCCATTTACACGAGCCATTCTTGCCACTATCACCCACCTTTCATAAAACTGCCTGTGGCCAAGCACCTCTCTCTCCATTCTTATCCTTCTTCCGAAGTGATATCGGAAGAAGTAGACCAGACTATGGCCAGAGAGGAAGTTGCCTGACCTCAGACCTTTCAATCGTGTCCACCAAACAACCTCTTTCAACATGGCTATTACGCACAGAAAAACCGCCTTTGCTTCCTTTGTGAAGAGGGGAGGCGGCTTGATTGTCATCACGGACTCGGCGGTCAATCGAATCGGCGCCACCCGCGACAGCAGTCGTTCGGCGTAGCCCCACAGATCAGCCACGCCCGGACATTGCACCAATGCGTGCGCAACGGTTTCTTCGTGACGCACGCATCTAGGGCAAATCTTTTTCGAGTGATCCCTGCCCGGGCACCCATGTCTGTAGAGCCTCTCTCGAACGGGTAGAGCCCCGGTAGCACTGCCAGTATAGTGACTTCTGGAAGTTGTCCATTGGTCCCGGGCCGAAAGTCCTACCGAACAGGTTGGCCAGTTCGTCCTCTTCCATGTCTAGCGACTCTCCAAGGGTGTCATCGCCCCTGCTAGCCACCAGCCCTCTATAGAATGATGAGGTGGTTTCTCCACCGATGGCCTGGCTCGCTTGCCAGAGAGCCCTGAGCGCCTGGGCACACTCAGTGTGCCAGTCTCCCAGTTTTCCGGATCTTTGCTTGACCCAGGACTGCAGCTCGGTGAGCGAGACGAGTCTCGGAATGGCTTGTTTCACGAACGGAGCCCACACCGGTTGACCAGTGAGGAATACCTGTAGGTGCCGTAGCCTTAATGCGTGCCTACGCATCATCAACCACGGCATCCCCAGCCCTTCTTTCGAAGGTTGTTGGCAGCAGATGGATCTTCTCACCATAGGAGGGCGCTTCTTCCAAACAAATTGGAAGAGCATTCGTTCCATGGTGGTGAGTGTTTCCTTAGGGCAAGGCACGACAGTCAGGCGGTAGTAAGTGACGGACGCTATGTAAATGTTCGCCACCTCCGACCGACCTTTTAGGGACAGCTTACACTTGGCCCATTTCTGGGTTAGTGCAAACACCTTGTTCGTAACCTCGTCCCAGTTCTTTTCCACCTGGAGGTCCGGTCCAAACCAGACCCCAAGCAACTTCACCGGGCCCTCCGTCCAGTGTCCGACGACACCGTCGGGAGGCATCGGTCTGCCTCTCCACGTTCCGAGTTGCAGCCCGATGGATTTTTCCCGGTTCAGTTTCGCTCCTGACAACCTTTCGTAATCCTCCAGTAAGGTACCGATCGCCTCGATCTCCGAGTCGGTCGATACCATTACTGTTACGTCATCGGCGTAGGCCGACACCGCTTTGCTCAATCCTGGTTCCAGGGGGATACCCTGCAACAACTCCAACTTCCTCAGTAAAGGCTCGAGAGTCAATACGTACAGAAGGGAGGAGAGAGGGCACCCATGTCGAATGGATCGTGTGATTTCGAACGGCTTCGAAAGGTAGCCGTTCACCTTGATCCTAGAACAGATGTGGTTGCTATGTAAGGCAGTGATCCATCCTCTGAAAACAGGACCGAACCCAGCCGCCGCTAGCACCGCATCCAGGTAACCATGGTCGACCCTATCGAACGCCTTAGACTGATCCAAGTTGATCAGGGCCCCACCGAAGCCGGGTTTGTTGCCAACCCTCTCTATGATGTATCGCATGAGGTGAAGGTTATCGTGAATGGACCTGGATGGGATAGCACATGTCTGCGCATCTCCCACCAGGCCACCCACGACAAGCGCCAACCTCTTTGCTAACACCTTGGCCAAAACTTTAACTCTGTGTTTAGCAGGGTTATGGGCCGAAAATGATTTATACTATCCCCCTTGTTCTCGTCCTTCCTCACCAGCGAGACTACGCCCTTGGCTACAGAACAAGGAATTCTCCCGTTCTGCTGCCAATTGCAGTAGACCGCTTCGAGGAGTTCGGAGAAGAAGACCAGCATTGCTAAATAAAGTTCGTAAGGTATACCATCGAGACCTGGAGATTTGCGTCTGCTGCATTGGCTCAGCGCATCCCCGATCTCATCAGCCGAGATTGGTCCCTCGAAGGACTCCGTCTCTTCGCTCGAGAGACGCGGCAGGCCGTCGAGGTATGGACCGAAATCCACGTCCCCGCCCGGACCCTCCTCTCCCCCGAATAATCGGGCAAAGTGCCTTTGAAAGGCCTCGCACATCTGCTTAGGCTCCCGGATCACCCGTCCATCCTCGTCTTGCAAAGACCTGATGGTGGATCGATTTCCACTCTTAGCTTCTGTCACGCGTGCCCAGCCAACGGCTTTGGCCCCCTCATTACCTAGAGCACGTATTTTATTTCGAATGACGCAGCCTTCGTGCTTTGCATCGAAAAACTGGTTCAAGGCCGTCCTCGATGCCAGCACTCTGGCCACATCTTCGCTCTTGATTGCCTCTTCTAATTTACCTGTTAATTCTTTCTCGTTTCTATTCCTATCGGCAGCTAACATCTTGCTATAACTTATTGATTCTGTTCTAATCTCTCTTTTGAGAGATGCCCACCATCGGTTGCTGACGATTGCACCCGTTAACCTCTCCTTAACTAATCTGCTAATCCGGTTTCTGTAAGGCTCTTTTGCCGGTAAAGACAAATTAAGTTTCCAGTAACCGGGACCCTGTTTATGTGTTTTCTCGAGATTGACTACGCAGGTCACTAATTTGTGATCCGTATAACCAACCGTGAGCATTTCTGGACAGCTTAATATGTCCCTATCCTTACTTCTAACTAAGAATCTATCTAAGTACGATCTAGATTGACCACTGCGGTTCGTCCAAGTCCAGGTTGGCACAGTTGGAAAATCTAGTCGATATCTATCGACCAAGTTAAAACGGTCGAGTAACCCCTTGAGGCTATTACACCTCCCTCTATTAGGACATGCTCCTGCATAGTCCCAACGTGCATCTAGGATGTCATTCCAATCCCCCGTTAGAAGCAGGGAACGCGACGTTCCCAGAAAAGTCTCCAAACGCTGGAAGAAGTCGGGCCGTTCAGCTCCGGAAGGGGAGTAGACGGCGACCAGTCTCAAGGCCGCACCTTCACTACTGCCAACGTCTAGCACCAACAAACGACCCTCTGGGTCCGAGTGAACAACCTGTACGGCGAGACCCAGGTGTTTTTCCAGCAGTACGACAACCCCACCCCCACCTCCAGGTTGACAGAGAGATGCATGCACCTTAGAGTCTCACAGATAACCATTACATTTATACCACGTGACCTGAGGTCATTTAGAAACTTTGCTTGCTTCCAAGTTGAGCTCAGGCCACGTGCATTCAAACATCCTACTCTTAACACATCCATGTGGGCGGCAAAGCCAAAGGAGAGTGTAAAGACCTACCTTTCTGCTTCCCGGGGTTCGGGTCGCACGACTTCCATGGGGTCGGGGGTGTTGGGTGAAGGGGTGTCTTGTGGTGGTGTGGGGTCGTCAGTGTGTGGTGGGGCTGGGGTGTTTGGAGTTGTGTTGGGGAGGGGAAGGGGAGGGGGAAAGCTTTTTAGTAGGACGCGGTTTATGGGCTTGACAGAGGGTGGTCCTACGTCCTCCTTAAAATCCTTTTTTAGTTTTTGGTAGAGGTTCATTGGGATCTTTATTAATTTTAAATGTGGGTAGTTTTCTGAAGAAACAAAGTTTACACCTTCGGTTTGTACCGAAGGATTATTGTTTATGACTTCATTTAATTTATTATTGTTTCTGTTGATGTAAGTATAGTGTAATGTCTTTTTTTGGGATGGTGTGAGTGTTTCGAAGAGGGGAGGGGCAGGTTTGGTTTTGTTTGTTGCTGGAGGGGTGTTTTGTATTTTGTTGAACTGTGTTGACATTTGGGTAGGGGTTGTTTGACCTTGTGTGTTTTGCACATGTTTTCTTTTTTTCCTTTTAATCTGTCTGAAGGACTCCGTTTCTTCCTCCGAATTCGTTGGGTTATCTTCAGTGTTGGAGGGAAGAGGTATGTTTGCTGGTAATGTTTCCGTGTTGGTTTTCTTTGTGGGGGAGATGGATATCACTATGTTAGACTGTGTTGTGCGTTGTAGCTGCGGTAGTTGTGTTGTTTTATTGAGTGAGGGGTTGGGTGGGACTGTATTTTGTTTTTGGGTAATGTGTTGTGACTGTTTGTGTTGTGGTGGTGGTGTAGTTTTACTGAGGGACGGGTTGGGTGGGACTGAGTTTTGTTGTTTGTTTATCTGTTGTGGTGGTGGTGGAGCTGGTGTTGGTAGCAGGGTTTTCTTTTTGTTGAGTTGGGGACAAGCCGCCTTCAGGTGCCCTCTGCCTGCACAGATATGACAGGACGGCCTTCTCCCCTCCACGCTAATGTTTATATACCCGTGGCCCTCTAATTGGATTCTGTCGGGTATTTGAGCGATGCGTTCAGGCTTCATTTGCACTACAAGTTCTATACCTGTTCCACTGAACGCATTGCCTGTGGTTTTCCCAATGGAAATCACGTTGTCATTCGCTGGATCGATGAAGCCATCTATGACCCAGCAGTAGTCCACATCTGGCATCATTGCATCCAGCCATATGCGCTGAGTTCTTTTACCCATATAAGATGGATAAAAGGTAAAATTTGTCGAACGAATCGGTGACAAAGCACATTTTTTTGCCGCCGATTCGTTCTTCATAATAATCGCTAGGCTTCCATACACTCTGCCTCTTCTTATGAAAGTGGTTTCATTAAGTAGTTCTGTAAGTACTGCTTTGATTTCTGTTTGTGTTGGCTGTTGACGTTTTTTAGAAATGTTGTTTATGGTGCGGAAAACGACCGTCCGACTTTCAATGTCTTTGGTGAGTTCTTGAGGCATTTTTACCGATAAAATACCATTTTCCCCTTCAGTTATGTATTG
Source organism: Eledone cirrhosa (assembly GCA_964016885.1). Classification (NCBI taxonomy): domain Eukaryota; kingdom Metazoa; phylum Mollusca; class Cephalopoda; order Octopoda; family Eledonidae; genus Eledone; species Eledone cirrhosa. The sequence goes on from OZ024740.1 coordinate 28,910,379, forward strand.
TTTGGCGTCTGTAATTCTTTGTGCCACATCTGAAATATTTTCAGGTATATATGTCAAAGATTTCTTTTTTGTTTGTGCAAATGAAATATTATTGGTGTTGACTTTGTCGTCTGCTTTGCTTTCTGTTATAATGTTGTTTTCAAATGTTATTTTTGTGTTTGTCGTGTCTTTGTTTGTGGTATTAATATTGTCAATTTTTCAAATTTTTTTTTTCTTCCGTTGTTGGAATCAATGTCCAGATTTTTGTTTTCGTCATTTTTCTCCGCAGATTCGTCTGTTTTTCTTTTATTTTTTCTTTCCTTCTCTATGACGTTAGTTGGGAAGGAAGGGGGGGGGGGACTAAAGCGTGCGAGCTTACAACTCTTACCGCTGTCCCCCCACCACTATTTTCGTTAGCTTCGTTTAACATTTCTGTCAGACGATTGAAATTTTTTATACCACAACATTTTTAAAAACAGGTTTTTCACCCCTGGGAGGGGCAAAGATAAGCTGACCCACCGCCTGACAGTTCAGACGGGGGGTCAAGCTACACAATAGTATCAACATTTAAATTGAACTTACAAAATTTCCGCAATAAATTTGAACAAAACTTCTGCGCGAAGTGAATTACATCTACGCTGTAGAACAGACGACAGCTAGATTCATCAGATAGATAGATAGATAGATAGATAGATAGATAGATAGATAGATAGATAGATAGATAGATAGATAGATAGATAGATTTCTTTTATTTGCCACTAGGGCATCAAAAGTGGGACAAGTACAAAGGGGGGAGTTTACACAAAAAGGCGTCCTCAATAAGGAGGAGGCAATAACAAAATATAAAAATAAAATAAGATATAACAAAAAATAAAATTTTTAACAAAATCCTCAATAGAGAGGAGGCGCCTTGGGGGGTCGCACACACCCCCGAAAAAAGTGTGCAACCCTTCTCCTCAGGAGCACAGAGAAGGGGTGCTCCCTTGGTCTTTCATCTTCCTCACCTATAGTCTGATGTAGAGTGAAGGCCCATTCACACGGGTCATTCTCGCCACTTTCACCCATCTTTCATAGAAACGGCTGGGGTGCAGCACCTCTCTCTCCATCCTGATCCTTCTTCCGAAATGATATCGGAAGAAACGGACCAGTTGTTGGCCAGAGAGAAAGGTGCCCGACCTCAGTCCTTTCAGACGCGTCCACCATACAACCTCTTTCGCCATGGCTATTACGCACAGAAACACCGCCTCTGCTTCATCTTTGAAGGGGGGAGGCGGCTTGATCATTACAATAGACTCAGTGGTCAACCGGATCGGTCCCACCCTTGACAGCAGTTGTTCGACATAGCCCCACAGATCGGCTACGCCCGAGCAGTGTACTAATGCGTGTGCAACGGTTTCCTCGTCGCACACGCATCTGGGACAGATCTTTTTGGCGGGGTCCCTACCCGGGCGCCCGTGTCTGTAGAGCCTTTCTCGAACGGGTAAAGCCCCTCGGTAGCACTGCCAGGCCAGGGACTTCTGGAAGTTGTCCATAGGTCCCGGGCTGAATGTCCTACCGAACAGGCTGGCCAGTTCGTCCTCCTCCATGTCTAGGGCTTCTCCGAGGTCGTCGTCGCACCTGCTGCGCACCAGCCCTCTATAGAATGTTGCGGTGGAGTCTCCACTGATAACCGGATCCGCCTGCCAGAGGGCGGTGAGCGCCTGGGCACACTCAGTGTGCCAGGCGCCCAGTTTTCTCGGTCTTTGCTTGACCCAGGATTGCAGCTCGGTGAGTGAGACGAGTCTGGGAAAGGTTCGTCTCACAAACGAGGCCCACACCGGTTGTCCGGTGAGGAATACGTAGAGGTGCCGTAGCCTTAATGCGTGTTTACGCATCATTAGCCACGGCATCCCCAGCCCTCCTTTCGAAGGGTGTTGACAGCAGATGGATCTCCTCACCATAGGAGCCCGCCTCTTCCAAAGGAATTGGAAGAGCGCGCGCTCCATCTTGGTGAGGGTTTCCCTTGGGCAGGGCACTACGGTCAGGCGGTAGTAGATGACGGACGCTATGTAGGTGTTCGCCACCTCCGCCTGACCTTTCAGGGATAGTTTGCAACTGGCCCACTTCTGGGTCAGTGCAAACACCCTGTTCGTAACCTCCGCCCAGTTTTTCTCCACCTGGAGGTCCGGTCCGAACCAGACCCCGAGCAACTTCACCGGGCCCTCCGTCCAGCGTCCGACGACGCTATCGGAGGGCATCGGTCTGCCCCTCCACGTGCCGAGTTGCAAACCGATCGACTTGTCCCGGTTCAGCTTAGCCCCTGTGAACTTTTCGTACTCCTCCAGTAAGGTGCCGACCGCCTCGATTTCGGAGGCCGTCGACACCATTACTGTCACGTCATCGGCGTAGGCCGACACCGCTTTCCGCAATCCCGGTTCCAAAGGGATGCCCTGCAACAACTCCAACTTCCGCAGTAGTGGCTCGAGAGTCAACACATACAGAAGGGAGGAGAGAGGGCACCCTTGTCGGATGGACCGCGCGATTTTGAACGGCTCCGAGAGGTAGCCGTTCACCTTGACCCTAGAGCAGATGCGGCTGCTGTGCATAGCAGTGATCCAGCCCCTGAAAACGGGTCCGAAGCCTGCCGCCGCTAGCACCGCATCCAGGTAACCATGGTCGACCCTATCGAACGCCTTAGATTGATCCAAGTTGATCAGAGCCCCACCAAAGCCGGGTTCGTTCCCAACCCTCTCTATCATGTATCGCATGAGGTGGAGGTTGTCATGGATGGACCTGGACGGGATAGCGCATGTCTGCGCATCTCCCACCAGGTTGCCCACGACAAGCGCCAACCTCTTTGCTAGCACCTTGGCCAAAATCTGTAACTCTGTATTTAGCAGTGTTATGGGCCTGAAGTTACTTATTTCGTCCCCCTTGTTCTCGTCCTTCCTCACTAGCGTGACTACGCCCTTGGTCACAGTACAGGGAATTCTCCCGTTCTGTTGCCAGTTGCAGTAGACCGCCTCGAGGAGATCGGGGAACAAGTCCGGCATAGCTAGATATAATTCGTAAGGAAGACCATCGAGACCCGGGGATTTGCGTTTGCCGCATTGGCTCAGCACGTCCTCTATCTCAGCGGCCGAAATCGGCTCCTCGCAGGACTTCGCCTCCCTGTCCGAGAGGCGCGGCAGGCCGTCGAGGTATGGACCGAAGTCCACGTTCCCAACCGGCTCCCCGCCCCTCCCGAACAGTCGGGCAAAGTGCCTTTGAAAGGCCTCACACATCTGCTTAGGCTCAAGAATCGCCCGTCCATCCAGGTCTTGCAAAGACCGGATGGTGGATTTAATTCCACTGTTGGCCTCTGTCACGCGGGCCCAGCTAACAGCTTTGGTCCCCTCGTTCCCTAGAGCACGTATTTTAGTTCGGACAACGCAGCCTTCGTGCTTCGCGTCGAAAAACTGGCTCAAAGCCGTTCTCGACGCTAGCACTCTGGCCACTTCGCCGCTTCTAATTGCCTCTTCTACTCTATCTATTAGCTCCCTTTCCTTCCTATTCCTATCCGCAGCTAGAACCTTACTAAATTCTATCGAGACTACTCTAATCTCTCTCTTTAGAGATACCCACCACCTGCTGTTGACGATCGCTCCAGTCAACCGTTCCTTAACTAACGTACTAATCCGATTCCTGTAGGCTCTACTTGCCGGCAAGGACAAGTTGAGCTTCCAGTAACCGGGGCCCTGTCTATGAGTTCTGTCAAGGTTGACCATGCAGGTCACTAATTTGTGGTCTGAATAGCCAACAATGCGCATTTTTGGACAACTTAAAAAGTCCTTATCCTTAATTCTAACTAAGAACCTATCTAGGTACGACCTAGATGATCCGCTACGATTTGCCCAAGTCCAGGTTGGCGCAGTCGGAAAATCTAGTCGATATCTATCGGCCAGGTCAAATCGACCGATTAACCCTTTGAGGCTATTACACCCCTCTCTATCGGGGCAGGCCCCTACGTAGTCCCAGCGTGCATCTAGGATACCATTCCAGTCCCCCACTAATAGCAAGGAGCGGGACGTCCCTAGAAAAGTCTCCAGACGATGGAAGAAGTCCGGCCGCATTGACCCGAAAGGGCCGTAGGCGGCTACCAACCTAAACGCTCCGCCTTTACCACTGCCAAGGTCCAGAACCACTAGTCGACCCTCCGGGTCCAAATGTACCACCTGTGTTGCGAGACCCAGATGTTTTTGCAGCAGAACGACAACTCCACCCCCACCTCCGGGCTGACAGAGAGATGCGTGCATCTCAAAGTCATCAAAGGTGGGGGCCAGCTGTCGCACGTTGCTGATCCGGGCCTCGCAAATAACCATCACATCTATACGTTGTGACCTGAGGTCATTTAGAAGCATTGCTTGCTTCCAAGTTGAGCCCAGGCCACGCGCATTTAAACAGCCTACTCTTAGCATAGCCATGTTGGTGGTGAAGAGAAAAGGCACTTACCTCTCTGCGTCCCGGGTATCGGGCTGCACAATTTCCATTAGGGTGGGGGATGGGTTGTTGGGTGGGGTGGTGGTTTGTGGAAGTGTGTGGGCATCAGTGTGTTGTGTGGTTGGGGAGCTTGGAGTTGTGAGGGTGTTTGGGGAGGGGGTGGGATAGTTTTTTAGGAGGACGCGGTTAATGGGCCCGACGCAGGGGGGACCCACGTCCTCTTTAAAATTGTTTTTTAAAGTTTTATAGGTGTCCTGTGGGGCCTTAATCATTTTGAGGTGGGGGAAATCCCCTGCCTGGGTGAAGTTAGGCCCTTGTGTTTTTATTAGATTGTTGTTGTACACAATGTTTAACAGTTTTTTGTTTCTTGTATTTATGTATGTGTATGCATGTTTTTGTTTTTGTGTGGTGTTTTTTGTTTGCTGTTGTGAGCTCTTTTGTGTTGGTGTCAGTGTTATGTTTTGGGGAGGGGTTTTTTTCATTTGTGTGTCTGAGGTGTGTTTTCTTTTTTTTCTTTTGATTGTGTGGAAGTGCTCCTCCTCGTCTGACGACGAACTAGGGTCATCTTCCGCGTTGGAGGGGAGGGGTATATTTTCGGGTTGTGTTTGCGGTACGGGTGTTTTGGAAATTGTTTTTGTTTTTTGAGTGGAGGGGATGGGTTGGGCATTGTTTTGTTTTGGTTTGAGCTGTGGTGGTTGTTTTTGTAGTGGTAGTTGTGGTGATTGTGTTGGTTGTGCAGTTGTTGGTGGTGTAGGCAGGATTGGGGTTTTCTTATTAAGTTGGGGACAGACAGCCCTCAGGTGACCTCTGGTTCCGCAGAGGTAACACGAGGGCCGTCTACCCTCAACGGTAATGTTGATGAAGGTTAGATCATCCAGTATGACGCGTTCAGGGATCTGGGCGATCCTTTCGGGCCTCATTTGAACTACAAGTTCGAGGCTCGTTCCACTGAACGCGTCACCCGATGCCTTTCCCATGGACACCAGCATGTCATCCTCCAGGTCCAGAAAACCTGTCAAAACCCACCATATGTCCATAATCGGCAGGATGGTGTGGATTTTTATTTTTTTGTGTTCTTCTACCCATGTACGTAGGGTAGAAGGTGTATGCGGTGGATGTGATTGGTTTGATGGACAGTTTCACTGCTGTGTCCCTGTCCTTCATGAGAATGGATAGACTCCCGTAGAGTCTATCCTTCTGAATGAAGGTGATGTCCTTCATGACGTCTTTTAAAACCAGCTCTATCTCGCTCTGTGATGGTTGAGCTGGTTTTTTACTTTTGTTCGAGATTGTCCTAAACATGACCGTGTTTAGGAGTCTCTGGCTTTTTAGTTCCGGGGGGGAATGGATTGTGAATATATAGATACATAGATAGATAGATAGATAGATAGATAGCTTATCCAGTATATATATCACTGATATTGTTGCTTAAACACAGGTCTGCCCCAATTCAATAGATTTAACATCAAAAGCTTTTCTTTGTTGCATGGTGTAATGCAGCTTACATTATAGGATGTCTTTTTTAAAGACTATAATATGCGATTTGAGGGTTATTTTGTTACTACTATCTAATAATTTGTTATTTCTTCTAAGATGCGGCAAATTGGCAGAGTCGTTAGAACGTCGGGTTGAATTCTTTGCAGTATTCATTCTGGTTCTCTGCTCTCTGAGTTAAAATCCCGTCGGGCTCAACTTTGTCTTTCATCCATTCAAGGTCGATAAAAAAAGTACCAGTGAAGTATTGAGATCTATATCTCATTCTCACTTCCTTTCTCTCACAATCTATCATTTCCTGGAAGATATCTGCTGCAGTCAGACCCGGAGAGGGGCTCCACAAGGTTTTTAAAATACCCTAGAAACATCGTATGTCTATAAGGTACACCCTCGACTTCCACGGGAGTTACGCGAACGATCGTCCGACCGACCATTTATCTATTCTAAATCAGTGATACAATAAATATTTTTCTTGTCGCCTTTAATAAGTTTCTGGAATTATATACATGACAAATGATGTAGTCTGTATGTGAGCAACCATTCAGCACTATCGCACCGTTCCTATGTTTTCATCCGTCTTCTGGTTGGTTTTGATTTTACGAGCAAAACCAACCGGTGGGACACCCAGGTGTAGACCCCGAGCAACATGGTTGGATAACATCCATGTGCATGATTGGTGTCGTTTGGGGATCCAGCCGGATCAGTTAGAAACGGTTGCTTCTGACAGGACCCAAGAAGAAGAAGAAGAAGAAGAAGAAGAAGAAGAAGAAGAAGAAGAAGAAGAAGAAGAAGAAGAAGAAGAAGAAGAAGAAGAAGAAGAAGAAGAAGAAGAAGAAGAAGAAGAAGTGTGATAGTGTTAGATGGTTCATGACATACGGCATACAACATTTGTTATATATATAATTCCATGATTCTAGAATGGCCATATAATACATTAGGGTAGCAGATACATTTCTAATTGGCCCATAATAAAAGCTTTTACAGCCGCAAACATTCTACCATTTTAGAAATAATTCGCTTTACATCTTCCAATGTCTCTGTCTTTATTTCTATGTTTTATATAAGCGAGGGTGATATGATGTTTGGTTCGAGAGAATCTCCGAATAAACACTAATTGCTATATTCAATCATGTCTTCTTGACAGTTTCCAGTACAAATGGTTCATTTACAATTTTTCAGACTATGATCACTCCAACAATGAACCAGTAATGTATTGGGGTTAATCTATATCCCCCCTCTCTCTCTCTCTCTCTCTCTCTCTCTCTCTCTCTGTTTTGGTGTACTATACTGCATCAGGAAAGGCCTTCAAGGCCCCCTCTTCCCGTATCATCTCAGGTATTTCATTTATTAACATCAACACATAGTCACACACACACACACACACACACACACATATACACACACATATATATATATATATATATATATATATATATATATATATATATGGTGGCTGCCAACTCGTTTTCGAGTACGGCCACTACTTTATATCCATGTAGGAAAACCCCTACCGATGCGCTAAATGAGTGTGACTTTTTAGTCCAGCCAGCAACTTGAAAACTCTGGTACAAACACTACCCTTGCGACAATTATTGACACATAGTGCTGGGCCCATGGTACCATGTGACGACAAGTGCAGAGAGATCTCCAGATATAAAGCAATGCCTGTGCCGTGAAGCTTTTATAGTGAGCAAAGGCACTGCACAAAGCCAGTCCCACTCTTAACCAAGATGATATTTACCAAAAAGAAGAACAAGTCAACATCATTGGATACCATCAGGGTTGCAGGTGTTATATCAGAGTTTTCCTTCTCCTAGAAGTCTGCCTTGACAAAGGCTAAGGGGGCATATATATATATATATGGGATAACAGGTTATCGTTGTAGGTAATCCAGTTAGCGGTTGTGAGTACTCTGCGTCGTGTATTCTGAATAATGTAATGGAGATCGAGTGACGCAACTTCGAGCGATTAGCGACTTCTAGAGTCACCGGATCAATGAAACAATTGTCAATACCTGAAATAAAGCCCCTTATTGTACAGCCAACCATGTTACTCTTCATTCTTTCACTATATATATATATATATATATATATATATATATATATATATATATATATATATATATATATATATATATATATATATGAGAATTAAAATAACAATTAAAATACTGGAGTGTGTTGGAGTTAAACACACTCTTCATATTATAGAAATGACAGTATAAGATATAGCTCAATGTAATTAAACAGAGCCGAAGAATTATAAAAAATAAACCAAAGAAGCCTTCAATACATCAAAAGTCTTTATTAGCCAACAATGTTTCGTCCTATTAAGGACTCATCAGGGCAAGTAAAGCTACAAGAAGCACTATCGGCCAATACAAGCCAAAAACTCAGAAGAATATGGAGTATACATCTATAAAAGCCTAGGAAGGATATCAAGGAAAAGTAGGCTAAGATTAAGAGTGAGCAGTTACAAACATAGATATAGACCAAATAGCAAGGAAGTGATTAACATGTTGAACCCACATTGTAAATATTATATATTGCAAAAACTTGAAACACAAATGGTAATATAATGCGAGAATTACAGTACGATATATAATATAATATAATAGATGATGATAATAAAAAGCTTAATATATGTATATATATATATATATATATATATATATATATATATATATATATATATATATACATTAGTACAAACACAAACTAACACTTATTAAGTATTTAAATATATATATATAAATTGTTTACAGTATAATATAATAAAGATAAAAATAAGAATAAAGATAAAAATAAAAATAAAATATAATATATAATTCCCTGTCAGTGTGCATAAACAATATAAAATCATTATAATAACATTATAATAACAATATTATAATATATTGGCATCAAAAGATATACAAAATTACATCATATATATAATTCAAGGTTAACAAATAGTATAAAGTTTTACACAGGGTAAGAAAAAAAAAACATATTAAACTAAATAGTGTTGAAAAAATTGTGTTGAAAAAAATATCTATACCATTGTAACAAATACACGGAGGTCAAGACGTTTTACATTGGCATAAATATTACCAAAATATCTCAAGATATTACAAAATATAACAGAACAGTACTTCGAATAACATATATTAAAATCTATAATACGATTACATAAAAATGATATGATATAACAACATTAGTGTCAAATATCAAACAGAGTCTATGGAAATGCTTAATAAATATTTACGTGGTTGCGATACACAGACATATATTAATGAACAGCGTGTGGTAGTAAAAAAATAAATAAAATAAACCGAAGATCGAAAAACAAAAACAAGTATATTTACTTAGGTGTCACAAGCGGTTAAGTAAAAGAAGAGATAGAAATGTAAGCGGCGAATTGACTAGAAAACCTTTTTAAATTAATTAATATTAAAAGTATTTAAAATACATATTTAGTCACTTCAAAATTGGCTATAGTTTAAGTCATCAAAAACGTATAAGTTTGAGATATTTCAATAAAATTATCAAGAATAGAGTAAAATATGCTCCGTTCAGTCGAATAACGTTATCAAATAAAAGCACTCTAAATAGAACTATGGTAGACCAATGGGAACAGAAAGAAGAGAGGTTATGGAGGATAGGAAGGAGCATAAAAGTAAAATCAATATATTATATAATATCATAAAAGGAGCATAAAGGTGAAATTTATATATAGTATAATAGAAGGGGCGGATATTAAGTGTGTAGAGGAGGAGGTAAATTAGTTGAATGAGACTCCAACCAAAGTATTTAATAAGATATAAACCCATAACGTGTTAGTAGTGAAACTATAATAATGCTTAAGACGATAAATAGGGTATGGTAGCCAAAAGACTATGGAAACTAAAATCGAAAAGTTGTAAAAAAACTAATAATAATAAAGATGATGGTAATCAAAATGAACATAAACAAAAAAGATAAGGAAATATAGCAGCTAATGGATACGATTTAAACTACCAGAACTTTTAGGTCTATAATAGAAGAAAGAATTAGAAATGGCATGGGGGCAGGAAGAAAATATCTCAGACTTTCTATTAAGCAAAACTTCCCTAGAGAAAATTATAGAGTGGGTCTCTAGGATACAGAGATTACAGAATTTAGTGTGTGTTGATAGGTTATTAGAGCGTGCTACTATACGCCAATTAAGGCTATATGGCATGCCTGCCCCTTTAAGATCCCAGATATGGTGTGCTAAAGAAGTAGAGTTCTTAAACTTAACATGCTTAAAATTAGAGATATGAGAATTAAACCTAGTTTTAAAAGTATTAGATGTGGAGCCTATATATGTGCCATTAGAAGAATCAGTCTTAACTTCACAAGCATAAACAATGTTCCTAGAGAGGCAGTGACTATTTAAAGGGCAGTTAATACTTACTCTACAGTTACACTTCCTGGTGCTATTTACCGGCTGAATAAGTGATGCATCACTTCTAGGGTTATTATAAGATAAGGTCTGCTCAGGTGGTAAGGCATTAATGGATCTATCAAGACTAGTAGTACGCAAAGAGGAGTAGCTGTCCCTAATTTTCTTATTGTTAGTGCTAGCTAAATGAGAACTAATATTAGGGGTGGTAGAGAATGATAGTTTAATTACATTTTTATTAAAAATACCATGGTATTTATTAGTAGGAGGGAAATTTTTCTCTAAGATAGAAAAGGAAGACCTAGGGATGTTAGTTAATACTTCATGATCATAAGGCGGTTTAAAATAAGTATTGAGTCTCCTCCTATTTCTATCCTTACGAACTCTACCGTTATCCAGTATCCCACTAATAGGATCAGGGTTACTACGAGGACTAGTTGAAACAACATTATTAGAAGCAGCCAAAACCCTATTTAGTCTCCTTCTGTTTCCACCTTTAGTATATCTACTGTTATCTGGAATCATATCAATAGGATTAGGGTTACTACCAGGATCAGTTGAAACAACACTATTAGAATTAGTAAAAACATTACCACTGGGTGAGCGGTCAGAGTGCCTAACTTGTTCCCTAGAACTAATCCCGAAAAGTGTACCATTAGACTCCCTATTACGATTACGGTAGCTTAACTTATGGATGGGTTCGGATACACCTATGGGATTTCTACGATTCTTATGCTTTCTATTCCCATTCATGGCCATATTAGGGGAAATCACGTTATTATTATTATGGGTTAACGGAGACTTTCTAAGGTTGTTCTCATTATAACGTATTTTACCAGAGTAACCAGAGTTAGCTAGGGCATTATTATAGTACTCTGCGTGTGAATTAAATATTCCTATATCCTTAGAGAGTGTGGAAATTCTATTAGATACACCGTTAATTATAGAGCTAATCATAGATTTGGGGTGGTTAGAATTGGGATTAACATAAGAGAGTATCTCATTTGGCTTATGGAAGGGTTTATAACTATTAGTGACCAAGTCCAAAGTCACATCTAAAAAGTTGACCGCTCTATCATTTCTATCAATCGTGATCGAAAGGTTAACATTTTTAAAAAAATTATAAAGTTTCTTCCTATTATGCTCAATGGTGTTGGTGCTAGAGTTTATCACAAACAATGCATCGTCACGATAAAGTCCGCCTTTAAGGTGCGGAAAGGTAACATACAGTTCATTTAGGAGGAACAGCCCAACAAGATCAGTTACCTGGGCCGAATCACTCGAACCCATTGTAACGTCGAAATTGTTGGGTGTGTTTTTACGCGTCCAAAGTGTATCCTCGAATTTGATGATAGTCCTACGGGCTGCTAGTATAACATCAATCTGCGGTCGTGTAAGGCTAGACACTTGCATGGCCATAGTTAAGGCTTTATTAAGGAGGATAGGTGAAATCGACGTGTAATAGGCATCAATATCAAACTGGATAAACCTACTAGACTCAAGTTTATTAATACCAGAGAACCAATCTATAACATCCTTAGTGTTCTCCCATAGATTAAAATGAACCTTTTCCCTAACGGCTGGTATAATTAGGTCAAGAATTTTCTTACTAATAATAGCTATATCCGACTTAGAAGGACTAATGAGTCTAACAGAAGGATTACTAATGAAGTCTACCTTATGATCCTTAAGAGTAAATCTCGGTTCCCTAGGGTAATATGGCTGGGTATACTTATCAAGGCCCAGGTCCGAAATTATCTTGAGACCCACATTATTGATATGATCCAAATTATCTTGCGTTGTCTTTTTGTAATTTTTATGCAGCTCCTTATAGATAAAATTACGGTAAGCATTGTAATCCATAGAGTAAAGATTCTTAGTCTTGTCTGCCGGGACAAGAATAGACTTATTCCCTTTAAAATCCTTAACGATATTCTTAAGTTTAGACTGGAACCTGTCGAACTTATTATAGTTCCCATATCTATTATACGGCCTATACTTTATATTTTTGACAAGGGAAAGTAAATCGTTCTCAAAATTATCTAATAGAACATTATGCAGTGGGCTCTTATAAGTCTTGAAACCAAAGTTATTGAAACGAGTCCTATCCCGGGGGTCAATCCCATTCCTATTAATGTCAAAGTGGAAAGCACGCCATCTAATATATATATATATATATATATATATATATATATATATATATATATATATATATATATATATATATATATTTAATATATATATATTTAATATAGAAAAGGGTTCTACAGGACAAGAACTGTTTCATTCGGGAGAAATCATCATGAATCCGACTGTCCAAGTACTTGGACAGCAGTCGGCTTCCTGATGATTTCTTCCGAATGAAACACTTCTCGTCCTGTAGAAGCCATTTCTATATTAAATATATATACATATTAAATATAAGTAGAAATAAACACAGTAAATTCTGCGTCTAAAATTACGAGTGTAGATTATACCACAAATGTTTTATATATTTAAACTGAAGCATACATTAAGATACAAGATTTCCTATACATACCGTATCAATAACGATTTCATCTCTCGAACAGACTAAAGATTTAATCTGTTTCGCTGATGAAATGCCTAATCTTTAGACATTTCATCAGCGAGAGATTAAATGAAACAAAACACATCTAACAAGAACTCACGCAAGTAAATAATGTACCTCGTGGGTTGAAAGCTATACGTGGGGTGAGTGGTTATGCTAGACATAATAGCCTAATTACACTCATCTTATAAGCTCACATAGATAGGGAGCCGAAATACAAATAAAATATAGAGTTATTAACTCAAAATGTAATTAGGCTATTATTTCTAGCATAACCACTCACACCACGTATAGATTTCAACCCACGAGGTTATTTTATAATATATATATAATATATATATATATATATATTAGAAAGTGAGGTTTTTTTACAAAATGAAAAATAACCGAGGTGTCCTACACGAGTGAAAGTATAAAGAATAAAAGATGAAATCGAAAATGCAACTGGAGTCTTATTTAAAAAAATATATATATATGAGAAAAACCACAGACCCTCCATCTCAACTCTACTTTTGAAAAGCAGAAGAACTGCGAAACCGGTAAAGGAATCAAATAAATATATATATTTTTTAAAAAATAAGACTCCAGTACCATTTTCGATTTCATCTTTTTTTCTTTATACTTTCACTCGTGTAGGACACCTCAAAAGAGGGCTCGATAACTTTAATCTGTTATTTTAATAAATATATGAAAATATATATATATATGTATATATATATATATATATATATATATATATATATATATATATATATATATATATATATATATATATATATATAAACTAATATTCGAAGTTAACTCATTTTGTCTTTGTTTTCTTTTTCTTTTGCTCGTTCTGTTTATTGGCTCGTTCCATATATATATATATATATAGGATATGTGTTCCTTCACGCACAAGGCGCTAAGGTACGCATGTATTGTCCAACCAAATGCCAGTGTGGTTCAATGGCAGGTTAATAAATTAACGAGCCAGAACAAATATAAACAAGGTTTAGCAAATAATGAAAAAGTTTCAAAATAAATTAAAAAAAATTGACTTTACCTACTATAGTTACCTTTACCGGTCGGTTTCGAATCCCAAAAATAAAACGGAGACCATACGGCCTTCGTTGCAAAGAAAGATTCTCGTCAGAATGTTCTTTTCATTCAAAGAATATAAAATTCCTGAATTTAAATTACAGACTAGCGCTATCAAAACTGTTCCTGGGATGAGAGTGGATGATGTAGAAACATGTTTATCAAGGCCGAAGCAAAGATAGAGGCAGAAGGAGGTAGGTCAAACCAGCCACAGCTATCACTAGCAGCAGTCGGGGCGACCAAATTTGTTCTCAACATTAGAGGAGATAGTAGTAATAGGATATGTGTTCCTTCACGCACAAGGCGCTAAGGTACGCATGTATTGTCCAACCAAATGCCAGTGTGGTTCAATGGCAGGTTAATAAATTAACGAGCCAGAACAAATATAAACAAGGTTTAGCAAATAATGAAAAAGTTTCAAAATAAATTTTAAAAAATTGACTTTACCTACTATAGTTACCTTTACCGATCGGTTTCGAATCCCAAAAATAAAACGGAGACCATACGGCCTTCGTTGCAAAGAAAGATTCTCGTCAGAAGGTTCTTTTCATTCAAAGAATATAAAATTCCTGAATTCCTGAGCGTGAAATTAATAAACATTTATTGTACTGCCTCTCTGTTTTGTCCCTGTTCATATTTTTCCATTATATATATATATATATATATATATATATATATATATATATATATATATATGGCAAGTAAGTATGTTTTGAAACAGTGAGCGAGTTTGAAATTAGAAAATATATAGCTTTCACCGTATTTTTAACTAAAGGAATTTTAGGTTGATAACGGGGTTTTGAACCCTCAGATAAATGGAAAAAGATGAGTATTGACGTACATGTACGTCAATACTCATCTTTTTCCATTTATCTGAGGGTTGAAAACCCCGTTATCAAGCTAAAATTCCTTTAGTTAAAAATACGGTGAAAGCTATATATTTTCTAATATATATATATATATATATATATATATATATATGTATATATATATATATAAGTTACTGGTTCCTATTACCCACTCTACTACCTCAAGTATTGAGTACTTTGGTGCGTTATGGTCCACCTGGTTCCTTACCAGATTTCCTTCGTTATGTATATATATATATATATATATATATATATATATATATATATATATATATATATATACATATATATATATATATATATATATATATATATATATATATATATATATATATATATATATATATATATATATATATTTATATAAATGTAAGTATGTATGTATACGTACATACATATATGTATACAGACGTACAGTAGCACGCATATATATATATATATATATATATATACATATATATACACATATGCATACAGGTACACATACATATATGCACGCATCAGTTTAGCCGATGCTACTGTACAATTGTTTCATCCAAACCTAGGCTTGATGTCTTCGGACCATTTTTCAATGTTTGTACACATAATTGACCTCCTTTCCAACGCAAGAGACATACAGATACATATGTATATATTGATGTACAGTGGAGTGACATATATTATATTATATTATTTCTGTATAGCAATTCAAATTCAAAATCAAAATCAAAATCAAAATTAAAATTAAAACAAAATTAAAACAAAATTAAAATACATTCGGCAGTTAACATAGATAATGCAAGCGGATAGTTTGTTAGTCAGATGTAGTAGTTATTGTATGCGTTAGTTACACGTGGGGCATGCACGTGTGTCTCATTTATATATGATTATTGTGTGGCAGGTAGTTACATGTAATACAAGCACTTTAAGCGGGTAAGTAAGAGTATTATGGAGGTTGTAGTGGTAAGGTATTTTTTGTATATAATAAAAAAGTATGTGTGCAAAAAAATAAAAAAAGGAGAAGCAAAAGAAAGTTGTGGTTTTCGTATCCACCACCATTTTCACATTCAGGAAATGTAATATATAGTTTATACATCCATCACATAATTAACGATGATTCCAAATTGGATGTTTGATGCATTAAATTATATTATTTTAGCTTATTGCGGCTCAGTGTTCTTTAATCCAATTTTATAGAGTAGGTTGTTTCTGCTGCGAGAATTTACATCGGTTTATTATCCGGAAGTATGTGTGTAATTAAGGGGAGTTAATGCGTAAGGGGAGGTAACTAGCTGATTTCCATAACTAAATGTATTGTTCTAATCTACATTATAAGGTGTCTCAATAGAGTCCCTTATATAGACGGTTATATATTTATATTCAGTTTCCAATTTTAAATACAGTCTACTCCATCATGATGTACTAAAGGTATCTATATTAGGATGATTACTCCCTATCATAGAGTGCTACAACTCAATATTCCATACAAAGAGCCATATCTTTATATCAAAGTTCTTTGCAAATGTAGTCTACTCACAGAACATGTCAGGGGACGTATTAGAACTATGTCTACATAACCCCTGGTAAGTTCTGGAACAGTGTATGGCTGTTTGCATGGCAAAGCCAAAAACATCTCTAGGGCAGACAAAAACATCCCTCATTTACAATGTCATTAATCTATCCATCAAGTTATACTTGCATATATAACTCACATACCATTCATACATAATCAATTGCACTTTTTTTTATTATATACAAAAAATACCTTACCACTACAACCTCCATAATACTCTTACTTACCCGCTTAAAGTGCTTGTATTACATGTAACACAATAATCATATATAAATGAGACACACGTGCATGCCCCACGTGTAACTAACGCATACAATAACTACTACATCTGACTAACAAACTATCCGCTTGCATTATCTATGTTAACTGCCGAATGTATTTTAATTTTGTTTTAATTTTGTTTTAATTTTAATTTTGATTTTGATTTTAAATTTGAATTGCTGTACGGAAATAATATAATATAATATATGTCACTCCACTGTACATCAATATATACATATGTATCTGTATGTCTCTTGCGTTGGAAAGGAGGTCAATTATGTGTACAAACATTGAAAAATGGTCCGAAGACATCAAGCCTAGGTTTGGATGAAACAATTGTAAGTGAATAAATGCTTTGAACATAGCTTTGATTCTTGTGAATTCTATATAACTGCTCTGTAGAACAATTGATATTATTACATTGAGGTATTTATCTTACTGGTAATAAGGTAGTAATAAATTACTGACCTTCACTGTTTAGGGTTTAAAATATATATAACTATAAAAAGTGTTAGTATATACATAACCATAAATAGTATCCTATATATATATATATATATATATATATATATATATATATATATATATATATATATATAT
>OZ024740.1:28937644-28962644 GCA_964016885.1 Eledone cirrhosa
GGATCAGTTACTCTGCTAATGAAAGGATCAGTTACTCTGCTAATAAAAGTTTCAGTTGCTCTGCTAAAGAAAGGATCAGTTACTCTGCTCACAAAAGGATCAGTTACTCTGCTAACGAAAGGATCAGTTACTCTGATAATCAAAGGATCGGTTACTCTGCTAACAAAAGGTTCAGTTATTCTGCTACCGAAAGGATCAGTTACTCTGTTAATGAAAGGATCATTTAATCTGCTAATTAACAGATCAGTTACTCTGCTAACGAAAGGATACGTTAATCTGCTAACTAAAGATTCAGTTAATCTGCTAATGAAAGGTTTAGTTACTCTGCTAAAGGAAGTTTCAGTTACTCTGCTAATTAAAGGATCAGTTACACTGCTAACGAAAAGATGAGTTATTCTGTTAACGAAAGGATCAGTTACTCTGATAACGAAAGGTTCAGTTACGCTGCTAATAAAAGTTTCAGTTACTGTGCTAATGAAAGGATCAGTTACTCTGCTAACGAAAGGATCAGTTACTCTGCTAATTAGAGGATCAGTTACTCTGCTGACAAGAGTTTCAGTTACTCTGCTAACGAAAGGATCATTTACTCTGCTAATGAAAGGATCATTACTCTGCTAATGAAAGGATCAGTTACTGTGCAAATGAAAGGATCATTTACTCTGCTAATGAAAGGATAAGTTACTCTGCTAATAAACGGATCATTTACTCTGCTAATGAAAGGATCAGTTACTCTGCTAATGAAAGGATAAGTTACTCTGCTAATGAAAGGATCAGTTACTCTACTAACGAAAGGTTCAGTTACGCTGCTAACGAAAGGATCAGTTACTCTGCTAACGAAAGTGTCAGTTGCTATGCTAATGAAAGGATCAGTTACTCTGCTAATGAAAGGATCATTTACTCTGCTAATGAAAGGATCATTACTCTTCTAATGAAAGGATCAGTTACTATGCTAATGAAAGGATCATTTACTCTGCTAATGAAAGGATCAGTTACTCTGCTAATAAACGGATCATTTACTCTGCTAATGAAAGGATCAGTTACTCTGCTAACGAAAGGATCAGTTACACTTCTAATGAAAGGGTCAGTTACTCTGCTAACGAAAGGATCAGTTACTCTGCTAACGAAAGTATCAGTTACTCTGCTAACGAAAGGATCAGTTACTCTTCTAATGAAAGGGTCAGTTACGCTGCTAATGAAAGTTTCAGTTACTCTGCTAATGAAAGTTTCAGTTACTCTGCTAACGAAAGGATCAGTTACTCTGCTAATCAGAGGATCAGTTACTCTGCTGGCGAAAGATTCAGTTACTCTGCTAACGAAAGGATCAGTTACTTTGCTAACGAAAGGTTCAGTTACGCTGCTAACGAAAGGATCAGTTACTCTGCTAAAGAAAGGATGAGTTACTCGGCTAACGAAAGGATCAGTTACTCTACTAAATAAAGTATCAGTTACTCCGCTAATGAAAGGTTCAGTAAATCTGCTAATGAAAGGATCAGTTACGCTGATACCGAAAGGATGAGTTACTCTGCTAACGAAAGGATGAGTTACTCTGCTAACGAAAGGTTCAGTTACGCTGCGAACGAAAGGATCAGTTACTCTGCTAAAGAAAGGATGAGTTACTCGGCTAACGAAAGGTTCAGATATTCTTCTAACGCAAGGATCAGTTTCTCTGCTAATGAAAGGATCTGTTACTCTGCTAACGAAAGGATCAGTTCCTCTGCTAATGAAAGGATTAGTTACTCTGCTAACGAAATTGTCAGCTGCTATGCTAATGAAAGGATCAGTTACTCTGCTAATGAAAGGATCAGTTACTCTGCTAACGAAAGGTTAAGTTACTCTGCTAATGAAAGGATCATTTACTCTGCTAATGAAAGGATCATTACTCTTCTAATGAAAGGATCAGTTACTATGCTAATGAAAGGATCATTTACTCTGCTAATGAAAGAATCAGTTACTCTGCTAATGAAAGGATAAGTTACTCTGCTAATGAAAGGATCAGTTACTCTGCTAACGAAATGATCAGTTACTCTTCTAATGAAAGGGTCAGTTACGCTGCTAACGAAAGGTTCAGTTACTCTGATAACGAAAGGTTCAGTTACGCTGCTAATGAAAGGATCAGTTACTCTGATAACGAAAGGATCAGTTACTCTGCTAATGAAAGGATCGGTTACTCTGCTAACGAAAGGATCAGTTACTCTGCTAACGAAAAGGATCAGTTACTCTGCTAATTAAAGTTTCACTTACTCTGCTACCGAAAGTTTCAGTTACTCTGCTAATGAAAGGATCATTGACTCTGCTAATGAAAGGATCAGTTACTCTGTAACGAAAGGATCAGTTACTCTGCTAATGAAAGGATCAGTTAAACTGCAAACGAAAGTATCAGTTACTATTCTAACGAAACAATCAGCTACTGTGCTAACGAAAGTTTCACTAACTCATCTAACGAAAGCATCAGTTACGCTGCCAACGAAAAGATGAGTTACTCTGCTAACGAAACGCTACAGTAACGCTGCTAATGTAAGTTTCAGTTACTCTGTTAATGAAAGGATCATTTACTCTGCTAACGAAAGGATCAGTTACTCTGCTAATGAAAGGATCAGTTACTCTGCTAATAAAAGTTTCAGTTGCTCTGCTAATGAAAGGATCAGTTACTCTGCTCACAAAAGGATCAGTTACTCTGCTAACGAAAGGATCAGTTACTGTGATAATCAAAGGATCGGTTACTCTGCTAACAAAAGGTTCAGTTATTCTGCTACCGAAAGGATCAGTTACTCTGTTAATGAAAGGATCATTTAATCTGCTAATTAACGGATCAGTTACTCTGCTAACGAAAGGATACGTTAATCTGCTAACTAAAGATTCAGTTAATCTGCTAATGCAAGGTTTAGTTACTCTGCTAAAGAAATGTCAGTTACTCTGCTAATTAAAGGATCAGTTACACTGCTAACGAAAAGATGAGTTATTCTGTTAACGAAAGGATCAGTTACTCTGCTAAAGAAAGGATGAGTTACTCGGCTAACGAAAGGATCAGTTACTCTGCTAAATAAAATATCAGTTACTCCACTAATGAAAGGTTCAGTAAATCTGCTAATGAAAGGATCAGTTACGCTGATACCGAAAGGATGAGTTACTCTGCTAACGAAAGGATGAGTTACTCTGCTAACGAAAGGTTCAGTTACTCTGCTAACGAAAGGTTCAGATATTCTTCTAACGCAAGGATCAGTTTCTCTGCTAATGAAAGGATCAGTTACTCTGCTAACGAAAGGATCAGTTCCTCTGTTAATGAAAGGATCAGTTACGCTGCTAACGAAAGTGTCAGCTGCTATGCTAATGAAAGGATCAGTTACTCTGCTAATGAAAGGATCAGTTATTCTGCTAACGAAAGGTTAAGTTACTCTGCTAATGAAAGCATCATTTACTCTGCTAATGAAAGGATCATTACTCTTCTAATGAAAGGATCAGTTACTATGCTAATGAAAGGATCATTTACTCTGCTAATGAAAGGATCAGTTACTCTGCTAATGAAAGGATAAGTTACTCTGCTAATGAAAGGATAAGTTACTCTGCTAACGAAAAGATCAGTTACTCTTCTAATGAAAGGGTCAGTTACGCTGCTAACGAAAGGTTCAGTTACTCTGATAACGAAAGGTTCAGTTACGCTGCTAATAAAAGTTTCAGTTACTCTGCTAATGAAACGATCGGTTACTCTGCTAACGAAAGGATCAGTTACTCTGCTAATCAGAGGATCAGTTACTCTGCTGACGAAAGATTCAGTTACTCTGCTAACGAAAGGATCAGTTACTTTGCTAACGAAAGTTTCAGTTACTTTGCTAACGAAAGGTTCAGTTACTCTGCTAATGAAAGGATCAGTTACTCTGCTAACGAAAGGTTCAGTTACGCTGCTAACCAAAGGATCAGTTACTCTGCTAAATAAAGTATCAGTTACACCGCTAATGAAAGGTTCAGTAAATCTGCTAATGAAAGGATCAGTTACGCTGATACCGAAAGGATCAGTTACTCTGCTAACGAAAGGATGAGTTTCTCTGCTAACGAAAGGTTCAGTTACTCTGCTAACGAAAGGTTCAGATATTCTTCTAACGCAAGGATCAGTTTCTCTGCTAATAAAAGGATCAGTTACTCTGCTAACGAAAGGTTCAGATATTCTTCTAACGCAAGGAACAGTTTCTCTGCTAACGAAAGTTTCAGTTACTCTGCTAACGAAAGGATCAGTTACTTTGCTAAGGAAAGTTTCAGTTACTCTGCTAACGAAAAGATCAGTTACTCTGCTAACGAAAGGATCAGTTACTCTGCTAACGAAAAGATGAGTTATTCTGTTAAGGAAAGGATCACTTACTCTGCTAACGAAAATATCGGTTACTCTGCTAACGAAAGGATCAGTTACTCTGATAACGAAAGGTTCAGTTACGCTGCTAATGAAAGTTTCAGTTACTGTGCTAATGAAAGGATTAGTTACTCAGCTAACGAAAGGATCAGTTACTCTGCTAATCAGAGGATCAGTTGTTCTGCTGACGAAAGTTTCAATTACTCTGCTAACGAAAGGAACAGTTACTTTGCTAACGAAAGTTTCAGTTACTTTGCTAACGAAAAGTTCAGTTAGTCTGCTAATGAAAGGAACAGTTACTCTGCTAACGAAAGGTTCAGTTACGCTGCTAATGAAAGGATGAGTTACTCTGCTAACGAAAGGATCAGTTACTCGGCTAACGAAAGGTTCAGTAACTCAGCTATATAAAGGATCACTTACTCTGCTAATGAAACTATCAGTTACTCTGCTAACGAGAGGTTCAGTTATTCTGCTAACAAATGGTTCAGATATTCTGCTAACGAAAGGAGCGGTTACTCTGCCAACGAAAAGATCAGTTACTCTGCTAACGAAAGGATCAGTTACTCTGCTGAGGAAAGTTTCAGTTACTCTGCTAACAAAAGGACCAGTTACTCTGCTTACGAAAGAATCAGTTACTCTGCTAACGAAAAGATGAGTTATTCTTTAAGAAAAGGATCAGTTACTCTGCTAACGAATTTATCAGTTACTCTGTTAACGAAAGGATCAGTTACTCTGCTAATGAAAGGATCATTTACTGTGCTAATGAAAGGATCAGTTACTGTGCTAACGAAAGGATCAGTTACTCTGCTAACGAAAGGATCAGTTACTCTGCTAATGAAAGGATCAGTTACTCTGCTAATGAAAGGATCAGTGACTCTGCTAACGAAAGTTTTAGTTTCTCTGCTAATGAAAGGATCATTTATTCTGCTAACGAAAGGATCAGTTACTCTGCTAACTAAAGGATCAGTTACTCTGCTAACGAAAGGTTCGTTTACTCTGCATAGGAATGGATCAGTTACTCTGCTAATGAAAGATCATTTATTCTGCTAATGAAAGGATCAGTTACTCTGCTAACGAAAGTTTCAGTTATTCTGCTAACGAAAGGATCAGTCACTCTCCTAACGAAAGTATCAGTTACTCTGCTAACGAAAGTGTCAGTAACTCTGCTAACGAAATGATCAGTTTCTCTGCTAATGAAAGGATCAGTTATTCTTCTCACGAAAGGATCAGTTACTCTGCTAATGAAAGTATCAGTTATTCTCCTGATGAAAGGAGCAGTTACTCTACTAACGAAAGGTACAGTTACTCTGCTAACGAAAATATCATTTACTCTGCTAACAAAAAAGGTTCAGTTACGCTGCTAATGAAAGTTTCAGTTACTCTGTTAATGAAGGGATCAGTTACTCTGCTAACGAAAGGATAAGTTACTCTGCTAACTAAAGATTCAGTTAATCTGCTAATGAAAGGTTTAGTTACTCCAGCTAAAGAAAGTTTCAGTTACTCTGCTAATTAAAGGATCAGTTACTCTGCTAACGAAAGCATCAGACAATCTGCTAATGAAAGGAATAGTTACTCTGCCAACGAAAGGTTCCGTTAATCTGCTAATGAAAGGATCAGTTACTCTGCTAATGAAAGGATTAGTTACTCTGCCAAGGAAAGTTTCAGTTACTCTGCTTATGAAAGGATCGTTTACTCTGCTAATGAAAGGATCAATTACTCTGTAACGAAAGGATCAGTTACTCTGCTAATGAAAGGATCAGTTATTCTGCTAACGAAAGGGTCAGTTACTTTTCTAACGAAAGAATCAGTTACTCTACTAACGAAAGTTTCACAAACTCTTTTAACGAAAGCTTCAGTTACGCTGTTAATGAATGGATCAGTTACTCTGCTAACGAAAGGATCAGTTACTCTGCTAACAAAAAGTTCAGTTACGTTGCTAATAAAAGTTTCAGTTACTCTGTTAATGAAAGGATCAGTTACTCTGCTAACTAAAGATTCAGTTAATCTGCTAATGAAAGGATCAGTTACTCTGCTAACGCAAAGATGAGTTATTCTGTTAAAGAAAGGGTCAGTTACTCTGCTAACGAAAGCATCAGACAATCTGCTAATGAAAGGATCAGTTACTCTGCTAACGAAAGGATCAGTTACTCTGCTAATGAAAGGATTAGTTACTCTGCTAACGAAAGGTTCAGTTACTCTGCTAATGAAAGGATCAGTTACTCTGCTAACGAAAGGATCAGTTACTCTGCTAACGAAAAGATGAGTTATTCTGTTAAGGAAAGGATCAGTTACTATGCTAACGAAAATATCGGTTACTCTGCTAACGAAAGGATCAGTTACTCTGCTAACGAAAGGATACGTTACTCTGCTAACTAAAGATACAGTTAATCTGCTAATGAAAGGTTTAGTTACTCTGCTAAAAAAAGTTTCAGTTACTCTGCTAATTAAAGGATCAGTTATTCTGCTAATGAAAGGTTCAGCTACGCTGCTAATGAAAGGATCAGTTACTCTGCTAACGAAAGGATCAGTTACTCGGCTAACCAAAGGATCAGTTACTCTGCTAATGAAAGGATAATTTACTGTGCTAATGAAAGGATCAGTAACTCTGCTAACGAAAGGATCAGTTACTCTGCTAACGAGAGGTTCAGTTATTCTTCTAACAAATGGTTCAGATATTCTACTAACGAAAGGATCAGTTACTCTGCTGAGGAAAGTTTCAGTTACTCTGCGAACGAAAGGACCAGTTACTCTGCTTACGAAAGGATCAGTTACTCTGCTAACGAAAAGATGAGTTATTCTTTAAGGAAAGGATCAGTTACACTGCTAACGAATTTATCAGTTACTCTGTTAACGAAAGGATCAGTTACTCTGCTAATGAAAGGATCAGTTACTGTGCTAACGAAATGATCAATTTCTCTGCTAATGAAAGGATCAGTTACTCTCCTAACGAAAGTATCAGTTACTCTCCTGACGAAAGTGTCAGTTACTCTGCTAACGAAATGATCAGTTTCTCTGCTAATGAAAGGATCAGTTACTCTTCTCACGAAAGGATCAGTTAGTCTGCTAATGAAAGGATCAGTTATTCTCCTGATGAAAGGAGCAGTTACTCTACTAACGAAAGTAACAGTTACTCTCCTAACGAAAGTGTCAGTTACTCTGCTAACTAAAGATTCAGTTAATCTGCTAATGAAAGGTTTAGTTACTCCAGCTAAAGAAAGTTTCAGTTACTCTTCTAATTAAAGGATCAGTTACTCTGCTAACGAAAGCATCAGACAATCTGCTAATGAAAGGATCAGTTAATCTGCTAACGAAAGGATCAGTTACTCTGCTAATGAAAGGAATAGTTACACTGATAACGAAAGGTTCAGTTAATCTTCTAATGAAAGGATCAGTTACTCTGGTAACAAAAGGATCAGTTACTCTGCTAATGAAAGGATTAGTTACTCTGCCAACGAAAATTTCAGTTACTCTGCTAATGAAAGGATCGTTTACTCTGCTAATGAAAGGATCAGTTACTCTGTAACGAAAGGATCAGTTACTCTGCTAATGAAAGGATCAGTTATTCTGCTAACGAAAGGATCAGTTACTTTTGTAACGAAAGAATCAGTTACTCTGCTAACGAAAGTTTCACTAACTCTTCTAACGAAAGCTTCAGTTACGCTGCTAATGAATGGATCTGTTAATCTGCTAACGAAAGGATCAGTTACACTGCTAACAAAAGGTTCATTTACGCTGCTAATGAAAGTTTCAGTTACTCTGTTAATGAAAGGATCAGTTACTCTGCTAACGAAAGGATAAGTTACTCTGCTAACTAAAGATTCAGTTAATCTGCTAATGAAAGGTTTAGTTACTCCAGCTAAAAAAGTTTCAGTTACTCTGCTAATTAAAGGATCAGTTACTCTGCTAACGCAAAGATAAGTTATTCTGTTAAGGAAAGGATCAGTTACTATGCTAACGAAAATATCGGTACTCTGCTAACGAAAGGATCAGTTACTCTGCCAACGAAAGGATACGTTACACTGCTAATGAAAGGATCGTTTAATCTGCTAATGAAAGGGTCAGTTACTCTGCTAACGAAAGCATCAGACAATCTGCTAATGAAAGGATCAGTTACTCTGCTAATGAAAGGATTAGTTACTCTGCTAACGAAAGGATCAGTTACTCTGCTAACGAAAAGATGAGTTATTCTGTTAAGGAAAGGATCAGTTACTATGCTAACGAATATATCGGCACTATGCTAACGAAAGGATCAGTTACTCTGCTAACGAAAGGATACGTTACTCTGCTAACTAAAGATTCAGTTAATCTGCTAATGAAAGGCTTACTCTGCTAACGCAAAGATGAGTTATTCTGTTAAAAAAATGATCAGTTACTCTGCTAACGAAAGGTTCAGTTACTCTGCTAACGAAAGGATCAGTTACTTTTCTAACGAAAGAATCAGTTGCTCTGCTAACGAATGTTTCATTAGCTCTTCTAACGAAAGCTTCAGTTACGCTGCTAATGAATGGATCAGTTACTCTGCTGAAGAAAGGATCAGTTACTCTGCTAACAAAAGGTTTAGTTACGCTACTAATGAAAGTTTCAGTTACTCTGTTAATGAAAGGATCAGTTACTCTGCTAACGAAAGGATCAGTTACTCTGCTAACGAAAGGATCAGTTACACTCCTAACGAAAGTATCAGTTACTCTGATAACGAAAGGATCAGTTACTCTGATAACGAAAGGTTCAGTTACTCTGCTAATCAGAGGATCAGTGACTTTGCTGACGAAAGTTTCAGTTACTTTGCTAACGAAAGGTTCTGTTACTCTACTAATGAAAGGATCAGTTACTCTGCTAACGAAATGATAATTACTCTGCTAACTAAAGATTCAGTTAATCTGCTAATGAAAGGTTTAGTTACTCTGCTAAAGAAAGTTTCAGTTACTCTGCTAATTAAAGGATCAGTTACTCTGCTAACGAAAAGATGAGTTATTCTGTTAAAGAAAGGATCAGTTTCTCCGCTAACGAAAACATCAGACAATCTGCTAATGAAAGAATCAGTTACTCTGCTAACGAAAGGATCTGTTACTCTGCTAATGAAAGGATTAGGTACTCTGCTAACGAAAGGTTCAGTTACTCTGATAATGAAAGGCTCAGTTACTCTGCTAACGAAAGGATCAGTTACTCTGCTAATGAAAGGATTAGTTACTCTGTAACGAAAGGATCAGTTACTCTGCTAATGAGATGAACAGTTATTCTGCTAACGAAAGGATCAGTTACTTTTCTAACGAAAGAATCAGTTACTCTGCTAACGAAAGATTCACTAACTCTTCTAACAACAGCATCAGTTACGCTGATAATGAATGGATCAGTTACTCTGCTAACGAAAGGATCAGTTACTCTTCTAACAAAAGGTTCAGTTACGCTGCTAACGAAAGGATCAGTTACTCTGCTAACGAAAGGATCAGTTACTCTGCTAACGAAAGGATCAGTTACTCTCCTAACGAAAGTATCAGTTACTCTGTTAACGAAAGGATCAGTTACTCTGATAACGAAAGTATCAGTTACTCTGTTAACGAAAGGATCAGTTACTCTCCTAACGAAAGTATCAGTTACTCTGTTAACGAAAGGATCAGTTACTCTGATAACGAAAGGTTCAGTTACGCTGCTAATGAAAGTTTTGTTTTCTGCTAACGAAAGGATTGGTTACTCTGCCAACGAAAAGATCAGTTATTCTGCTAACGAAAGGATCAGTTACACTGCTAAGGAAAGTATCAGTTACTATTCTAACGAAAGGACCAGTTAATCTGCTTACGAAAAGATCAGTTACACTGCTAACGAAAGAATCAGTTACTCTGCTAACAAAAGGTTCAGTTACGCTGTTAATGACAGTTTCAGTTTGTTAATGAAAGGATCAGTTACTCTGCTAACGAAAAGATCATTTACTCTGCTAACGAAAGGATCAGTTACTCTGCTAACGAAAGGATAAGTTACTCTGCTAACTAAAGATTCAGTTAATCTGTTGATGATAGGTTTAGTTACTCTGCTAAAGAAAGTTTCAGTTACTTTGCTAACGAAAAGATTAGTTATTCTGTTAAAGAAAGGATCAGTTACTCTGCTAACGAAAGGAACAGTTACTCTCCTAACGAAAGTTTCAGTTTGTTAATGATAGGATCAGTTACTCTGCTAACGTAGTTTCAGTTACGCTGCTAACGAAAGGATCAGTTACTCTGCTAACGAAAGAATCAGTTTGTTAATGATAGGATCAGTTACTCTGCTAACGTAGTTTCAGTTACGCTGTTAATGAAAGTTTCAGTTTGTTAATGAAAGGATCAGTTAATCTGCTCACGAAAAGATCATTTACTCTGCTAACGAAAGGATCAGTTACTCTGCTAACGAAAGGATAAGTTACTCTGCTAACTAAAGATTCAGTTAATCTGCTAATGAAAGGTTTAGTTACTCTGCTAAACAAATTTTCAGTTACTCTGCTAATTAAAGGATCAGTTACTCTGCTAAAGAAAAAATGAGTTATTCTGTTAAACTAAGGATCAGTTACTCTGCTAACGAAAGGATCAGATACTCTGCTAACGAAAGGATCGGTTACTCTGCCAACGAAAAGATCATTTACTCTGCTAACGAAAGGATCAGTTACTCTGCTAAGGAAAGTTTCAGTTACTATGCTAACGAAAGGACCAGTTAATCTGCTTACGAAAAGATCAGTTACACTGCTAACGAAAGAATCAGTTACTCTGCTAACAAAAGGTTCAGTTACGCTGCTAATGGAAGTTTCAGTTTCTGTGCTAATGAAAGGATCAGTTATTTTGCTAACGAAAGGATCAGTTACTCTGCTAATCAGAGGATCAGTTACTCTGCTGACGAAAGTTTCAGTTACTCTGCTTACGAAAGGATCAGTTACTCTGCTAACGAAAGGATCAGTTACACTGCTAACGAAAGGATAAGTTACTCTGCTAACGAAAGATTCAGTTAATCTGCTATTGAAAGGTTTAGTTACTCTGCTAAAGAAAGTTTCAGTTACTCTGCTAATTAAAGGATCAGTTACTCTGCTAACGAAAAAATAGGTTATTCAGTTAAAGAAAGGATCAGTTATTCTGCTAACGAAAGCATCAGGCAATCTGCTAATGAAAGGTTCAATTACTCTGCTAATTAAAGAATCAGTTACTCTGCTAACGAAAAGATTAGTTATTCTGTTAAGGAAAGGATCAGTTACTCTGTTAACGAAAGGAACAGTTACTCTCCTAACGAAAGTTTCAGTTTGTTAATGAAAGGATCAGTTACTCTGCTAACGAAAATATCATTTACTCTGCTAAAGAAAGGATCAGTTACTCTGCTAACGAAAGGATAAGTTACTCTGCTAACTAAAGATTCAGTTAATCTGCTAATGAAAGGATCAGTTAATCTGCTAAACAAAGTTTCAGTTACTCTGCTAATTAAAGGATCAGTTACTCTGCTAACGAAAAAATAGGTTATTCAGTTAAAGAAAGGATCAGTTATTCTGCTAACGAAAGCATCAGGCAATCTGCTAATGAAAGGTTCAATTACTCTGCTAATGAAAGGATTAGTTACTCTGCTAACGAAAGGTTCAGTTACTCTGCTAATGAAAGGATCAGTTACTCTGCTAACGACTTGATCAGTTACTCTGCTAATTAAAGGATCATTTACTCTGCTAATGAAAGGATCAGTTACGTTGTAACGAAAGGATCATTTACTCTGCTAATGAAAGGATCAGTTATTCTGCTAACGAAAGGATCATTTACTTTTCTAACGAAAGGTTCAGTTACGCTGCTAATGGATGTTTCAGTTTCTGTGCTAATGAAAGGATCAGTTACTCTGCTAACGAAAGGATCAGTTACTCTGCTAATCAGAGGATCAGTTACTCTGCTAACGAAAGGATAATTTACTCTGCTAACGAAAGATTCAGTTAATCTGCTATTGAAAGGTTTAGTTTCTCTGCTAAAGAAAGTTTCAGTTACTCTGCTAATTAAAGGATCAGTTACTCTGCTAACGAAAAGATAAGTTATTCTGTTAAGGAAAGGATCAGTTACTCTGCTAACGAAAAGATAATTTACTCTGCTAACAAAAGGATCAGTTACTCTGCTAACGAAAGGATAAGTTACTCTGCTAACTAAAGATTCAGTTAAACTGCTAATGAAAGGTTTAGTTACTCTGCTAAAGAAAGTTTCAGTTACTCTGCTTATTAAAGGATCAGTTACTCTGCTAACGAAAAGATGAGTTATTCTGTTAAAGAAAGGATCAGTTAATCTGCTAACGAAAGGAACAGTTACTCTCCTAACGAAAGTATCAGTTACTCTGCTAATGAAAGGATCAGTTACTCTGCTAACGAAATGATCAGTTACTCTGCTAACGAAAGGATCAGTTACTCTGCTAACGAAAGGATCAGTTACTCTCCTAACGAAAGTATCAGTTACTCTGTTAACGGAAGGATCAGTTACTCTGATAACGAAAGGTTCAGTTACTCTGCTAATCAGAGGATCAGTTACTCTGCTGACGAAAGTTTCAGTTACTCTGCTAACGAAAGGATAAGTTACTCTGCTAACGAAAGATTCAGTTAATCTGCTATTGAAAGGTTTAGTTACTCTGCTACAGAAAGTTTCAGTTACTCTGCTAATTAAAGGATCAGTTTCTCTGTTAAAGAAAGGATCAGTTACTCTGCTAACGAAAGGAACAGTTACTCTCCTAACGAAAGTATCAGTTACTCTTCTAATGAAAGGATCAGTTACTCTGCTAACGAAATGATCAGTTTCTCTGCTAATGAAAGGATCAGTTACTCTCCTAACGAAAGTATCAGTTACTCTCCTAACGAAAGTGTCAGTTACTCTGCTAACGAAACGATCAGTTTCTCTGCTAATGAAAGGATCAGTTACTCTTCTCACGAAAGGATCAGTTACTCTGCTAATGAAAGAATCAGTTATTCTGCTAACGAAAGGATCATTTAATTTTCTAACGAAAGGTTCAGTTACGCTGCTAATGGATGTTTCAGTTTCTGTGCTAATGAAAGGATAAGTTACTCTGCTAACGAAAGGATCAGTTACTCTGCTAATCAGAGGATCAGTTACTCTGCTGACGAAAGGATAAGTTACTCTGCTAACGAAAGATTCAGTTAATCTGCTATTGAAAGGTTTAGTTTCTCTGCTAAAGAAAGTTTCAGTTACTCTGCTAATTAAAGGATCAGTTACTCTGCTAACGAAAACATGAGTTATACTGTTAAGGAAAGGATCAGTTATTCTGCTAACGAAAAGATAATTTACTCTGCTAACAAAAGGATCAGTTACTCTGCTAACGAAAGGATAAGTTACTCTGCTAACTAAAGATTCAGTTAAACTGCTAATGAAAGGTTTAGTTACTCTGCTAAAGAAAGTTTCAGTTACTCTGCTAATTAAAGGGTCAGTTACTCTCCTAACGAAAGTATCAGTTACTCTGCTAATGAAAGGATCAGTTACTCTGCTAACGAAAGTATCAGTTACTCTGTTAACGGAAGGATCAGTTACTCTGATAACGAAAGGTTCAGTTACGCTGCTAATGGAAGTTTCAGTTTCTGCACTAATGAAAGGACCAGTTACTCTGCTAACGAAAGGATCAGTTACTCTGCTAATCAGAGGATCAGTTACTCTGCTGACGAAAGTTTCAGTTACTCTGCTTACGATAGGATCAGTTACTCTGCTAACGAAAGGATCAGTTACTCTCCTAACGAAAGTATCACTTACTCTGCTAATGAAAGGATCAGTTACTCTGCTAACGAAATGATCAGTTTCTCTGCTAATGAAAGGATCAGTTACTCTCCTAACGAAAGTATCAGTTACTCTCCTAACGAAAGTGTCAGTTACTCTGCTAACGAAACGATCAGTTTCTCTGCTAATGAAAGGATCAGTTACTCTTCTCACGAAAGGATCAGTTACTCTGCTAATGAAAGGATCAGTTATTCTGCTAACGAAAGGATCATTTACTTTTCTAACGAAAGGTTCAGTTACGCTGCTAATGGATGTTTCAGTTTCTGTGCTAATGAAAGGATCAGTTACTCTGCTTACGAAAGGATCAGTTAGTCTGCTAACGAAAGGATCAGTTACACTGCTAACGAAAGGATAAGTTACTCTGCTAACGAAAGATTCAGTTAATCTGCTATTGAAAGGTTTAGTTTCTCTGCTAAAGAAAGTTTCAGTTACTCTGCTAATTAAAGGATCAGTTACTCTGCTAACGAAAAGATGAGTTATTCTGTTAAGGAAAGGATCAGTTACTCTGCTAACGAAAAGATAATTTACTCTGCTGACAAAAGGATCAGTTACTCTGCTAACGAAAGGATTACTTACTCTGCTAACTAAAACTTCAGTTAAACTGCTAACGAAAGGATCCGTTACACTGCTAACGAAAGGATCAGTTACTCTCCTAACGAAAGTATCAGTTACTCTGTTAACGGAAGGATCAGTTACTCTGATAACGAAAGGTTCAGTTACGCTGCTAATGGAAGTTTTAGTTTCTGCGCTAATGAAAGGATTAGTTACTCTGCTAACGAAAGGATCAGTTACTCTGCTAATCAGAGGATCAGTTACTCTGCTGACGAAAGTTTCAGTTACTCTGCTTACGAAAGGATCAGTTACTCTGCTAACGAAAGGATCAGTTTCTCTGCTAATGAAAGGATCAGTTACTCTTCTCACGAAAGGATCAGTTACTCTGCTAATGAAAGAATCAGTTATTCTGCTAACGAAAGGATCATTTACTTTTCTAACGAAAGGTTCAGTTACGCTGCTAATGGATGTTTCAGTTTCTGTGCTAATGAAAGGATCAGTTACTCTGCTAACGAAAGGATCAGTTACTCTGCTAATCAGAGGATCAGTTACTCTGCTGACGAAAGGATAAGTTACTCTGCTAACGAAAGATTCAGTTAATCTGCTATTGAAAGGTTTAGTTTCTCTGCTAAAGAAAGTTTCAGTTACTCTGCTAATTAAAGGATCAGTTACTCTCCTAACGAAAGTATCAGTTACTCTGCTAATGAAAGGATCAGTTACTCTGCTAACGAAATGATCAGTTACTCTGCTAATGAAAGCATCAGTTACTCTGCTAACGAAAGGATAAGTTACTCTGCTAACTAAAGATTCAGTTAAACTGCTAATGAAAGGTTTAGTTACTCTGCTAAAGAAAGTTTCAGTTACTCTGCTAATTAAAGGGTCAGTTACTCTCCTAACGAAAGTATCAGTTACTCTGCTAATGAAAGGATCAGTTACTCTGCTAACGAAAGTATCAGTTACTCTGTTAACGGAAGGATCAGTTACTCTGATAACGAAAGGTTCAGTTACGCTGCTAATGGAAGTTTCAGTTTCTGCGCTAATGAAAGGACCAGTTACTCTGCTAACGAAATGATCAGTTACTCTGCTAATCAGAGGATCAGTTACTCTGCTGACGAAAGTTTCAGTTACTCTGCTTACGAAAGGATCAGTTACTCTGCTAACGAAAGGATCAGTTACTCTCCTAACGAAAGTATCACTTACTCTGCTAATGAAAGGATCAGTTACTCTGCTAACGAAATGATCAGTTTCTCTGCTAATGAAAGGATCAGTTACTCTCCTAACGAAAGTATCAGTTACTCTCCTAACGAAAGTGTCAGTTACTCTGCTAACGAAACGATCAGTTTCTCTGCTAATGAAAGGATCAGTTACTCTTCTCACGAAAGGATCAGTTACTCTGCTAATGAAAGGATCAGTTATTCTGCTAACGAAAGGATCATTTACTTTTCTAACGAAAGGTTCAGTTACGCTGCTAATGGATGTTTCAGTTTCTGTGCTAATGAAAGGATCAGTTACTCTGCTTACGAAAGGATCAGTTAGTCTGCTAACGAAAGGATCAGTTACACTGCTAACGAAAGGATAAGTTACTCTGCTAACGAAAGATTCAGTTAATCTGCTATTGAAAGGTTTAGTTTCTCTGCTAAAGAAAGTTTCAGTTACTCTGCTAATTAAAGGATCAGTTACTCTGCTAACGAAAAGATGAGTTATTCTGTTAAGGAAAGGATCAGTTACTCTGCTAACGAAAAGATAATTTACTCTGCTGACAAAAGGATCAGTTACTCTGCTAACGAAAGGATTACTTACTCTGCTAACTAAAACTTCAGTTAAACTGCAAACGAAAGGATCCGTTACACTGCTAACGAAAGGATCAGTTACTCTCCTAACGAAAGTATCAGTTACTCTGTTAACGGAAGGATCAGTTACTCTGATAACGAAAGGTTCAGTTACGCTGCTAATGGAAATTTTAGTTTCTGCGCTAATGAAAGGATTAGTTACTCTGCTAACGAAAGGATCAGTTACTCTGCTAATCAGAGGATCAGTTACTCTGCTGACGAAAGTTTCAGTTACTCTGCTTACGAAAGGATCAGTTACTCTGCTAACGAAAGGATCAGTTACACTGCTAACGAAAGGATAAGTTACTCTGCTAACGAAAGATTCAGTTAATCTGCTATTGAAAGGTTTAGTCACTCTGCTAAAGAAAGTTTCAGTTACTCTGCTAATTAAAGGATCAGTTACTCTGCTAACGAAAAGATGAGTTATTCTGTTAAAGAAAGGATCAGTTACTCTGCTAACGAAAGGAACAGTTACTCTCCTAACAAAAGTATCAGTTACTCTCCTAACGAAAGTGTCAGTTACTCTGCTAACGAAATGATCAGTTTCTCTGCTAATGAAGGGATCAGTCACTCTTCTCACGAAAGGATCATTTACTCTGGTAATGAAAGAATCAGTTATTCTGCTAACGAAAGGATCATTTACTTTTCTAACGAAAGGTTCAGTTACGCTGCTAATGGATGTTTCAGTTTCTGTGCTAATGAAAGGATCAGTTACTCTGCTTACGAAAGGATCAGTTAGTCTGCTAACGAAAGGATCACTTACACTGCTAACGAAAGGATAAGTTACTCTGCTAACGAAAGATTCAGTTAATCTGCTATTGAAAGGTTTAGTTTCTCTGCTAAAGAAAGTTTCAGTTACTCTGCTAATTAAAGGATCAGTTACTCTGCTAACGAAAAGATGAGTTATTCTGTTAAGGAAAGGATCAGTTATTCTACTAACGAAAAGATAATTTACTCTGCTAACAAAAGGATCAGTTACTCTGCTAACGAAAGGATAAGTTACTCTGCTAACTAAAGATTCAGTTAAACTGCTAATGAAAGGTTTAGTTACTCTGCTAAAGAAAGTTTCAGTTACTCTGCTAATTAAAGGATCAGTTACTCTGCTAACGAAAAGATGAGTTATTCTGTTAAAGAAAGGATCAGTTACTCTGCTAACGAAAGGAACAGTTACTCTCCTAACGAAAGTATCAGTTACTCTGCTAATGAAAGGATCAGTTACTCTGCTAACGAAATGATCAGTTACTCTGCTAACGAAAGCATCAGTTACTCTGCTAACGAAAGGATCAGTTACTCTCCTAACGAAAGTATCAGTTACTCTGTTAACGGAATGATCAGTTACGCTGATAACGAAAGGTTCAGTTACGCTGCTAATGGAAGTTTCAGTTTCTGCGCTAATGAAAGGATTAGTTACTCTGCTAACGAAAGGATCAGTTACTCTGCTAATCAGAGGATCAGTTACTCTGCTGACGAAAGGTTCAGTTACTGTGCTTACGAAAGGATCAGTTACTCTGCTAACGAAAGGATCAGTTACACTGCTAACGAAAGGATAAGTTACTCTGCTAACGAAAGATTCAGTTAATCTGCTATTGAAAGGTTTAGTTACTCTGCTAAAGAAAGTTTCAGTTACTCTGCTAATTAAAGGATCAGTTACTCTGCTAACGAAAAGATGAGTTATTCTGTTAAAGAAAGGATCAGTTACTCTGCTAACTATAGGAACAGTTACTCTCCTAACGAAAGTATCAGTTACTCTGCTAATGAAAGGATCAGTTACTCTGCTAACGAAATGATCAGTTTCTCTGCTAATGAAAGGATCAGTTACTCTCCTAACGAAAGTATCAGTTACTCTCCTAACGAATGTGTCAGTTACTCTGCTAACGAAACGATCAGTTTCTCTGCTAATGAAAGGATCAGTTACTCTTCTCACGAAAGGATCAGTTAGTCTACTAACGAACGGTTCAGTTACTCTGCTAACGAAAGGATCAGTGACTCTGCTAACGAAAGGATAAGTTACTCTGCTAAATAAAGATTCAGTTAATCTGCTATTGAAAGGTTTAGTTACTCTACTAACGAAAGGAACAGTTACTCTGCTAACGAAAGTTTCAGTTACTCTGCCTAATGAAAGGATTAGTTACTCTGCTAACGAAAAGATCAGTTACTCTGCTAACGAAAGGATCAGTTACTCTGCTAATGAAAGGATCAGTTACTCTGCTAATGAAAGGATCACTTATTCTGCTAACGAATGGATCAGTTACTCTGCTAACAAAGTTTCAGTTACTCTGCTAATGAAAGGATCGGTTACTCTGCTAACGAAAGGATCAGTTACTCTGCTAACGAAATGTTCAGTTACTCTGCTAATGAAAGGATCAGTTACTCTGCTAACGAAAGGATCAGTTACTCTGCTAACGAAATGTTCAGTTACTCTGCTAACGAAAATTTCTGTTACTCTGCTAATGAAAGGATCAATTACTCTGCTAACGAAAGTTTCAGTTACTCTGCTAATGAAAGGATCATTTACTCTGCTAACGAAAGGAACAGTTACTCTGCTACCGAAAGTTTCAGTTACTCTGCTAATGAAAGGATCAGTTACTCTGCTAACGAAAAGATCAGTTACTTTGCTAACGAAAGGATCAGTTACTCTGCTAATGAAAGGATCAGTTACTCTGCTAATGAAAGGATCAGTTACTCTGCTATTGAAAGGATCAGTTACTCTGCTAACGAAAGGATCAGTTACTCTGCTAACGAAAGGATCAGTTACTCTGCTAACGAAATGAGAAGGTTTCCATGCTATTCCTGAATAGTCACACATGTTTATAGTTATATATATTAATTAGACGAGGGGATTGTTGGATTGGCAGTATCGGTAGAGGGTCTGACGTCATGCTTTCCAGCAAAGAGTTACGTCCCTTTGCGGACTGAGTGCAAATCCCGCCGAGGTTATCTTTGCCTTTTATCCTTACGGGGTCGATAAAATAAAGTACCAGTAATGTACTGTGATTTTTGCTGGCCTTGTGCCAAAAGTAGAAACAATTATTTCTTATTTCTGTTTTTATTCACAAATTTATAGATCTTCATAATATTGATTTATTGTGGAAGGTTTCAATTATATCTTCGATTTTGTACAACAGTTGAGATTGATTAAGTTACAATACAGAACCACGAACTTTGTGACAAAAGCGCAAACAGATATACAAATACATCCCAGCTCACTCATCAAGTGACATCTAGACACACATGCATACAGAACGCACTTTCACACACAGACACAAACATACACTTAAATCAGAAACATACATACACTTACATCAGAAACATACATACCAAACAAGACAAATACAAGAAAGCACACACCCACACACATACACTCATCCCAATGTCATATACACAAATACACACATAGATATACCCCTTTTATATTTTCCTTTTTATCCTGTAACTGCGGATGTAGTCGTGAGGGTGCTGCAGTGATATTCGACGTTTCTTGGGGATCTCGTCCCTCTCCAGGCCTGAGCAGAGTAGATTTCATCCAAAGGACAGAAAGTGAGAAAAAGATATAAAGGAAGAATCGACTCCAGTACTAGATTGGAACTTTTTTATCGACCTCGAAAGGATGAAATGCAAAGTTGATTTCGGTGGGATTTGAAATGATAGAGCAGAAAGCTGGAATGAATGTCACGAAGCGTTCTATCTGACGTTCTAGCGACTCAATTCACCGACATATACATAGATAAACACACACATATAGCTGCTGTGATATAGGATGTTCGGTGAGAATCTCTTGACTTGATGGCAGCCATAACAGAAAATGGCGACAGATGTGAAAAATTCGAAAAACGGCAAAATGGCGATTTAATGAAACGGATATACAACGTAAAATGAACAGGGGGGGGGGGGGGTGTTGTTAATAGTTGTCCTGGTGGTGGTCTTGTTGGTGGTGGTGGTGGTGGTGGTTGTGGTAGTGGTAGTGGTCGGGTGGTGGTGTGGGTGGTGGTGGTGTGGGTGGTGGTGGTGGTGATGATGGTTGTGGTGGTGGTGGTGGAGGCGGTGGTGTTAGTGGTGGTGGTGGTGGTGTTTGTGGTGGTGGTGGTAGTGGTGGTCGCGTTGGTGGTGGTGGTGGTGGTGGTGGTGTTGGTGATGGTGATGATGGTCGTGGTGGTGGTAGTGGTAGTGGTGGTGGTAGTGTGGTTGTTGGTGATGATGGTTGTGGTGGTTGTGGTGGTGTTGGTGATGGTGATGGTGGTTGTGGTTATGGTGTTGGTGTTGATGGTTGTGGTGGTGGTGGTGGTGTTGGTGTTGGTGGTGGTGATGATGGTTGTGGTGGTGGTGGTGGTGGTGTTGGTGACGATGTTTGTGGTGGTGGTGGTGGTGGTGTTGGGGATGATGGTTGTGGTGGTGATGGTGGTGGTGGTGTTTCTGATGGTGATGATGGTTGATGGTGGTGGTGGTGGTGCTGGTGATGATGGTTATGTTGGTGGTGATGGTGTTGGTGATTGTGATGATGGTTGTGGTGGTGGTGGTGGTGTTGGTGATGATGGTTGTGGTGGTGGTGGTTGTGGTGGTGGTGTTGGTGATGGTGATGATGGTGGTGGTGGTAGTGGTAGTGGTAGTGGTAATGGTAGTAGTAGTGGTGGTGGTTATGGTGGCGGTGGTGGTGTTGGTGGTGGTGTTGGTGATGATGGTTGTGGTGGTGTTGGTGATGATGGTTGTGGTGGTGGTGGTGGTGGTGATGATGGTTGTGGTAGTTTGGTGGTGTTGGCGATGGTGTTTGTGGTGGTGGTGGTGGTGGTGGTGGTGGTGGTGGTGGTGGTGTTAATGGTGAGGGTGTTGGTATGGTTGATTTGTGCACTGGCGGGTGGCGGGTGGGGGTTGTCAATTGCCATTATCTGCAAATGGTTTCCAGATAAATGTGGTGGGGAGAGGTTAGAATATGGTTAAGGGAGGGAATTTATGGGCGTAGAGTAAGAGTAATAGAGAGAGGGGTGAGGGAGAGGATGAGAGAGAAAGCTGAAGAAGTGAAGTAAGGAAGAAAAAATGTGTGTGTGTGGTACGTGTTTTGTGTGTGTCTGTGTGCATCTGTTATGTATTTTGGCTGTGTGTGAATGCTAGATATATGTTTCTGTATATGTGTGTAGGGTTATTTGTGTATGTGTATATAGGGTTATCTGTTTGTGTATGTGTGTGTATTGTTATATTTTGGTATGTGTGTAGTGTTATTTGTGTACGTGTGTGTAGTGTTATTTGTGTACGTGTGTGTAGTGTTATTTGTGTATGTGTGTGTAGTGTTAATTGTGTATATGTGTGTAGTGTTATTTGTGTATGTGTGTGAAGTGTTATGTGTGTATGTGTGTGTAGTGTTATTTGTGCATGTAGGGTTATGTGTTTGTGTTTTTGCCTAATGACTGTGTAATTATATTGTGTTTGTGTGCATGTGTGTGTGTGTATCCATGTGTATCTATGTGTGTGCGTGTATTGGATACAAGGTGTGTTTGTGTGAATCCACGTGTAAGCATGTATGTAGCTATGTGCACACGTATGTCCGTTTATATACACGTGTGTACGCGAGCGAATTTTCTGTGCTTTTGTGTGTATATGTATTAGTGAGTATATGTATTAGTATGTATATGTATTAGTAAGTATATGTATTAGTGAGTATATGTATTAGTATGTATATGTATTAGT
Source organism: Eledone cirrhosa (assembly GCA_964016885.1). NCBI lineage: Eukaryota > Metazoa > Mollusca > Cephalopoda > Octopoda > Eledonidae > Eledone > Eledone cirrhosa. The sequence goes on from OZ024740.1 coordinate 28,959,787, forward strand.
ATGTATATGTATTAGTGAGTATATGTATTAGTATGTATATGTATTAGTGTGTATATGTATTAGTCAGTATATGTATTAGTGAGTATATATATTAGTATGTATATGTATTAGTATGTATATGTATTAGTGTGTATATGTATTAGTGTGTATATGTATTAGTATGTATATGTATTAGTGTGTATTAGTATGCATATGTATTAGTATGTATATGTATTAGTGTGTATATGTATTAGTGTGTATACGTATTTGTGTGTGTATTTATTAGTGTGTATATGTATTAGTGTGTATATGTATTAGTATGTATATGTATTAGTGTGTATATATATTAGTATGTATATGTATTAGTATGTATATGTATTAGTGTGCATATGTATTAGTGAGTATATGTATTAGTGTGTATATGTATTAGTGAGTATATGTATTAGTGTGTATGTGTATTAGTGAGTATATGTATTAGTGAATATATGTATTAGTGTGTATATGTATTAGTGTGTATATGTATTAGTGTGTATATGTATTAGTGAGTATATGTATTAGTGAGTATATGTATTAGTGTGTATATGTATTAGTGTGTATGTGTATTAGTATGTATATGTATTAGTAAGTATATGTATTAGTGAGTATATGTATTAGTATGTATATGTATTAGTGTGTATTAGTATGCATATGTATTAGTATGTATTAGTATGTAAACGTATAAATATAGTCACTAATACATAAACACACTAATACATATACACACTAATACATATACTCACTAATACATATACACACTAATACATATACTCACTAATACATATACAGACTAATACATATACATACTAATACATATACTCGCTAATACATATACACACTAATACTTATATGTATTAGTGTGTATATGTATTAGTATGTATATGTATGATTGAGTATATGTCTTAGTGAGTATATGTATTAGTGTGTATATGTATTAGTGTGTATATGTATTAGTATGTATATGTATTAGTGTGTATATGTATTAGTGTGTGTATGTCTTAGTGAGTATATGTATTAGTGTGTATATGTATTAGTGAGTATATGTATTAGTGTGTATATGTATTAGTGTGTATATGTATTAATGAGTATATGTATTAGTATGTATATGTATTAGTGAGTATATATATTAGTGAGTATATGTATTAGTGTGTATATGTATTAGTGTGTATATGTATTAGTGTGTATATGTATTAGTGAGTATATGTATTAGTGTGTATATGTATTAGTGAGTATATGTATTAATGTGTATATGTATTAGTCAGTATATGTATTAGTGTGTATATGTATTAGTGAGTTTATGTATTAGTGTGTATATGTATTAGTATGCATATGTATTAGCATGTATATGTATTAGTGTGTATATGTATTAGTGTGTATATGTATTAGTGTTCATATGTATTAGTGTGTGTATGTATTAGTTTGCATATGTGAGCGTCCATATGTGTGTACGTCTGTATGTGTCGATGGTACGTAAGTGTATGTATATGTATGAGTGTATGTATGTATATATGTATATATGTATATATGTATGTATATATGTATGTATGTTCTTATGTATATATGTATGTATGCTTGTATGTATATATGTATGCATATATGTATGTATATAATGAAGGAATTGTGGTATGGAACCAGATGGACCATAACGCACCAAAGTACTCAATACTTAGGGTAGAAGAGTGGGTAATAGGAACGAGTAGGACCCCGACGTCTGAGCTCAAGCCGTTTCGACGGCTAATTCTGAACTCGAGTCCTGAATTAGCCGTCCTAACGGCTTGAGCTCAGCCCTGTCGGTCCTACTCGTTCCTATGTATGTATATATATATATATATGTATGTATGTATGTATGTAAGTATGTATGTATGTATGTATGAAAGTATGTATGTATGGTGATGTGTGAGCTACGGAAATCTATGTTACTGGCCATACCATTGCAGTGACATCACGGTAGTTTGTCCGAGGACAGGAGGGGGAGGTCAAGAGTTAAGGTGGTAGTTATAGGAAGTAGGGAGAGGGAAGAGGAAGAGATGGGGAGAGGTGGTAGTGAGGAAGGAGGTATACAGAGGACATTCCTGGAAGACAGGTGTCCGTTTTTGCAAAGAGAATCGCGCAGTTCCTTCTTTCTGACTCATCCTGCTTGTCGGCGTGTGTGTGTTTGTCCTTGGTGTGTGTGTGTTTGTGTGTGTGTGTATATATGTGTGTGTGTGTGTGTGTGTGTCCTTGTGTGTACGTATTTAATATATAAATATATATATTTACATACATATTTATATGTATGTATATATATATATTCATAAATATATATATATATGATATATATTTGCATATGCATACATGTATATATATATATGTGTGTGTCTTTGCATATGCATATATGTATATATATGTGTGTGAGAGAGAGAGAGAGAGAGAGAGAGAGAGAGTGTGTGTGTGTGTTTGTGTGTGTTTGTGTGTGTTTGTGTGTGTGTGTATGTGTGTGAAAGACAGTGTGTGTGCGTGTGTGTGTGTGTGTGTGTTTGTGTACCGATTATTTTCTCATTTCTCTTCATCTTGTCTATCATCAGCACCACTCTGTATACAACAACAACAACAACAACAACAGGATCAACAGCAGCAGCAGCATCAACAATAACAACGACAACAATGAGAACATGAAGATCGTCAAGATCTCTTATGCCAACAAAGGAGGCTTTAGATGGTCAATTGACATGCTGGAAATAGCAATGGAATCGGCCTCGATCACAAAATCACATATCTGATGATGTTGTCCTCAGTTTCATGCACAGAGGATTGTCACGACTGGAATGTATTTGATCATAAATCTCCTCGGTTAAAGCTAATCT
>OZ024740.1:28967644-28972644 GCA_964016885.1 Eledone cirrhosa
GGTAGTATTGGTAGAGGGTCTGACGCCATGGTCGGGTGGTGGATTGGTAGTATAGGTAGAGGGTCTGCCACCATGTTAGGGTGGTGGATTGGTAGTATTGGTAGAGAGTCTGACACCATGGTAGGGTGGTGGATTGGTAGTATTGGTAGAGAGTCTGACACCATGGTAGGGTGGTGGATTGGTAATATTGGTAGAAGGTCTGACACCATGGTAGGGTGGTGGATTGGTAGTATTGGTAGAGAGTCTGACACCATGGTAGGGTGGTGGATTGGTAGTATAGGTAGAGGGTCTGACACCATGTTAGGGTGGTGGATTGGCAGTATTGGTAGAGGGTCTGACGCCATGGAAGTTCGTGGATTAGTAGTAGTGGTAGAGGGTCTGACACCATGTTAGGGTGGTGGATTGGTAGTATTGGTAGAGGGTCTGACACCATGGTAGGGTGGTGGATTGGTAGTATTGGTAGAGGGTCTGACACCATGGTAGGGTGGTGGATTGGTAGTATTGGTAGAGGGTCTGACACCATGTTAGGGTGGTGGATTGGTAGTATTGGTAGAGAGTCTGACACCATGGTAGGGTGGTGGATTGGTAGTATAGGTAGAGGGTCTGCCACCATGTTAGGGTGGTGGATTGGTAGTATTGGTAGAGGGTCTGACACCATGGTAGGGTGGTGGATTGGTAGTATTGGTAGAGAGTCTGACACCATGGTAGGGTGGTGGATTGGTAGTATAGGTAGAGGGTCTGACACCATGGTAGGGTGGTGGATTGGTAGTATTGGTAGAGAGTCTGACACCATGGTAGGGTGGTGGATTGGTAGTATCGGTAGAGGGTCTGACACCATGCTAGGATGGTGGATTGGTAGTATAGGTAGAAGGTCTGACACCATGGTAGGGTGGTGGATTGGTAATATAGGTAGAGGGTCTGACACCATGGTAGGGAGGTGTATTAGTAGTATAGGTAGAGGGTCTCTGACACCATGTTAGGGTGGTGGATTGGTAGTATAGGTAGAGGGTCTGACACCATGGTAGGGTGGTGGATTGGTAGTATTGGTAGAGGATCTGACACCATGGTAGGGTGGTGCACTGGTAGTATTGGTAGAGGGTCTGACACCATGTAGGGGTGGTGGATTAGTAGTATTGGTAGAGGGTCTGCCACCATGTTAGGGTGGTGGATTGGTAGTACAGGTAGAGGGTCTGACAACATGGTAGGGTGGTGGATTGGTAGTATAGGTAGAGGGTCTGACACCATGTTAGGGTGGTGGATTGGTAGTATTGGTAGAGGGTCTGACGCCATGGAAGTTCGTGGATTGGTAGTAGTGGTAGAGGGTCTGACACCATGTTAGGGTGGTGGATTGGTAGTATTGGTAGAGGGTCTGACACCATGTAGGGGTGGTGGATTGGTAGTATTGGTAGAGGGTCTGACACAATGTTAGGGTGGTGGATTGGTAGTATTGGTAGAGAGTCTGACACCATGGTAGGGTGGTGCATTGGTAGTATTGGTAGAGGGTCTGACACCATGGTAGGGTGGTGGATTGGTAGTATTGGTAGAGAGTCTGACACCATGGTAGGGTGGTGGATTGGTAGTATTGGTAGAGGGTCTGACACCATGGTAGGGTGGTGGATTGGTAGTATTGGTAGAGTGTCTGACACCATGGTAGGGTGGTGGATTGGTAGTATTGGTAGAGAGTCTGACACCATGGTAGGGTGGTGGATTGGTAGTATTGGTAGAGAGTCTGACACCATGGTAGGGTGGTGGATTGGTAGTATTGGTAGAGCGTCTGACACCATGGTAGGGTGGTGGATTGGTAGTATTGGTAGAGAGTCTGACACCATGTTTGGGTGGTGGATTGGTAATATAGGTAGAGGGTCTGCCACCATGTTAGGGTGGTGGATTGGTAGTACAGGTAGAGGGTCTGACAGCATGGTAGGGTGGTGGATTGGTAGTATAGGTAGAGGGTCTGACACCATGTTAGGGTGGTGGATTGGTAGTATTGGTAGAGGGTCTGACGCCATGGAAGTTCGTGGATTGGTAGTAGTGGTAGAGGGTCTGACACCATGTTAGGGTGGTGGATTGGTAGTATTGGTAGAGGGTCTGACACCATGTAGGGGTGGTGGATTGGTAGTATTGGTAGAGAGTCTGACACCATGGTAGGGTGGTGGATTGGTAGTATTGGTAGAGGGTCTGACGCCATGGTCGGGTGGTGGATTGGTAGTATAGGTAGAGGGTCTGCCACCATGTTAGGGTGGTGGATTGGTAGTATTGGTAGAGGGTCTGACACCATGTTAGGGTGGTGGATTGGTAGTATTGGTAGAGAGTCTGACACCATGGTAGGGTGGTGGATTGGTAGTATTGGTAGAGGGTCTGACACCATGGTAGGGTGGTGGATTGGTAGTATTGGTAGAGAGTCTGACACCATGGTAGGGTGGTGGATTGGTAGTATTGGTAGAGGGTCTGACACCATGGTAGGGTGGTGGATTGGTAGTATTGGTAGAGAGTCTGACACCATGGTAGGGTGGTGGATTGGTAGTATTGGTAGAGAGTCTGACACCATGGTAGGGTGGTGGATTGGTAGTATTGGTAGAGAGTCTGACACCATGGTAGGGTGGTGGATTGGTAGTATTGGTAGAGGGTCTGACACCATGTTAGGGTGGTGGATTGGTAGTATTGGTAGAGGGTCTGACACCATGGTAGGGTGGTGGATTGGTAGTATTGGTAGAGAGTCTGACCATGGTAGGGTGGTGGATTGGTAGTATAGGTAGAGGGTCTGACACCATGCTAGGATGGTGGATTGGTAGTATTGGTAGAGAGTCTGACACCATGGTAGGGTGGTGGATTGGTAGTATTGGTAGAGAGTCTGACACCATGTTTGGGTGGTGGATTGGTAATATAGGTAGAGGGTCTGACACCATGTTAGGGTGGTGGATTGGTAGTATAAGTAGAAGGTCTGACACCATGGTAGGGTGGTGGATTGGTAGTATAGGTAGAAGGTCTGACACCATGGTAGGGAGGTGTATTGGTAGTATAGGTAGAGGGTCTCTGACACCATGGTAGGGTGGTGGATTAGTAGTATTGGTAGAGGGTCTGACACCATGGTAGGGTGGTGCACTGGTAGTATTGGTAGAGGGTCTGACACCATGGTAGGGTGGTGCACTGGTAGTATTGGTAGAGGGTCTGACACCATGTAGGGGTGGTGGATTAGTAGTATTGGTAGAGGGTCTACCACCATGTTAGGGTGGTGGATTGGTAGTATAGGTAGAGGGTCTGACACCATCGTAGAGTGGTGGATTGGTATTATGGGTAGATGGTCTGACACCATGTTAGGGTGGTGGATTGGTAGTATAGGTATAGGGTCTGACACCATGTTAGGGTGGTGGATTGGTAGTATAGGTAGAGGGTTGGACGTCATGCTATGGTGGTGGTTTGGTAGTATAGGTAGAGGGTCTGACACCATGTTAGGGTGGTGGATTGGTATTATTGTTAGACGGTCGGAAGCCATACTAGGGTGGTGGATTGGCAGTATCGGTAGAGGGTCTGAAACCAAGTTAGGGTTGTGGATTGGTAGTATTGATAGAGGGTCTGACGCCATGTTAGGGTGGTGGACTGGCAGTATCAGTAGAGGATCGGACCCCATGGGTGTGGACTAGCACTATCGGTAGAGGGTTGGACACGATGCTATGGTGGTGGACTGGCAGTATCGGTAGAGGGTCGGACCCCATGGGTGGTGGACTAGCAGTATCGGTAGAGGGTTGGACACGATGCTAGGGTGGTGGATTGGCAGTAGTGGTAGAGGGTCTGACACCATGTTTTACAGCATAGTTACGTCCCTTTATGGTCTGAGTTCAAATCCCGCCGAGGTTAACTTTGCCTTTTATCCTAACGGGGTCGATAAAATAAAGTACCAGTAATACACTGGGATAATTGCTGGCCTTGTGCCAAAAGTAGAAACAATTATCATAATCATCACCATTATCATCATCGTCATCGTCATCGTTTTCATTGTCATTATCATCATCATCATCGCCATTATCATCACCTTTGTCATCTTGCCGTCCTATATTTCATATTGTTCTTATTCTCCTCGTCTTTCCCATCTTGCCATCATCGCCATCCCCATCCTCGCCATCGTTGTCATCATCATCAACATACTCATCACCTTACTCATCACCATCACCATCATCAGCGTAATCATCATCAGCATCACCATCATTATCACCACCATCATCACAATCATCATCATCATCATTACTAGCATTATCACCATCATCAACAGCATCACCATCACCATCACCACCATCACCACCACCACCATCATCACAATCACTACCATCATCAGCATCACCATCACCATCACCACCATCACCACCATCACCATCACCACTATCATCACCATCACCATCATCATCATCATCACCATCATCCTCCTCATCACCATCACCACCATCACCATCACCACCATCACCACAATCACCACCATCACCACAACCACCATCATTACCACCACCTCCAACATCACCATCAAAACCACCATCACCATCACCATCACCACCATCACCACCATCACCATCACCACCATCATCACAATCACTACCATCATCACCTCCAACATCACCATCACAACCACCACCATCATCACCATCACCACCATCACGACCTCCACCACAATCACCACCATCACCACCACCACCACCATCACCACCATCACCATCACAACCACCAATATCATCACCACCACCACCATCACCAGCACTACCGCTACCACCATCATCACCATCATCACCACCACCACCATTATCACCATCACCACCAACACCACCATCACCACCATCATCACCATCACCACCATCAACACCTCCACCACCATCACCATCACCACCATCACCACCACCTCTATCATCACCACCACCACCATCACCACCTCCACCATCATCACCACCATCACCGCCACCACCACCATCGCCATAACCACCATCACGACCTCCACCACCATCACCACTACCACCATC
>OZ024740.1:28975144-29025144 GCA_964016885.1 Eledone cirrhosa
GTTTAATAACATGTGCGATGGAAAGAAAAATTTAATATGTATTAAGAATGATATTTAAGGGTTTAATAATATGTGCGATGGAAAGAAAATGTTGATATGTATTATTAAAAAGAACAACAGGTAATTTAAGTAAGGATATATTGTGAGATGAGCATGAATGAGTTAGATGAAAGGGAGAAAAGAATAATGAATTGAGGATGAATAATCTAACGTCAAAAAAATGTGTATATATTTACGAAGGATTTTTACAAGGTGATATAGAGTAAGAATGTATTGTATTATGTAATAATTGATTCTATGTTAGGCAACAGTGAAAAAAGGTACAGATTAGGGGTTAGACATTAAAAGAAAAAGAGAAGACAGGGAAGTGATAAATAGGAGCGATATAGAATGAGTAATAAGTATTATAGAATGTATAATAACCTTTGAAATAAGGTAGAAAGATGGGTATATTTTTAAAGAAATGTATATATATATATATGTGCCTTTGAGAAAAAAATTCTAAATTGATAAAGATTTGGATATTAGCTGTATACTTTGTGGAATGTTTTGTGGAATTTATGCAAGCAGATAGAAAACAAGTCAGTGCGTCTATTTATTATAGAATCTAAATTAGATATAATGGTAAATTTTTCATTTAGACAGAGATTGCAAATTTTGGATAGAGAACTGTTCAAGTATAGAGAGGCAGAAGAAACCTTCTTCCAAAAGATGCTATATTTAATATTTTTGTCTTTCAAGGACCATATGAGTTCTGAGAGAGCCGTGTTGGTTCTTTTAAGTTTGTATTTAAAAGACGAATGATGGTTATAAAGACGAGCTTTAAAAGAGGTGGAAGTGGAGCCAAAATAGGTGAAGGAATTGGTGTCAGTTATAACTTTACATTCGTAAATTAAGTTTTTATCAAGACAATGGTTGTTGAGAGAACATTTATTTTTAACAGGGCAATTGCAATGTCCTCTCAACAACCATTGTCTTGATAAAAACTTAATTTACGAATGTAAAGTTATAACTGACACCAATTCCTTCACCTATTTTGGCTCCGCCTTCACCACTGCCAAGGTCCAGAACCACTAGTCGACCCTCTGGGTTCAAATGTACCATCTGTGTTGCGAGACCCAGATGTTTTTGCAGCAGAATGACAACCCCACCCCCACCTCCGGGCTGACAGAGAGATGCGTGCATCTCAAAGTCATCAAAGGTGGGGGCCAGCTGTCGCACGTTTCTGATCCGAGCCTCGCAAATAACCATCACATCTATACGTTGTGACCTGAGGTCATTTAGAAGCATTGCTTGCTTCCAAGTTGAGCCCAGGCCACGCGCATTTAAACAGCCTACTCTTAGCATGGCCATGTTGGTGGTGAAGAGAAAAGGCACTTACCTCTCTGCGTCCCGGGTATCGGGCTGCACAATTTCCATTAGGGTGGGGGATGGGTTGTTGGGTGGGGTGGTGGTTTGTGGAGGTATAGGGGCATCAGTGTGTTGTGTGGTTGGGGAGTTTAGAGTTGTGTGGGTGTTTGGGGAAGGGGTGGGGTAGTTTTTTAGGAGGACGCGGTTAATGGGCCCGACGCAGGGGGGACCCACGTCCTCTTTAAAGTTGTTTTTTAAAGTTTTATAGGTGTCCTGTGGAGCCTTAATCATTTTGAGGTGGGGGAAATCCCCTGCCTGGGTGAAGTTAGGCCCTTGGGTTTTTATTAGATTGTTGTTGTACACAATGTTTAACAGTTTTTTGTTTCTTGTTTATGTATGTGTATGCATGTTTTTGTTTTTGTGTGGTGTTTTTTGTTTGCTGTTGTTGTGAGCTCTTTTGTGTTGGTGTCAGTGTTATGTTTTGGGGAGGGGTTGTTTTCATTTGTATGTCTGAGGTGTGTTTTCTTTTTTTTCTTTTGATTGTGTGGAAGTGCTCCTCCTCGTCTGACGACGAACTAGGGTCATCTTCCGCGTTGGAGGGGAGGGGTATATTTTCGGGTTGTGTTTGCGGTGCGGGTGTTTTGGAAATTGTTTTTGTTTTTTGAGTGGGGGGGGGGATGGGTTGGACATTGTTTTGTTTTGGTTTGATCTGGTGGTTGTTTTTGTAGTGGTAGTTGTGGTGATTGTGTTGGCTGTGCAGTTGTTGGTGGTGTAGGCAGGATTGGGGTTTTCTTATTGATTTGGGGACAGACAGCCCTCAGGTGACCTCTGGTTCCGCAGAGGTAACACGAGGGCCGCCTACCCTCAACGGTAATGTTGATGAAAATTTGATCATCCAGTATGACGCGTTCAGGGATCTGGGCGATCCTTTCGGGCGTCATTTGAACTACAAGTTCGAGGCTCGTTCCACTGAACGCGTCACCCGATGCCTTTCCCATGGACACCAGCGTGTCATCATCCAGGTTCAGGAAACCTGTCAAAACCCACCATATGTCCATAATCGGCAGGATGGTGTGGATTTTTATTTTTTGTGTTCTTCTACCCATGTACGTAGGGTAAAAGATGTATGCGGTGGATGTGATTGGTTTGATGGACAGTTTCACTGCTGTGTCTCTGTCCTTCATGAGAATGGATAGACTCCCGTAGAGTCTATCCTTCTGAATGAAGGTGATGTCCTTCATGACGTCTTTTAAAACCAGCTCTATCTCCCTCTGTGATGGTTGAGCTGGTTTTTTGCTTTTATTCGAGATTGTCCTAAACATGACAGTGTTTAGGAGTCTCTGGCTTTTTAGTTCCGGGGGGGGGGGGGGATGGATCGTGAATGAACCATTTTCCCCGTACACTATATATTTTTTGGCATCTGCCAGTAGCTCCTTCGCTTTGGTTATATCTACTGGCAGATAGTCGAGGGTTTTCCTTGCCGTCTCGGCGAAGGAGAAATTTTGTTTGTTTGTGTTGCTGTTGTAGTTGGTGGTGTTGTTGTTATCATTGTTGTTGTTATTACAGTTATTGGTCTTGTTGTTGTTGTTATTGTTATTGGTGTTGTTTTCGTCCGTCGCCTTGTTGTTATTGTTGCTGTTGCTGGTGCCGCTGGTTCTTTGGTTTGTTGCCATGGCAGCGTCAAGTTGTTGGTCATAGATAAATATACACGGGTGTGTATGATTGTGTATAGAAGATTATATTAATAAGAGGAATTCCAACTTTGTCTGATTTACTCGTTTTATTTACAATCCTTTAACATTTATAATGGTATTATAATGAAATAGTATGATAGAATATTAAATTCTAAGTGTTAATTGAACAAGTACTTTCATGCTTTCGCAATCTTCAGGTTCATAATATGTGGTGACAGTCAAGTTTGCAATTTTCAACTGTAATAAGATGGGTAATTTTTCTACCTTTTATACATTTTATACAGGGAAAAGTGGCTCCAGAATCCTAAGTCTTGCAAACTGTATTTCGACCAATCAGTGTGTAGTTTCACTGAATTACTAAAACTGATTGGTTTAAGCGTCACGGCTGGTTGATCATGTCTAACGATCAATAATTAATCATATCCAAAGCATCAATTGTTTTGCTATTTTTAGAAATGATGAAAATAGCATTTTCTATTAATCATCACCATCAACCTCACTTTTATTATTATTATTATTGTTGTTGTTGTTGTTGTTGTTATTGTTGTTGTTGTTGTTGTTGTTGTTGTTGTTGTTGTTGTTGTTGTTATTGTTGTTAGTGGTCGTAGTCATAGTGATAGTAGAAGTAATACCCCTAAGCGTTATTATTGTTCATTTAGCTTGGGTTTGAATTTATCAATAAAATTCTTTTCTTTGATTTTTCTCTTGATTTCACTTGGGCTGTGTAATTTGTAGAATGGGAATATTATAAATATTCCCTGACTACATGTTGCTAGATGGTTACTTAGGGGTATCTGACGGACATTTGGGTCTCTGATTTGTTGACGGTGTACCCGTGCACGTTCCGATAGTGCATTTCCAGTTTGACCGACATAGAGTTCTTCACAATTCGGGCATTTAATGCAGTAAATTAGATTTCTGCTTTTGCAGTTCATATTTGCATTTGGGAATATTTTTCCAGTTTTTGTTTTCATATATTGACCGGCGTGTATGGATTGACATGTGCCGCATCGACTATCATTGCATTTAGATACAGTGAATGATTGGTCTTTGTTGTTATGGTCAAACTTTGCTTTTGTTAGTAATTGCTTCAAATTTTTTGGCTGTCTTTTACTAAGAGTCAAAGATCGATCTGTGATTAAGCCTTTTAATTCATTACTTTGAGCAATAATCGGTAGGTTTGCTTTGGCAGTGTTGAAGATATTCTGGTGACATGGGTTGTGTGTCATTATAAATGGTATGACCAGTTCTTGGTTTCTTCTTCCTTGTGTTGTCCTAAGTTGTTGCATGGGTATTTTTATAGCCCACTGTATGCCATTTTATTGATAAATTCAAACCCAAGCTAAATGAACAATAATAACGCTTAGGGGTATTACTTCTACTATCACTATGACTACGACCACTAACAACAACAACAACAACAACAACAACAACAACAACAACAACAACAACAACAACAACAACAATAATAATAATAATAAAAGTGAGGTTGATGGTGATGATTAATAGAAAATGCTATTTTCATCATTTCTAAAAATAGCAAAACAATTGATGCTTTGGATATGATAAATTATTGGTCGTTAGACATGATCAACCAGCTATGACGCTTAAACCAATCAGCTTTAGTAATTCAGTGAAACTACACACTGATTGGTCGAAATACAGTTTGCAAGACTTAGGATTCTGGAGCCACTTTTCCCTGTATAAAATGTATAAAAGGTAGAAAATTTACCCATCTTATTACAGTTGAAAATTGCAAACTTGACTGTCACCACATATTATGAACCTGAAGATTGCGAAAGCATGAAAGTACTTGTTCAATTAACACTTAGAATTTAATATTCTATCATACTATTTCATTATAATACCATTATAAATGTTAAAGGATCGTAAATAAAACGAGTAAATCAGACAAAGTTGGAATTCCTCTTATTAATATATATATATATATATACATATATATATATCTATATATAACGAATAAGGAAAAGCGAAGTAGTTTCAGATGTTCAAGTCCTTTAATAATAATGCTGTGATATATATTTCAGTGACGACACTGGCCACACTGTTCTGTGTGCGAGTGTCGTGTCATCATCAGACAGCTTGTTACATAATAAGGTTATGTTTCCGAGGCAATCCAAATTGGATCGACATGGGAACGGATGAATTGCGTGTTTTGGGGTTTTTCATCCGCTCCCTTGTGAGTACCAATTCACCCCCACCGGCCTGCGCAAGCGCATGTCCGAAGGACAGTCTATATTTTTACTCACCTCAATCCGAATTATCACCTGAAAAGAATTTTTTTAATTCTTTAATTTCTAATAGTTAATTTCTTAATTGTTTAATTTAATTTATAATTTCTGATATTTGATTTAGGATTTTAATTTTTATTTCCAACTCTCACTCTTAACTTCCAACGTAAAACCATGATACCTAGAATTAAGTTTATTTTCCCTTATAAGGTGATGGTCAGTCGTACCGTCAACGCTTAGTGAGGGGTAGTATTATGACCTGTAAAAACTAACACTCTCCCATCCCCTCTGGCTCTCGGCTGACTGCCACAGCCGTGATGGGTAGCAGTAAAATATGGTACAGGCATTGGTGGGCCATTGTTTTGGCTGAGAGGGTGAACTGACTAAGCGAATTTCTTTGAAATCTGCGGTGGCTAATGGTCAACTTCCTTCGGACATGCGCTTGCGCAGGCCGGTGGGGGTGAATTGGTACTCACAAGGGAGCGGATGAAAAACCCCAAAACACGCAATTCATCCGTTCCCATGTCGATCCAATTTGGATTGCCTCGGAAACATAACCTTCTAATGTAACAAGCTGCCTGATGATACACGACACTCGCACACAGAACAGTGTGGCCAGTGTCGTCACTGAAATATATATCACAGCATTATTATTAAAGGACTTGAACATCTGAAACTACTTCGCTTTTCCTTATTCGATATTTACTCCGTACTCTTATGTGGAAAAAGTACGTTGATGCTTGAATTGAATTGCATCAATGTTTACCCTAATAATTTAGCTCCAATTAGTTGAGCGCTTTACGATGTAACTGATATGGTGGAGAAGAGAGTAACCAACCATAAGCTACCCCGGAAATTCCCTCTACCATGGGGATGGAAACCCCTTACACTGGACGGACATAATAGTAACTTTCGGCAGGATAAATACGCGGAAACAAATAATAGGATAAACCCCTATTTTCCTGCACCAAATCGCATGTGAACAGAAGCCCCCTCAATTCAATCTATACATGGACAGATGGACAATCATATGGATCATTTTGCATATATGTACTCTGTGTATTTGCATTTATTCACTATTGGGTCTGTTCTTTTCTTTTGTGTACTTTATGTCTGTTTTTCTTTGATTTTGTTCCATGTGATGGAAATTATGGCTGTGTACCAGATTGACTAATGCCTGAATACTGTAGTTTGCCCTCAGTTATAATGTACGGCACTATCGTTCAATATGTGAATAGAGTAACTGTGACACTAGAATCCCTCTCAGAACTTCTTACTTAAACATCTCTCTCCATATTATTTACTCACTTCAGTCTATATTTTTACTCACCTCAATCCGAATTATCACCTGAAAAGAATTTTTTTTTAATTCTTTAATTTCTAATAGTTAATTTCTTAATTGTTTAATTTAATTTATAATTTCTGATATTTGATTTAGGATTTTAATTTTTATTTCCAACTCTCACTCTTAACTTCCAACGTAAAACCATGATACCTAGAATTAAGTTTATTTTCCCTTATAAGGTGATGGTCAGTCGTACCGTCAACGCTTAGTGAGGGGTAGTATTATGACCTGTAAAAACTAACACTCTCCCATCCCCTCTGGCTCTCGGCTGACTGCCACAGCCGTGATGGGTAGCAGTAAAATATGGTACTGGCATTGGTGGGCCATTGTTTTGGCTGAGAGGGTGAACTGACTACGCGAATTTCTTTGAAATCTGCGGTGGCTAATGGTCAACTTCCTTCGGACATGCGCTTGCACAGGCCGGTGGGGGTGAATTGGTACTCACAAGGGAGCGGATGAAAAACCTCAAAACACGCAATTCATCCGTTCCCATGTCGATCCAATTTGGATTGCCTCGGAAACATAACCTTATTATGTAACAAACTGTCTGATGATGACACGACACTCGCACACAGAACAGTGTGGCCAGTGTCGTCACTGAAATATATATCACAGCATTATTATTAAAGGATTTGAACATCTGAAACTACTTCGCTTTTCCTTATTCGATATTTACTCCGTCACTCCTATGTGGAAAAAGTACGTTGAGTGCTTGAATTGAATTGCATCAATGTTTACCCTAATATATCTATCTATATATATATATATATATATATGTAGCCTTGTTCCGAGTATTGAGGCCGCTGTTGCTGGCGGCCATATTGTTATTGTTAGCGTTGTTTGGTGGTGTGGGAGTTAGTGGTGGGGTTGATAATGTTATCACTGGTAATATTAACATAATTAGTATTATTGGAATTGGTGTGTTGATAAAATAAACTACCAGTTATATACTGGTGTCGATATAATTGGCTTTCACCCCCAACCCTACCCCCGATATAGCTGTCCTTGCGTCGAAGTTAGAAATATCGGAATTGGTTGGAAAGAATATTGTTGTTGTCTGTATTGGTGGTGGTGGGGGTGGTTTTTGTGGTGATATTGTTGGTGTTGGTGATGCTGGAGAGGTTGGTGGTACGGTGTTGTTAGTGTTGTTGTTGGTGGTGTTGGTGTTTGAGGTTGCTGGTTGTGTTATTTTTATTAGTAGTAATAGCAGTGCTGATGTTTTTATAGTATTGGTGATCGTGTTGATATTAATGATAGTTTTCTTAATAATATGGTCATGTTAATGATGTCGCTGATTGACTAACAATTAATCAATTTTAAGCTGATGATCACACAGGTTTGTTAGAAGTGTTGGAGTTATTGGTGATGGTTGATATATTGGTGTTATTAGTAGTGGAATATTGTTTGCTGTGGTAGTAATCATATGGATTAGTGATTTCCAGTCACGCCACAGGTTGTTTTCAATGTACCAGCATTTTCCAACTATTTAAATATAGGCCTTAGATATATTTTAGCATTTACATTTGTGTATAGTTACCTGTGTATAATTCCCACCATTTATTTTCTCTTTTTAATTACTAGATGTAATTATTCAAAGTTATATAATGGAAATGTATGATTATAAATTCTTTGCTTAAATTTCCCTTCACTTATGACTAAGAAATCATTTTAGTTATATATAAGACTGCACTGTCTGCGGTGTCGTTAGATTTTGTCAATCTGATGTGTTCATTTCAAGTTAGTGTATCTAGTATCTCTAAACTGACATTATTTTTCTTTGGTTAATTCGTATGCAACTTTGTATTTCCTCTACTATTACATCATCTTATGTTTGCCCTGTTTGCAATTAAGACAAGTTTTATTTAAAGACCTATTCTGGTAAACGTGACGTGACATTATGTCACAGTTTCTGCTGAGTAAGCATATATTTACATATTAATTTTATACTTTCCTGCGGCGCATAAAGCTATGTTCTGGAACAATGGAAATAATGGCTCGTTCCGTCTATCATTCTTCAGTTTAGATTAATAATTTACTTGTGTTGAGAAATATATATATATATATATATGTATATATATATACTAGCTGAGGTACCCAGCTTCGCCAAGGTTAACAAATGATAAGAGAAGACCGACAGAAGAGAAAACGTCTGTATTGAATGCATTGTCTTGTTTACAGTGTGTGTGTATTGTGTGTGTATGTGTGTATGTTTGTGTGTGTTTGTGTATGTGTGTGTATATATATATATATATATATATATATATATATATATATGTATATATGTGTGTGTATGTGTGTATGTATATATATATATATATGTGTGTGTTCGTGTGTGTGTGTAAACCACCGTTGGAATCGGAGACATTGACCGCGAAACACGATGATCACTGACAATGAACTCGCAGAGAGAATCCCTTATGGCTGATTCCCAACCTGCTAGATATAGTTGTCAGGTTGGTTAGCATACGTGGTATGTGTTTCTTCCTCTTTGGTGTTATAAAATTAGTATCAATAAACTTTCCTGGATATACTCTTATCCCAATCCTGTACATACTTTCCGATTGTCATTTTCCGTTTTTTTCGTGTGATACGCGAATGAACCAATCAACAAACATCTCGGGAAACGAAGTTGCTGATGGCTGTATTCTATCATAAATTGAATGTTTGCGTTAAGTCCTTTTGGAAGTGCTTGAAATTCTTTAAGTCTCTATACTTTCCTACCAAAGGATGAAACAATCATTCAAATATCTCGTCCAGTTATATTCTATGTGCAGGTAGGAGTTTCCGTATTTTTCTTGTACTTTTCGGTAGAGGGTGATTTCTAGGTGCCCTATGACTAGGTTAGCATAAGAGGGCACCGTTTTCGTGCCCATGGCAGTCCCAGATTTCTGTCTGTAGAATTTGTCATTAAACACGAAGTAGTTATGTTCCAAGATAAATTTGAGCCTTTCTATTACGAATTCTTTTATGATGTGGTGTGGGAGTTCATTGGAGTAATTTTCTAGTCAGAATTAGATTGCTTCTATTCCTATGTTGTGGGGGATATTTGAATATAGATTGATTAGATCAATAGACACTAGTAGGGTGTGTTAATTTTTAACTGTTTTGGGGGAGGTGGGTGAGCATATCAAGGTCATCCCTTATGTAGCTTTTTATGTGTTTAAGGAATGGTTTTAATAGAGTATCCAGGAAGTTGCTGTGGCTGTGGGTTTCGCAAGTGGAGCCTGCTATTATAGGTCTTAATTTGATGTCATTAGGTAAAGGAACATTGATGAATATGTCTATGGCTTCCTTGTATGCCTTACTTACTTTTTCACTTTTGTGTATCTTAGAATACGGTAAAAAGGGCTGGATTTACTTTTGAAATCAGTGATATAGTTGTATTCCGTATCGGTAAGTCATTCTCTGTATAGGTTTATCAGAGTTTTTAGGTTTCTCGTTATTTTCTGCTGACTGTAATGTTCGACCTTTTTCGTAGTATGCTTCGTCTTCTAAAATGGAGAGCACTAGGGTTCTGTAATATTCCGTTTCCATTAGGACTACCACACTCCCTTTATCGGCCTCTTTGATTGTGATACTTTTATCGTCCTTTAATCTGGCCAAGTCATCCTATTCTTTCTTGCTGAAGTTTGGCCTACGTTTTTGTCTGTGTAGGTGTTGATATGAGTAAGTTGTGATGTGTTCACAGAATTGGTCCAGAATTATATTCTTACCTTTTGATGGGGTGTAGTTACTTCTATTTCTAGCTAGTGATTCGTCCTCATTGTACTGGTCGTGTAGTTACTCGCTGAGTCGTAATTTTCTACAGAATTATGCAATGTCTTCTTTGATTTCGGAGTAGTTTGGACGTTGGGGGGTCGGTATGTATTGGAGCCCTTTGGAGAGTATGTTGATTTGGTCAGATATTAGTTCTTTGATAGTTAAATTGATGACTTTTATTACTTTTAATCTCTCCTGTACGTCTTGTGTCATCTCGTATCCCTGTGTCTATGTACTGGGTCTAAAAAATAATTAAGGCAGTTGGGTCGGTTGCTGATGGTTAGTCGTCTCCCGAGGTTGTGTTGTTCCCTGTTATTGTTATTTATGATTCTGTTTCATGGTTGTGGGTTGATTAGAGCATCCCTATATTTCATGTACGGTTGTGAGTCCCTATATTTCATGCTCGGTTGTGGTGTTTTAGGGGCCCTACGTTGGTGATTATATCGTATGGTATGGGATAGTTGCGTATGGAAGTTGAGAGGATTGTAAGAATGAAAATTTCCTAGGTATCTCCTTATGGGAGGGAAGTTGTAATGTCCATCCTGGGGGGTAATGATTTCATATTACTTTATTTGTTGCGTTGTTGGATTAAGAAGTAAGGGTTAGGTTTTGTCTTCTTTCTTGTTAGGGGAGGAGGTCGTGTTTTTTTTTGTTGTTTTTTTTGTTGTTGAACAGTGTCTGAGTGGTGTTTAGGTTTTCTTGTTTTTATGAACGGGTTGTTGGAAAAGTATTCTGTTTGAAAGATTCTTCCATGGTTTAAAAACCAAGTGGTGCCTTTTCCCCATGGCTGGAGGGAGTTCAGTTCCTCCTGGTTGCAATCCTCTATCCATAGTTTAGAGATCTTTTCTAGGCTGGGGCCTTGAGTCTTTTTGTTAATTTCTTGGTTGATTTCTTCATCGAAGGATTTGATTTTATCCTCATTTGTCTGAGCCCTCGATTTTAGAAGTTCAATTTCAATTTTCCTTTTTTCCAGTGCCATTGTTTCCCTAAGTCGATTTGTGTCTCGGTTTCATCTGGAAGGGGTTTTATCTGTAGTTTGCAGGGAAGAATTAATGGTGTCGAATTGAGCCATTTCTCGTATACTTCCGCTTTGTTGTTTTGGATCATTTTCCAAAAAGAGAATTGTCTGTCTCTGAGTGATTTCTTCTATCGTGGTACTATTCGGTTCATTTTGTTTATTGTTAGTGCATCAACCCCACATGGTTCCTCGTTCGCTTCTCCTAGGCTTGTGTTATTCGTAAAAAATGTTTTTATTGTTTCACATAGGTTTTCAAGTTTTTCGCCGATTTCGGAGGGTTTTATTTATGCTGTCGGTTTCCTCATTGTTCTCTTGGTGGTTGACTTGTCGAGTCAAGTTAGTTGAACAGTGCTAACATTGTATGTTGATTTTCCTCAGTTCCTTCAGTATCTCTGCATTTATGTTAATGGTCTTGTGTTTGTTTTTGTCGGCATTTTCTGTATCTCGTGTGGGGGATATGTTATTTAGAATGTTGAGAAGTGACACACGAGTTAGTATATATTAGGAAAATGAGAAAAAAGTAGAAAATGCTAACAGGATTTTCTCATAGATTAACAGCAAAACATTTTTTATAACGTAATTTATAGTACCGGTTTCAGCCGATAAATATTTCGACTTCTTCATGCTACAGGAATTATGATAAAAAGTATATAGTAAAATTAAGGTATATATTAATTAGACGAGGATATTAGAAAACATAGTTTACACGTGTATATAAAAATTCACATTTTCGTTTATCCCCCCCCCCCCCTCTCTCTCTCCCTTGGCGGTTTGGTGGTAGTAGCAGCTAAAATAGAAGTTGGTGTGCGTGTATATATGAATGTATTTAAGACTGTATATATGAATAAATATATGTGTCTGTATGCAAATGTGCTTGCGTCTTTATATTTGTTTGTGTCGGCGGGCACACGTGCGTATATATGTGCAAGTATATATGATTGTGTTTGTATATGTATGTGTACATGTGTATGTATACATGTGTGTATGTGTACATGTGTGTGTATGTGTACTAGTATGTACATGTGTGTATGTGTGCATGTGTACTAGTATGTACATGTGTGTATATGTACATGTGTATATGTGTAGATGTATGTATATGTACATGTGTGTATGTGTACATGTGTGTATGTGTACATGTGTGTATATGTACATGTGTGTATATGTACATGTATGTATGTGTACATGTGTGTATATGTACATGTGTGTATATGTAGATGTATGTATATGTGTAGATGTGTGTATATGTACATGTGTGTATATGTACATGTGTGTATATGTACATGTGTGTATGTGTACATGTCTGTATATGTGTACTACTATGTATATGTATATGTAGATGTATGTGTGTAGATGTATGTATACGTACATGTGTGTATATGTACATGTGTGCATATATGTACATGTATATATATGTACATGTGTGTATATGTACATGTGTGTATGTGTACATGTGTGTATATGTGTACTACTATGTACATGCATATGTAGATGTATGTATGTGTATGTGTGTATATGTATATGTAGATGTATGTATGTATGTGTATATGTTTGTGTGTGTTGTAATTTCATGTCTATTAGATCTCGCAAAAGCTGACATTTTTGACCTAAATAAACGGCATGTTCAATATCGATTTTTGTCCCCTACTGACATCTCATCCCTACCCCTCTTCTCCCTCCTCTCCTCACTCCTCTCTCTCTCTCTCTCTCTCTCTTTCTTTCTCTCTCTCCCCTCCTCCATACCCCTCTCCTCTGTCTCTTTACTTCTCGCTCCTCTCCTCTCTCTCTTTACTTCTCTCTCCTCTCCTCACTCCCCTCTCTCTCTCTCTCTCTCTCTCTCTCTCTCTCTCTCGCTCTCTCTCTCGCTCTCTCTCTCTCCTCCTTCTCCCTACCCCTCTCTTTACTTCTCTCTCTCTTTACTTCTCTCTCCTCTCCTCACTCCTCTCTCTCTCTCTTTCTTTCTCTCTCTCCTCTCCTCCCTCCTCTCTGTCAATTTATTTCTCTCTCCTCCTCTCCTCTCTCTTTTCCCCCTCACTCCCCCTCTCTCTCTCAATTTATTTCTGAATCCCCCCTCTCTCTCCTCCTCTCCTCTCATACTCCTCCATTTCCTCTCTCTCTCTTCTCCTCTCTTCCCTCCCTCTCTCTCTCCTCCTATCCTCTCTCCTCTACTACCCCCTACCCCTCTCTCTTTCTCTGTTTTACAGGTGATGGCGGGGACGGTACGATGGTCGCTGCAGTGATGGTGGTTGTGGTTGTTGTTGTTGTTGTTGTGGTTGTTGTTATTGTTGTTGATGCTGGAGGTAGAAATTGTCAGAGTTGTTATTGTTGTTTGTGTTGGTGGTAGTGCTAGTGGTGGTAGTGGTAGTGGTGGCAGTGCTAGTGGTGTTAGTGCTAGTGGTGGTAGTGGTAGTGGTGGTAGTGGTTGTGGTGGTAGTGGTAGTGGTAGTGGTGGTAGTGGTAGTGCTAGTGGTGGTAGTGGTAGTGGTGGCAGTGCTAGTGGTGTTAGTGCTAGTGGTGGTAGTGGTGGTAGTGGTAGTGGTTGTGGTGGTAGTGGTAGTGGTAGTGGTGGTAGTGGTAGTGGTAGTGGTGGTAGTGGTAGTGGTAGTGGTGGTAGCGGTAGTGCTAGTGGTGGTAGTTATAGTGGTAGTCGTAGTGCTAGTGGTGGTGGTGGTAGTGCTAGTATTGGTAGTGGTAGTGCTAGTGGTGGTAGTTGTAGTGTTAGTGGTGGTAGTGGTAGTGGTAGTGGTGGTAGTGGTAGTGGTAGTGGTGGTAGTGGTAGTGGTGGTAGTGGTAGTGCTAGTGGTGGTAGTGTTAGTGGTAGTGCTAGTGGTGGTAGTGCTAGTGCTAGTGGAGGTAGAGTTAGTGCTAGTGGTGGTAGTGGTAGTGCTAGTGGTGGTAGTGGTAGTGGTGGTAGTGGTAGTGTTATTGGTAGTGGTAGTGGTAGTTGCGGTAGTGGTAGTGGTAATGTTTGTAGAGGTAGTGCTAGTGGTGGTAGTGGTAGTGGTAGTGGTAGTGGTGGCAGTGGTAGTTGCGGTAGTGGTAGTGGTAATGTTTGTAGAGGTAGTGCTAGTGGTGGTAGTGGTAGTGGTAGTGGTAGTGGTGGCAGTGGTAGTGCTAGGGGAGGTAGAGGTAGTGCTAGTGGTGGTAGTGGAGGTAGTGATAGTGGTGGTAGTGGTAGTGCTAGGGGAGGTAGAGGTAGTGCTAGTGGTGGTAGTGGAGGTAGTGATAGTGGTGGTAGTGGTAGTGCTAGGGGAGGTAGAGGTAGTGCTAGTGGTGGTAGTGGAGGTAGTGATAGTGGTGGTAGTGGTAGTGCTAGGGGAGGTAGAGGTAGTGCTAGTGGTGGTAGTGGAGGTAGTGATAGTGGTGGTAGTGGTGTTGTTAGTGGTCTACCTTGGTGACGTTATTGAGTCAGAATGAACATATGCCAGAAGACAAAATGCTCTCTGTAGTTAAACACACTGTTCTTGCACGGCCATTCTTATGTTCAGCCACTTCTTCACACACACACACACATTCACACTCACACTCTCACCACAAACCTACACACATATCACATCCGTACATACATCACACACATATACACACAAATATATGTGTGTATAGATTCATATATATATATATGTGTGTGTGTGTATATATATATATAAGTTATCCCGGTTTGAATCTCAGGTAACCACAGTAAGGTACTCAATACATAACAGAGTATAAATATTTAATATAGAAAGGCTTCTACAGGGCTAGAACTGTTTCATTCGGTAGAAACCATCATTCTACCGAATGAAATAGTTCTAGTCCTGTAGAAGCCTTTCTATATTAAATATATATATATATTTGGAAATAACACGTGACAGTGAAACACTGAGGGCTGCCAACGGTAGCAGTTCGGCGTTACATTCCACAGCGGCTTGGGGCATAAACGAAATTTCCTGTTGATGACGTGAATCCACTGCTCGATCATGGAATACCACAGGCTTACATATTACGTAAGATGGATGGATGATTTCCGATTCATAGAAACCTATCGGACGTATTGAAAAATATCGTTCGATATGCCCAGGTCAGTTGTCTAACCTGCTTAATTGCTTCGTTGTTTTTGGTATTGTGTGGCTAGGTCTACCTGCCGCAATTTTCAATTTATCAAGGTGCCTATACGTATGTTATTACTCTAAGGCCTGCAACCTTATTGAGTGTTTTGCTGCTCATTCCTAATTGTAGGTCGTTAGCTTGGCCACAGCCAAAGCTTCGATTTTACTAAGCTTCCACTTGTATATATATATATATATATATATATATATATATATATATATATATATATAGATAGATAGATAGATAACTTTCTTTTTATTTGCCACCAGGGCATCAAAAGTGGGACAAGTACAAAGGGGGGACTTTACATGCAAAGGCGTCCTCAATATGGAGGGGGCAATAACAGGATATAAAAGTATAAAAATAAAATAAAATATAACAAAATAAATTTTGTAACAAAATCCTCAATAGGGAGGAGGCGCCTTGGGGGGTCGCACACACCCCCGAAAAAAGTGTTGAACCCTTCTCCTCAGGAGCACAGAGAGGGGGTGCTCCCTTGGTCTTTCATCTTCCTCACCTATAGTTTGATGTAGAGTGAAGGCCCATTCACACGGGCCATTCTCGCCACTTTCACCCATCTTTCATAAAAACGGCTGGGGTGCAGCACCTCTCTCTCCATCCTGATCCTTCTTCCGAAATGATATCGGAAGAAACGGACCAGTTGTTGGCCAGAGAGAAAGGTGTCTGACCTCAGTCCTTTCAGACGCGTCCACCATACAACCTCTTTCTCCATGGTTATTACGCACAGAAACACTGCCTCTCCTTCGTTTTTGAAGAGGGGAGGCGGCTTGATCGTTACAATAGACTCGGTGGTCAACCGGAGATAGATAAATATACACGGGTGTGTCTGATTGTGTATAGAAGATTATATTAATAAGAGGAATTCCAACTTTGTCTGATTTACTCGTTTTATTTACAATCCTTTAAAATCTATAATGATATTATAATGAAATAGTATGCTAGAATATTAAATGTTAAGTGTTAATTGAACAAGCAGTTTCATGCTTTCGCAATCTTCAGGTTCATAATGTGTGGTGACAGTCAAATTTGCAATTTTCAACTATTGAAAATTGCAAATATTATGCAAACATTATGAACCTGAAGATTGCGAAAGCATGAAAGTACTTGTTAACATTTAATATTCTAGCATACTATTTCTTTATAATACCATTATAAATTTTAAAGAATTGTAAATAAAACGAGTAAATCAGACAAAGTTGGAATTCCTCTTATTAATATAGATATATATATATATATAATTTTTTATCTGTATTATTATTTACTTTTACTATATTTATCTTTCCTTAATCTCTCTCTCTCTCTCTCTCTCTCTCTCTCTCTCTCTCTCTCTCTCTCTCTCTCTCTCTCTCTCGTGTATTTCTATCTTTCTACCTTTCCATCCTTTCATCTACATCACAACCTCATACGACAAGCAAATTCACCGTCTCCACAACACCATCATCATAATCATCATCACCATTGTCATCATCATCATTGTCATCATCACCATTGTTATCATCATTCCCTTCACAATCATATATTCCTCATCAACTGTCATCCCCATCCCCATCATCTTCCTCCCCTCATGCTCTTCCTCCCATTCCTTCTCCTCTCATTATTATTATTATTATTATTATTATTATTATTATTATTATTATTATTATTATTATTATTATTGAATGCTATGCTCTCTTCCCGGCATTTTGTTGAAAGATGGGTGAGAGAAGCAAGTATGGCCCGAATGAATGGGCCTTCTCTGAGTATGTGTCTGTAAATTAAAGGTGGAAAACTGGGAGAGGGCACTTGCCCTGGTGGTCAGGGCCACTGTGGTCTTTTAATGGGCTTTCTCCACAAATGTCCCTTGGAAGTCTCCCCCCTATTGGGGAATTTTTCTTTGTTATTTTATTTCAACCTCTGTTTTTTTTACACGCAGAAATGCCCATTTGTACCGTCCTGTATTGTCCTGTACTGTCCTTAATGTCTACTTTATGTGAACCCTTGTGGTTAATAAAGAAAACATTATTATTATTATTATTATTATTATTATTATTATTATTATTATTATTATTATTGAATGCTATGGTTTACGGAGGCTCGGCTCTGTAAGGTATTGTAAATTTTGACCGCTATAACAATTGTAAATTGTTTAAAACTTTAACCAACTTGTAGACAAAAACACCCTCCTCCTCTTTCTGCCCGTTATTTGGCCCTTCGGGGTTAAATAACTGCTTATTGGGGTTTTGTGCCCAATATTTATTTTAAACAAAAAAACAACATGGCTACGAAAAAGAATTTTCATAGGTCACTCCCACTCATTCCGTCTTCTTCTTCCTCAATCGTCACTACAGCAGAGAGAAGATTGTCTCTCTCCCTCCCTTCTCTTTCGCAAGCGACGACAGAAAAGAAAAGTCTCGTGCAAAGCGTGCAAGATTTCTCCACGACGACGACGACAACGACGAAACAGGTGTGCGGGAAATACGAAAACCCATTTCATTCGTCTGACGTGAGGAATAATAGCAGTAGCAGCCGTAATAACAGCAGCAACAGTGACAATGAAAACAACAGTAGCAGCCGCAACAGCATCAGCAGCAGCATAAACAACAACAGCATTAGCAGCAGCAACAACAACAACAACCACAGCAACAGCGGCGGCGGCAGTAGTCGTAGTACCTGCAGCAACAACAAAAGTAACAGCAGCTCTGACGACAACAACAACCACAACAGCAGCAAAGAAAAACCAATCTCGTTTGCAGGTATCGCGAAGAACCTGGAAACAATCCACATAACAAATGAGGAATTAGAAGAAACGAAGAAGATGGTGACAAAAACTCGACACCGAGCAATCTGCAAGGCAGCGGAAAATTTTTTCGAAACCCAACAGCACTGTATGGTCACGTACCGTACAGTAAGTACAAAATCCCGTAGGGTTGAAAGAGCCACAGAGGCTCAAATACAAAAAGCATTGGGGTCTGTGTGGCAGCGGAAAACGCACATCACCCGAGGCAAGAAATATGCCACCGTAGACGTACTTTTTGCCACACCCCAGGAGGAAAACGCTCAAACCTTAGTGACCCTAAGGAGCGAGGAAATGGTGTTGGTGCCCTCCTACTGCGGACAAAAAATTGTGAGGGTCAAACTGACCCACGTCCCCCCAAGCCGCGTCTGTTCTCGTCGGAATCGAGGACAAAACAACTGTACTGCAAGTGCAGAAAAAAGTAAGAGAAGATTGGGTCGGCACCTCCATTGAGATGTTAATCCAAACCAACCAGGAGTGCATCGAAGCTATCCCGGATGTGATAGGCTTCGATAACGGCACTCAACTGCCCATAAGTGTTGAGGGCAAACGCCCGAAATGCTTTCGCTGTGGATAGAAGACTCACCTCAGGGCCTTCTGCAACGAGAAGACCCTGAGAAAGGAGAAAACCCCCCTCCTTCCGAAACCGGCTTCACGGCTACCAGCAACAGGACAAGCGGCAACCAGGAACGATAGGTCCGTGGCACCCATACCCACGCCACGGAAATCAAAAACAGCAGCAGCAGTGGAAGTATTAACAACGACAACAGCAATACCAAATGCAGCTGCAACAGAGACTCCAGTGCAAACATCACCAACAACAACAAATGAAAGAGTGGAGCCTTACCCCTCCCCGACCTCACAGAATCAGACATGGAGTGTGAGGTGGGAGAGGGATGGCAAAAGGTCGTAAGAAGGCACAAACGCAGAAGCAGCGCATCGTCGCCTTTGAAAAGGGAGGAAAGAAATGAAAAAAGGGTAAAGTCTACTGCAAAGAGACTCACAGCAGCAACACCACCAAGACCATCACCACCCACACTAGCACCACCATCACCACCGGCGACAACCCCACCGCCAACAACAACAACACCTTCAACACCACCACCACAAGCACCAACATCGCAAACACAACAACAAAACACACACACCCAGCAAAAACGACAAGAAAATAGCAGAACCACACCTCACCCCCAGAAAGTCAAATGCACAGCAATAAATACACACAACAAGAAACTAATGACTTACATAATTGAACACACAGACATTTCACAACACGACTACATAATACCAGCACCAATCAAAACGCCAACTAACATAAGACTGCTAAAAATAGCACAGAAACAATACACAAACATTAAAACGAAATTCCCCAACGCAGTTGGTGATTTCAGAGACCTAGGAGGAACTATCAACCCAAGAGTATATTCGGACATACTCATAGAAGAGCCGACGACCAGCCGAAGGGACGATTCAACGGTCACTTCACCAGACGATCAAGTGAAAAGGGATGTAAAAACCATCCCTCCTCTACGAAAAGTACGGTAAGTGGTCTTTCCATCTTTTCCACTCTATTTTAAACATGACCTCACCCAGAATAGGCAGCATAAATGCGCGTGGCTTGGGGTCGTCATGGAAGCAGGGTCACCTGCTCAACGACCTCAGGTAACTAAACATAGATGTAGTGGACATCAGCGAGACCAGAATCTCCGAAGCACGGCCTTCGCACCGATCTTCGGCGGCTACGATGTGTACGCATCTCCCAGCCGTCCTGGATCGGAGGGAGGAGTTGCTGTGGTTTTTCGGAGAGGTTTGGATCTCGCCATACGGGCCATCTTCCTGGACCCAGAGGGTAAGTTGGTGGTGCTGGACGTGACCGGCGGAGATGGGAAAGCTTTCAGGCTAGTGGCCGTCTATACCCCGACAGGAGCAGGGCGGCCTGATTTCTTCCGGCGTCTGGAGACCTTTATTGGAACGTCCCGCTCTTTAGTGTTAATGGGCGACTGGAACGGGATCTTAGATGCACGCTGGGACTGTGTGGGATTAGAGGATAGGGGTGGAGGGTGCAAGAGCCTCACCAACCTGCTCAGGCGTTTTGAACTGTCTGACAGGTACCGATTGGATTTCCCGAATGTGCCAATGTGGACTTGGACAAATCGCATAGGGTCATCCAGATCATATCTAGATAGAGTATTTTGTAGGGAAATAGATAGGTCTAGCATAGGCTGTCCACAATTCAAGATAGTCAGCTACACGGACCACAAATTCGTGATCTGTGTGCTTGACTTAGATAGGCTTCATAGACGAGGACCCGGTTACTGGAAGCTAAACGCGTCCTTACCAGCGCGCAAGGCCTACAGAGACCGGATTAGCGAACTAGTTAAGCGGGCGTTGACGGGGGCCATCGTCAACAACAAGTGGTGGTTTGCTCTGAAAAGAGCCATTAGAATAGAATCCATTAGGTTTAGTAAGGCTTTAGCAATAGAGAAAAATAGAGCAGGGGGAGAACTAGTTAGAAAATTAGACGAGGCGCTTAGCAAAGGCATTGCGACCGACGTGCTTGCGGCGAAATTGGCCCTTGACCAATTCTTGAATGCAAAGCACGAAGGCTGCGTTGTCAGAGCAAGGGTGCGTGCTCTCAGACACGAGGGGACGAAAACCGTTCAATGGGCCCGAGTGGCGGAGGCGCGTCGTGGGAACAAAGCCACGATCCGGTCTTTGGTGGACCACGACGGGCGCATGCTACTCGATCCCGGGCAAATGTGTGAAGCTTTTCAGCGACACTTCGCTCAGCTGTTCGGGGGCAGCGGTGGGCCGGGTCGAGGGATGGACTTTAGTGTCTACCTCGAAGGACTGCCGCGGCTCTCGGCCACTGAGGCGAAGTGTTGCGAAAGGCCGATAACAGCCGCTGAAGTAAGGGAGGAAATGACTGGCTGCACAAGTGGGAAATCGCCTGGTTTGGTTGGTCTGCCCTATGAACTTTACGTACAGATGCCAGACTTGTTCGGAGGCCTCTTGGCGGACGTCTACTGTAACTGGCAACAGAACGGGAGAAATCCCAGTTCTGTGAGCCGAGGAGCGGTGGCACTGCTGAGAAAGGATCCGAACAAGGGTGATAACATAGATAATTTCCGGCCCATAACACTGCTAAACACAGAGTTCAAGATTTTGGCCAAGGTGCTAGCAAAGATGTTGGCGCTTGTCGTTGGTGGTCTGGTGGGAGAGGCACAGACATGCGCCATTCCCGACAGATCCATCCACGACAACCTCCACCTCATGCGATACATCGTAGAGAGGGTAGCTACGGAACCTGGCACGGGTGGGGCCTTGATCAATTTAGATCAGTCGAAAGCTTTCGATAGGGTCGACCATCGTTACCTAGCGGCAGTCCTGAGGGCGGCTGGCTTTGGGCCCGTCTTCAGGGGCTGGATCGCTGCCATGCACATCGACATCTGCTCTGTGGTGAGAGTGAACGGTCACCTGTCGGAACCGTTCAGCATCATGCGCTCAGTCCGCCAAGGAAGTCCGCTCTCGTCCCTCTTGTACGTATTGACTCTCGAGCCATTAGTGCACAAACTGGAGACGTTGAGGGGCATCCCGCGCGAACTAGGATGCGGAAGATCCGTGTCAGCATATGCGGACGATGTCACCGTAGTGGTGTCGAACGCCAAACTCATCGAGGCGATCGGCACTACACTAAGAGAATACGAAGCGGTGACAGGAGCAATGATCAACCAGGAAAAGTCAGTGGGCCTGCAGCTCGGCACCTGGAGAGGCAGGTCCATGCCGTCCAACAGCGTCGTCGGACGCTGGACCGACGGACCGGCTAAATTGCTAGGGGTCTGGTTCGGTCCGGACCTCCAGACGGACAAAAACTGGGACGAGGTGACGAGCAGGTTGGCTTCTCTCACCCAGAAATGGGCGGAGAGGAAGCTATCCCTGAAAGGTCGAGCGTACATCGCGTCTGTCATCTGCTACCGCCTGACCGTCGTACCTTGTCCTAAGCCTCGCCTGACTGCGCTGGAGCGTTTGCTCTTTCGCTTTTTGTAGAAGGGACGCGCTCCGATGGTCAGGTGGTCTATCTGTTGTCAACACCCGCTACGTGGAGGGCTGGGCATGCCGTGGCTGATGATGCGCAGGCACGCGCTCAGGCTACGACCTCTCCACCTCTTCCTCGACGGTAATCACGTGTGGTCACCGTTTGCTAGACACGTATTTCCCCAGCTCGTTTCCTTGACGGAGCTGCAGTCCTGGGTCAAGCGAAGACCGAGAAGGAGCGCCTGGAGACTGGAATGTCTTCAGGCGCTCACAGCCCTCGACCAATCGGGCAATGTGATCGGTGGAAACTCCACCTCGGCGTTCTATAGAGGATTAGTGGAGGGGAAGAGCGACGACGTACTTGGGGAAACTCTAGGCGTCGACGAAAATCAACTAGCCAATCTCTTCGGAAGAACTTTCGGGCCAGGGCCTATGGACAACTTCCAGAAATCTCTGGCCTGGCAGAGCTACTGAGGAGCCTTACCAGTTCGGGATAAACTCTACAGGCATGGAGGTGCCGTCAGCCGGGCATGCCCGAGATGCGCGCAGGGCGACGACAATTGCTGACTTGTGGGTTTATGTCGAACACCTGCTGTCGCGTTTAGGACGGATCCGGCTATCATCTGAGTCCATCGTGAGGATTGCCCCGCCCTCCTCCTTTAGCCGGGAAGTGCAGGCAGTTTTTATCTGTCTGGTGGCCATGGCGAAAGAGATAGTATGGTGGACACGTCTGAAAGGGCTGAAGACGAGCACTTACATCTTCGGTGATGCTCTGATTGACTTTTTCAAATTTCATTTGAAAAGGAAAATCAGAGTAGAGAGGGAAGTGCTCTCTTCCCAGCATTTTGTTGAAAGATGGGTGAGAGAAGCAAGAATGGCCCGAGTGAATGGGCCTACTCTGAGTATATAACTGTAAATTAAAGGTGGAAAACTGGGAGAGGGCACTTGCCTTGGTGGTCAGGGTCATTGTGGCCTTTTACTGGGCTTTCTCCACAAATGTCCCTCCGAAGATTGGGAAATTTTTCATTGTTATTTTTTGTTACATCCTCTGTTTTTTGTTTTTTACACGCAGAAATGCCCATTTGTACCGTCCTGTATTGTCCTGCACTGTCCTTAATGTCTACTTTATGTAAACCCTTGTGGTTAATAAAGAAATCATTATTATTATTATTATTATTATTTTTATTATTCTTTGAGTCTCAGTCATTGATGTTATTTAACTGGAAAGTTTGTTGAAATGTATATAAAGCCGCTACCTGCAGCCTCAGATATTCAGGACGTATCGGAGGGTTCTTGCTGTTCCCAGCAAGCATGCCTTTTGAAGTGTTCCAAAAAGCGGGGCGGGACCAATTTTCTTTAACCATCCTTGGAAACTCTCTGAGATAGTCCCTAGTACACCTATGACAATCGGGACCACTTTGACTTTATGGCAGTTCCAAATCCTTTTTACCTCCCACTTTAAGTCCTGGTATCGGTTAATTTTCTCCCTCTCCTTCTCTTGCACTATCGTATCGAATGGGCAGGCCACATCCACAATCAGACACGATCTTTTTTCCTTGTCCAAAATCACAATGTCAGGTCTATTGTGTTCCAGTTTCTTGGCCGTCTGTATCCTAAAATCCTACAGCACCTTCACCTGTTCGTTTTCTATCACCGACTCTGGCTTATGCCCATACCACTTCTCAGAATGTGGTAAATTGTTTACTTTGCATAGATGCCAGTGGATCACCCTGCCCATCACATCATGTCTCCAGCCTTTATAGTGAGTCTGGGCTAGGTGATTACACGCGGATACAATGTGAGCCACAGTCTCCTCTCTCTATCCACAGATCCTGCACAGTAGGCTAGCCTCCTCCTTGTAAATATGGTGTTTTAAATATTATTATTATTATTATTATTTTTATTGTTCTTTGAGTCTCAGTCATTGATGTTAGTTAACTGGAAAGTTTGTTGAAATGAATATCAAGCCACTATCTGCAGCCTCAGACATTCAGGACGTATCGGAGTGTCCTTGCTATTCCCAGCAAGCATGTCTTTTGAAGTGTTCCAAAAAGCGGGGCGGGGCCAATTTTCTTTAACCCTCCCTGGAAACTTTTTGAGATAGTACCTAGTGCACCTCTGACAATCGGGACCACTTTGACTTCATGGCAGTTCCAAATCCTTTTTACCTCCCACTTTAAGTCCTGGTATCGGTTAATTTTCTCCCTCTCCTTCTCTTGCACTATCGTATCGAATGGGCAGGCCACATCCACAATCAGGCACGATCTTTTTTCCTTGTCCAAAACCACCAGGTCAGGTCTATTGTGTTCCAGTTTCTTGTCCGTCTGTATCCTAAAATCCCATAGCAACTTCACCTGATAGTTTTCTATCACCGACACTGGCTTATGCTCATACCACTTCTCAGAATGTGGTAAATTGTTTACTTTGCATAGGTGCCAGTGGATCACCTTGCCCATCACATCATGTCTCCAGCCTTTATAGTGAGTCTGGGCTAGGTGTTTACACTCGGATACAATGTGAGCCACAGTCTCCTCTCTCTCTCCACAGATCCTGCACAGTGGGATAGCCTCCTCTTTGTAAATATGGTGTTTCAGCCACTTCGTTTTGAGGGCCTGCTCTTGCGCAGCCAATATCATTCCTTCTGTAGCCTTTTTAAGGTCTCCTCTTCTCAACCAGTTCCATGTCTGTGGATCTCTGAATTCCGTTTTCTCAAAGAAGGTAATATGAAGGGATTTTTCATGAAGGTTGCTCTTTCTCCTTGTTGTTATTTCCTCCTTGGACATCCCCTGGTCTATTGTCCTCTCCTTCAGTACAATTCTGAGCATTGGCTCCTTACTATGATCTGTGTTCAAATCCCGCCGAGGTTAACTTTGCCTGTCATCCTTACGGCACGATAAAATAAGGTACCAGTAATGTACTGGGTAATTGCTGGCTTTGTTCTTAACCCAAAAACCATTAAAAGCTCGGTGCAATGGTAGAATTGGTAGAGCTTCGGACAACATGAGACACAGAGTTAAGTACCTCTATGTTCTGAGTTCAAATCCCGCCGGGGTTATCAATGCCTTTCATCCATACGGAGTCGATAAAATAATTGTTTCTACGTTTGGCACAAGGCCAGCAATTACTCAGTACATTACTGGTACTTTATTTTATCGACCCAATACGTATGAAAGGCAAAGTTAACCTCGATAGGATTTGAACTCAGACCGTAAAGGGTTGTAACTCTTTGCTGTAAAGTATGGCGTCCAACCCTCTACCGATACTGCTAATTAATGTACCAGTCACGTAATCGGGTCGATTTAATCGACTTTCCCCTCATCCCGAATTGTTGGCCCTGTGCCTCAATCAGAAGCCATTATAGTTAGTAGCAGAAAAGCCACCCTCGTTTTCTGCTAGCATGTGTAGTATGTATATTGATATTATATGCAAGTATATATACATGTAGATATGATACATCAAATAACATCGTAATTGACAATATGCACAGAAATTGAACGAAGACTACGTTACACTGTCTTATGTAATCAGTAACGTTATCCATGATACATTAAAAAAGACAATATTATATATAAACTGCATTCGGAGAAAATTAGTGACGGAAATACATGAATGTTTATTTAAGCGATCGCTAACCGGAAGTGTTGACATTTGAACATTTTAAAGAAGTGAATCTTTAAATAAACAATAAAATATATTTAATCAACAGCTACGAAATTTAGTAGATAAATTATGTAATATTCATTCATTATTTATTCAAAGTAATCCAACTTATTTTACTAATGGGATAAAAAATGATAAACCGTACGCAGTCCCGCACTCCTTACTTTATTATAGTTTAGATTATTTGCTTGTCATCTTAATGCTCCCTCATCCCGAACGGATCGGATTAGATTCCAGAGATAAATTACAGACATTATCCAAGTATATACAACTAACGGAATCCGAATAATCTCATATTCGTGCTACCCCCAGAGACTGGAATGCATTCACAAATTGGCAGTTTGCTTTTATGAACAACCATGTAGCAGGAGAAGGTCTTCCGGTAACAGGTTTTTTTTCGTGACTACGTTTCACAAGCAGTCAGCTGGTGTACCTGCTTTCTTAATTGACGTACCTCCGTCATCATATTATGGTCCTTCTTGTCATATGACATATGCACAATATTTAGAGGGGTAGGTCGAGATTGGTGAGCCAGGCCAAGGTGTCATTTGCAGCATTATTGATTAGTAGATGGCGGTGGATTGGCAGTATCGGTAGAGGGTCGGACGCCATACTTTGACGTATAGAGTTGCGGCGCTCGCCATTCAGAGTTCAAATCCCGCCGAGGTTAACTTTGCCTTTCATCCTTACGGGGTCGATAAAATAAAGTACCAGTTATGCACTGGGTAATTGCTGGCCTTGTGCCAAAAGTAGAAACAATTATTGATAAGCTCCATACCGTCTGGGACGCATCCCGAACAAAATGTACATTGCTCGATATTTTGGAACAGACAACTATCGCAACAACTTGATGATCTAAACAAATACACCGGTGTCAACAGTATGTATGTTTTACTAGGTTTTGGTCCAATAAACTAATCCGGTGTCTTCCTAACAAATGTGCCTACGTAATCACATTTTTGGTCAATCAGCCACTTAAACCACTCTTATATTAACGGGTGCCTCCCATCGTACAGAAGAAGCGTTAACACAGCGGAGCTTACCAAATGTAATTATTGTAATGTCCATCCAACAGGGTTGGATTTAGACCTTCGAGGCCCAGGGCACCTCAGGTTTGGGGAGCCCCTCATATATAAAAATTAGAAAATATAGCCCCCCACCCCCACCGCAATTTTACATAACAAAGTTAGCTTGGCGCAAGTAATAGGAATTGAACAGTTATACATACAGGTATTAAATTCAATAATCCTAACCCTCCTAAAACAAAAAAGCACAGCTGGGGGCACAAATAAATTGCTACGGCCGTCGCTGGTGAGGCCCCAATCTGTAAGGGCCCCGAAGCAATTTCTCCCCCCCCCCCACACACTACATCCGGCACTAACGTCCAGCCTGCAACCCAATCGAGAGAGATGAAGGTAGTTGACATATCCTAGAGGTGTGGGAAAAGAACTTCGAGGACCAACCGCCACAGCAAAGGTAGAAATAATCACAAATTTCCAGCCAATCGTCGTGGTAGTGATTTCCACAGCACTTATAGCAACAATTCAGCCATGAAATAATACATAAATTTTACATGGAGCCTAAATATCCCCTGTACAAGTCCTACAATTCCCATGCGTTACCTCTTAATAAAGCCATCGATAAGTTGCTATTCAACGGGATGTCCACCTCGTGATTTTCTACACCAGGATGGTACCCAGCTGAGGGACCCGGGAAATATATATTCAGCAACGATCAGCAACTTCACTGAAGTTGAAAGTGACTGTCATAGCCAATCTTACAACGCCAATCATCTCAGGCTTCTTCTTCTTCTTCTTCTTCTTCTTCTTCTTCTTCTTCTTCTTCTTCTTCTTCTTGCGAGAGTCGTGGGGGCAAGGTCCTCAAAAACTCTTTTCAGCGACTCTTGTCAGAAGCAACCGCCTCCAGTTAATCCAGCTGGATTTCCAAGTGTGACCAGCCAAGCTCATGGATGTTTTCCAACTACTTTGATTATGGTTATCCTCTGATTCACCTGCCGGTTGGTTTTGCGCGTAAAATCTATTCAGCGATTCTTTCCTGAGGCATTCTAACAACATGCCTGTAGAATCGGGGCTGTGATCTCTCAATTTGGAGGAGTAGTGGCACTACCTGGAGTGACTCTCTGATCACCGAGACACGAACTCTATCGAGTAACGTTGACTCATAACCAAAGATTCATAACCATAAGGGTTGGAACGAATACCGAATTGAAGATAGGGAGTTTGGCCTTTTACGCCTAGCTCTCCTTTTCTGATTAATGAATGCTGAAGCTGGCGCATTACTGCAGAGGCACCTGCAATTATTGCGCTTAATTCGGCCTCCTGCTTTCCATAACTCATAAACACGGTCCCGAGATACTTGAACTTCTCTACCTTCTTCAGTGGAACTCCTTTCACATGTAGAGTGCACAATGCAGGCTTCCTTGAGAGGACGAGTGTCTCAGTATTTGCAGCACTGATTTTCATTTCAGCTATGCAGCACTTCGCATCAAACCTATCAAGTGCCCGTCATAGGTCACCTCCTGACGAGTTAAGTAATACAATGTCATCTGGAAATTCCAGCGGACTGATCTTACTCCTGTCAGTCGAGATACCCCTTCCAGCCCGGCTGCGCGTGTCAATCCTGTTCATGAAAATAACGAACAGGAGAGGTGACACTACGCACCCTTGGCGGAGTCCGACTCCCACATTGAATGGTTTCGATCTAGCACCATTTATCCGAACGTAAATACTCGGATATTCGTATAGAGATATCAGTGCAAGAAGAAGCTGACCCTCGATCCCATACACCCATATCACGTTTTACAGCTGGTCCCACGGAACACGGTCATATGCCTGTTCGTAGTCTACATAGCAAGAATACACCTCTTGGGAATACTTCAAAGATTTTTCAAAGAACTCCCTCGGTGTCTATATTTGATCGATGTGACGTATCCTCCTCATGAAATAAAACTGAAATCAGAGGAGCCCTTCAATCCATCTTACATTTACACCCCCTGAACCACAATCGAGGTTCTGAGAAAAGGTGACTGCATTATCCTCCACTCTAAGTACATTCAGCATTGGTTCAAAGTACTACATCAAGTCACTCTTGTATATCTGATACGAAGAAGAAATAAAGCATCCATTAGAACCATTATTATCCACCCGTTTAACAAGAACAGAAATATACATTGTATAGCCCACGTTACACCTTTCATTTAAAAGCCATATTGTTTCTAACATAGGTTCAAGTGCAGAAACAGGAAAGCAGGGAACAGTCGATAGAATAGACCCTAGTAATTAACTGGCACCTAGATTTGTCAGCACAGAACTGATGACAGGTAAACTTTACCCCTGTAGAGATTCAAACGAGACAAAAAGAGACTGGAGCAAACAGCTAGGAATTTTTAAGCGCTCTAACGACTTAATAATTGTTTCTACATTTGGCACAAGGCCAGCAATTACCCAGTGTATTACTGGTACTTTATTTTATCGACCCCATAAGGATGAAAGACAAAGTTAACCTCGGCGGGATTTGAACCCAGAATGGCAAGGGTCGTAACTCTATGCGTCAAAGCATGGCGTCCGACCCTCTACCGATACTGCCAAACCACCGCCCTCTAACGACTTAATAATGTAAAATATTTTCTCTCATTAATCGGAAATCATTTTCCGAGCGACCGTAAATTCTCTTAACTATTCAATAAAAATATCATTAAGATGAGGTATAGCTGCATGAAAAACAAAATGTCGCTTTTGTTCACAACAGATGATTCTGTCATCACCACATCAAAAGAAAAAAGCCGACTGTACATTTTAAGCCTATTTGGAAATCGGGAGTCAAATGGGAAAACACCATCACCTCATTGGCAATGTTTGGTAAGGCACAGGCATTTAAAAATAGATCAAAGTGCTTCTTCCTCTGTTTTACAGAAACATTCATACGGTACCTTATCAAAGAGTAAACTAATTTATATTTGCCATTGCATGACCAAATTCTACCCCGAGAAATTCAAACAGGATGTCACATCATTATGCATAACTAACGATAACATAACCAAGATAAATAAATAAATATATATACATATATATATATGAGTGTGTGTGTGTGTGTGAGAGAGAGAGAGAGAGAGAGAGAGAGAGAGAGAGAGAGTAAGTGTGTGTATATATGTATTTATGTATGTACGTATGTATGTAAATATATATATATATATGTATATATATATATTTCTATGGCTTTGTCTAGTTTATATGTATATACCCTTTAAATTTTATATATATATATATATATTAGAAAGATCGAGTATCGAAAAATCGGCGCACGAGTTCACGATAAACAAAATTCGAAATGAGCGGCAGAGGGCTCAATAATTCAGATGAATCAGAGCTATAACTATCGTTAAAATACCGTCACATATAGAACAAGTCTACAATCAACCATACGATAAAAAATCGATAATAGAAGATTCGGGACAAACAGATAAAAAATATCAATAAAACAATACATCAATAATTTAAATGAATGTAAAATCATACCCGGACCCGCTAGAAAGGTGTTAAATCTAGCTTCATGGGTTTCTGTAAATCCTTAGACTGTACTCTATCAGCTCACATATAAATATAAAAGCCTACTAGAGCAAGAGGAACGGAGTTTACTTTCTCAACGAGCTTTTTTCCTAGCGGAAAAGGGGCTAACTACCAGTGAAAAACGCACATGGCATTAGACAAGGGAGATAACCTCTATATCCGCGAAATTATATATATATATATATATATATATATATGTATGTATGTATGTATGTATGTATGTATGTATGTATGTATGTATATATATATGTATATATATACATGTATGTAACTACGTATATATGTATATATATACGTATAGCTAGATAGATAAATTTCTTTACTAGCCACAAGGGCACAAAAGAAGGGGACAAATGCAAATGGGGAGTTTACATACAGGTATATGAAAATAAAACTTTTAATACAATAACAAATAACAATTGAAATCCCCAATAGGGGGGGGGTATACAGGGGTTGTACACACCCCGACTAGATAGATAGATAGATAACTTTCTTTTTATTTGCCACTAGGGCATCAAAAGTGGGACAAGTACAAAGGGGGGACTTTACATGCAAAGGCGTCCTCAATATGGAGGGGGCAATAACAAGATATAAAAGTATAAAAATAAAATAAAATATAACAAAATAAATTTTATAACAAAATCCTCAATAGGGAGGAGGCACCTTGGGGGGTCGCACACAACCCCGAAAAAAAGTGTGCAACCCATCTCCTCAGGAGCACAGAGAGGGGGTGCTCCCTTGGTCTTTCATCTTCCTCACCTATAGTCTGATGTAGAGTGAAGGCCCATTCACACGGGCCATTCTCGCCACTTTCACCCATCTTTCATAAAAACGGCTGGGGTGCAGCACCTCTCTCTCCATCCTGATCCTTCTTCCGAAATGATATCGGAAGAAACGGACCAGTTGTTGGCCAGAGAGAAAGGTGTCTGACCTCAGTCCTTTCAGACGCGTCCACCATACAACCTCTTTCTCCATGGCTATTACGCACAGAAATACCGCCTCTCCTTCGTTTTTGAAGAGAGGAGGCGGCTTGATCGTTACAATAGACTCGGTGGTCAACCGGATCGGTCCCACCCTTGACAGCAGTTGTTCGACATAACCCCACAGATCTGCAATGCCCGAGCAGTGTACCAAAGCCTGTGCAACGGTTTCCTCGTCTCACGCATCTGGGACAGATCTTTTTCGAGGAGTCCCTACCCGGGCGCCCGTGTCTGTAGAGACTTTCTCGAACGGGCAGAGCCCCTCGGTAGCAGTGCCAGGCCAGGGACCTCTGGAAGTTATCCATGGGTCCCGGGCTGAATGTCCTACCGAACAGGTTGTCCAGTTCGTCTTCCTCCATGCCTAGGGCTTCTTCGAGGGTGTCGTCGCACCTGCTAACCACCAGCCCTCTATAGAATGACGAGGTGGATTCTCCACTGACAGCCGGGTCCGCCTACCAGAGAGCCTTGAGCGCCTGGGCACACTCGGTGTACCAGGCGCTCAGTTTTCTCGGTCTTTAGATAGATAGATAGATAGATAGATAGATAGATTTCTTTATTAGCCACAAGGGCGCAACAAGAAAGGGGACAATACAAAGACATGCCGGGGATTTTACATACAGTCGTGTAAAAAATATAAAAACAAACAATTTCAACAATCGAAATCCCCAATAGGGGGGAGGCGCCACAAATGGGTTGTTTAATACCCCGTCGATAGAACAACCCTCAACTCGAGGAGCGTGTTGTGCAAGTGCTCATTTCTTCCTTTTGCTCTCTTCCTCAACCTACAGGCTTATAAACAGAGAAGGCCCAATCACTCGGGCCATTTTCGCTTCATTCACCCACCTTTCAGTAAATTTACTGGGGTGCAGTGCCTCTCTCTCCACCCTGATTCTCCTTCTAAAGTGATACTTAAAGAAGGGAATCAATTGTTGTCCGGAGAGAAAGGCATCTGTCCTCAGTCCTCTCAACCTCGTCCACCATATAACTTCTTTCACCATAGCCACCGTACAGAGGAAAACCGCCTCTCTTTCGTTTTTGAAAGAGTCTGGATGTTTGATCCTTACTATGGACTCGGCAGTCAACTGTATTTGTCCCATACGCGACAGCAGTTGTTCTGCATAGTTCCACAGGTCGCTTACGCCCGGGCAGTGTACAATTGCGTGTAGAACTGTTTCAATGTCCTGCGCACATCTTGGACACGTCCTCTTGGAAGGATCCCTGCCAGGGCGTCCGTGCCTGTAGATCTTGTCACGAACCGGTAGAGCTCCTCGGTAGCACTGCCAGGCCAGGGACCTCTGGAAGTTGTCCATAGGTCCCGGGCGGAAAGTCCTACCAAACATACTGGTGAGCTCATCGTCTTCGACGCCCAGAGTCTCTCCGAGCACGTCGTCGCCCTTGTAACGTACAATCCCTCTATAGAATGTCGAAGTGGAGTCTCCACTGATTGCTGCGCCCGCTTGCCAGAGGACTGTGAGCACCTGAGCGCATTCAATGTGCCAGGCGCCCATCGTTTTCGGTCTTTTCTTCACCCAGGACTGCAGCTCCGTTAGCGAGACGAGCTGTGGGAAAGCCTGTCTCACAAACGGTGCCCACACCGGTTGGGGGTCGGTGAGGAATACCTGGAGATGCCGCAGCCTCAGCGCATGTTTGCGCATCATCAGCCACGGCATTCCCAGCCCTCCGTTGGAAGGGTGCTGACAGCAGACGGATCTCCTCACCAGCGGAGCCTGCTTCTTCCACAGAAACTGGAAGAGCATGCGTTCCATCTTGGCGAGGTGTTCACGGGGACAAGGCACGACAGTCAAGCGGTAGTAGATGACGGACGCTATGAAAGTGTTCGCCACCTTCGCTCGACCTTTCAAGGACAGTTTGCATTCTGCCCACTTCTGAGTGAGTGCAAACACCTTGGCCGTGACCTCGTTCCAGTTTTTCTCCACCCGGAGGTCTGGACCGAACCAGACCCCGAGCAATTTCACCGGTCCGTCCGTTCAGCGTCCAACGACGCTGTCGGATGTCATCGGTTTGCCTCTCCACGTACCGAGTTGCAAACCGACAGACTTGTCTGGGTTTAGTTTTGCTCCCGTCAGCGTTTCGTATTCATTCAGTATGTTGCCGATCACCCCGATTTCCGAGGTGCTCGACACCATTACTGTCACGTCGTCGGCATAAGCCGACGCCGCTTTGCGCAGTCCCGGTTCTAGGGGGATGCCCTGCAACAGCTCCAATTTCCGCAGTAGTGGCTCTAGAGTCAATACATACAGAATGGAGGAGAGAGGGCATCCCTGTCGAATGGAACGCGTGATTGCGAACGGCTCCGATAGGTAGCCGTTCACCTTGACCCTCGAGCAGATGCTGGTGTGCATCGCCTCGATCCATCCTCTGAACACGGGACCGAAACCGGCCGCCTTGAGAACCGCTTCCAAGTATCGATGGTCGACCCTATCGAATGCCTTAGACTAATCCAAGTTGATCAGAGCCCCACCGAAGCCGGGTTTACTACCCACCCTCTCTATGATGTATCGCATGAGGTGGAGGTTGTCGTGTATGGACCTGGTCGGGATTGCACACGTTTGCGCTTTCCCTACCAGGTTCTCGACGACAAGCGCCAACCTCGTCGCTAGCACCTTGGCCAAAATCTGTAACTCTGTGTTGAGCAGAGTTATGGGCCTGAAGTTGTTAATTTCGTCCCCCTTGTTCTCGTCTTTCCTGATCAGCGTTACTACGCCCTTGCCTGCAGAACTGGGAATTCTCCCGTTCTGCTGCCAATTGCAGTAGACGGCTTCGAGGACGCCAGAGAACAAGTCCGACATGCCTATGTAAAATTCGTAGGGTAGACCATCTAGACCGGGTGACTTGCGTTTCCCGCAGCGGCCCAGAGCGTCCCGTATCTCAGTGTCGGTGATCGGTCTTTCGCAGAACTCGGCGTCCGTGTTCGAGAGACGCGGCAGGCCGTCGAGGTATGAACTAAAGTCCATTGCCCCGTTCGGCTCACCGTCGTTCTGCTCAAACAGTCGCGCAAAGTGCCGCTGAAAGGCCGCGCACATTTGCTTGGGGTCAAGTAGCACGCGTCCGTTTTGGTCTTTCAAAGACCGAATCGTGGACTTGTTGCCACTTTTTGCCTCCGCCACTCGGGCCCAGCTGACAGCTTTCGCTCCTTCGTTTCCTAGAGCACGTGTTTTGCTTCTGACCACGCAGCCTTCGTGTTTCGCATCGAAGAACTGGTCCAGTGCCGTTCTC
Organism: Eledone cirrhosa; assembly: GCA_964016885.1. Taxonomy (NCBI): domain Eukaryota; kingdom Metazoa; phylum Mollusca; class Cephalopoda; order Octopoda; family Eledonidae; genus Eledone; species Eledone cirrhosa. The sequence continues at coordinate 29,009,938 of OZ024740.1, forward strand.
GACGCTAACACGCTAGCCGCGTTGCCACTTCTAAGTGCCGCCTCTACCTTGGCTACTAGTTCTCTTTCTATTCTGTTTTTCTCTAAGGCTAACTCTCTGCTATACCCTATCGATTCTATTCTAATTGCTTTCTTGAGAGAGTACCACCATCTATTCTTGACGATGGCTCCCGTTAACTGTTGCTTGACTAGTTTACTTATCCGTTCACTGTAAGCTTTACGTGCCGGCAACGACACGTTCAGCTTCCAGTATCCGGGACCCTGTCTATGTATTCTATCACGGTTGACTAAGCAGACGACTCACTTGTGATCTGAATAGGCAACCATGTGCATTCGTGGACAGCTTAACATATCCTTGTCCCTTTCTCTAATGAAGAACCTATCTAAATACGATCTAGATGTCCCACTGCGGTTTACCCACGTCCACTGTGGTGCAGTCGGGAAATCCAGTCGATACCTATCGGCCAGTTGGAATTGGCCGATTAAAGTTTTGAGGCTGTTGCACCCCGCTCTACTGGGACATGCTCCCACATAGTCCCATCGTGCATCTAGGATACCATTCCAGTCCCCCACTAAAAGTAAGGAGCGAGACGTTCCCAGAAAAGACTCTAGACGCTTAAAGAAGTCTGGCCGTGATTGCGATTGCCCGGTCGGGGCATAAACGGCCACCAGTCTGAAGGCTCCACCTCCGATACTGTTCACGTCTAGGACTACCAGTCTACCCTCCGGGTCCAAGTGTACTTGCTGTACTCCGACGTCCAGGTTCTTCCGAAACATAACAGCCACTCCACCTCCACCTCCTGGCTGACAGAGAGATGCGTAGATCTCAAAGTCGTCGAAGATGGGGGTTAGTTGCTGCCTGTTGTGGATTCTGGACTCGGTGATGGCTATCACATCCATACTGTGTGACCTAAGGTCGTTTAAAAGTTGGCCCTGTTTCCAGGGCATCCCTAGGCCACGCACATTCACGGTTCCACCTCGTAAACCAGCCATGTTGGTGAAGAAAAGTTGGAGAAAAAGGACGAAAGGTGCACTTACCTTTTCGTTTCCTGGAGATCGGGTTGTTCAATCTCCATTTGGGTGCTGGATGGGGTGTTGGGTGGGGTGGGGAAACATTTTAATAGGACGCGGTTGATGGGTTTGTGGCAGGGGTTGCCCACGTCCTGTGAAAATTGAATTTTCAGGTCTTTATAGGTTTCCATAGAAACCCTTATAAGTTTAAGGTGTGGAGACGATTCTGCCTTGACGAAAGTTTTGCCCTCCGTCTCCACCTTGGGGTTTTGGGAGATGACCTCCATCAAACTCTTGTTGTTTGTGTTGATGTATGCGTATTGTTGTTTGTGTTTTTGTTGTATTGTTTTAGTTTGTTGTTCATCCGGGAGTTTTCTTTTTATGGTGGGTGCTTGTGTTTGGGGTGGTGTTGGCGCTGGTTTTGCTGATAGGGAGATGTTTGACTGTGGTGTTGTTTGTGTTGTTGTTTGTGTCTGTGGTTGTGTGTTGGTGTTGGTGATTGGAGTTTTGGGGGTTTTGTGGTGTCTCTTTTTTTGTTTTTTGGATTTCCGCGGTTCTTCCTCTTCTTCACTTAAAGAAGGAGAAGCAGCTTCATCCGTCGATGAATAATCATCGTCAGGTGTGTGGGGTAAGGGTATGTTGTGTGGTGGTGGTGGTGTTTCGGTATGTGTGTTTGTGGTAGTGTTTGATGGAGTGGGATGGAGTGGGGATGTGTTCTTCAGAGGTGTTGTCTCTGTTTTTTTCTGTTGTTGTTGGTTGAGTTTCTGTTTGTTTAGGTGTGGTTGCTCGTTTCGTCTGTCGTTGTACTTGTGGTGGTGGTGGTGGTTGTTTTGGTGTTGGTGTTGGTAATAGCGTTTTTTTTATGATGTTGCTGTTGTGTGTTTGTGGACAAGAGGCTTTTAGGTGAGATGTGCTACCACAGCGAAAGCAGTGAAATTTTCTTCCTTCTACCGAAATGTTTATTTTGTTGTTATTATCAATAACGACTCTTTCGGGTATTTTGGAGATTCTCTCCGGTTTCATTTGCAACAGAATCTCCAAATCGGTGCCCGCCCACCTTTGTCGAATGGATTTTCGTATCGAAAGTATTATGTCTGTTTCTGGCTCTACGAAGCCAGCCAAGATCCACCAGATGTTAATGCTTGGAGGTATGTTTTTTATTTTTATTTTTTGTGTCCTTTTCCCCATGTATGTAGGGAAAAAGGTGTATGCTTTTGACACTATTGGTGTCACAGAGTTTTTTGGGGCCAGTGCCTCGCTTTTAAACAGTACGGAAACACTTCCGTACTGTTTTCCTCGCTGGAGAAAATCGACATTTCCTAGAATTTCCTTGAAAGAATCTTCTATATCTGACTGATTAACAAATGTCGGTTTTCTTGATGAATTTGACACAGTCCTAAAAGTGACTGATCGGCGGTTTGTGTCTTCCTTTATTTCAAGGGGTGAGTTAATTCTAAACCCACCTCTTTCTTCGAAAGTTACAAATTTTCTCCCTTGCTGGAGCATATCTCTTGCGTTGGAGATATCAAGATTTATAAAATCTTGTTTCTTGTTGACTGTGTCAGCAAAAGACATTTTCTTTTTTTGTGTGATGTTGTTGTTAATAATGATGTTATCGTTGTTGGAAATTTTATGTGTAGATGTATCTGTAGAGTTGTTGATGTCTTTTTCATGTGTATGTATGTCAATGGGTTTTTTTGCCGTGTTTTCCCGTGTGTTATTGTCATTTTTCTCCGCTTCGGCGGTAGAAATTGTAACATTTTCAAATGTTGATATATTTTTTTCTTTTGTGACAGTATCTATGGCAACGTCCATAGCAGCAGAAGCAGATATAACGTTAATATCTGCCTCTTTCTCTCTCTTTTCTCTATTAACGTTCTCCAGCGTTCTAGTGTTGCTCAAGTTTTTTTACTTTGTAAAATTTGATATTTTAAAACAAACTTTTAAATAAAATTTTCGCCCCTACAGGGGCGAAAAATGGGATTACCAATCAGCTGACAATTCAGCTTGGGGGTTAATCTACAAAGTGTTGTATTTTTTTCAAACAATTAGATCGGTTTTTTGCATAGAAATTAACAAAAAACTTACCGGCGATATTCCACACGTTAGACAGAAAGATAGATAGATAGATAGATAGATAGATAGATAGATAGATAGATAGATAGATAGATAGATAGATAGACACATGCGCGCGCACGTACAAACTCAAAACAGAGGTTTTTCTGAAACAGTTATATTTTTGTTTGTTTAAACCTTTAATCTGTCCTAAAATAAGGCGGTGAATCAAACTTTGTTCAGTCCTGGTGCGCGTGGCCTGTGATCCAGTCCTGGTGCGCGCGGCCTGTGATGTAAAAGGATACCCAGGACTGAAACATGTAGGGAAGAATGACCAACACACACTTTACTTCTTAGCTTCGTACGGACGTATAATAACACACACACACACGTGCACGCACGCACACACACACACACACACACACACACACACACACACACACACACACACACACACACACACACATACACACACACACACACACACACAAAACACATTCTTACCCATGTGCACAAGTATAGCTCCTTTTACAAAACGTTTTTTTATCATTTCAGGTTGATGCGTTACACCATCCACTTTTCTAAAAAATAAATCATACACAAAACGCCAGCACCAACAGTTTTGCAAGAGATGTCAACATGAATGGACCTGTTATTTTTAACTACTGACATGTTTTCCAATTCCATCCCGCCTGTCCCCGCAATCTATCTTATTTCTCATTCTTTCTTCTGATGAAGGACTAGCGTCCGAAACGTTAAGCCCCTCTACCTGCTATATCAAGCGTTAACCTAATATATACCTTCCATATACTGTACCGATTGTGTTGTTATTTCTGTTTACCTTTTACATACATATATCTATATATTTATATATATATGTGTGTGTGTGTGTTTGTTTGTTTGTTTGTTTGTGTGTGTGTGTGTGTGTGTGTGTGTGTGTGTGTGTGTGTGTGTGTGTGTGTGTGTGTGTGTGTGTGTGTGTGTGTGTGTAGAACAATGAAAACAAAACAAAAGTTAGAGATAGGTAGATAAGTAGCTTATTGTTTTAGGATGGTTTCAGCGAGTTAGTTGTAGTTGCCAATTAACCACTGCTATGATAGACGATACATCGTTCTTCCACGACCAATCGACTCTCTGAAACTGTCATAACACAATAACTAATTAACTACCTATCTCTGACTTTTGTTTTGTCTTTATTGATCTAAACACGCACAAACAGATATATATATATATATTTTTTTCATTACCATTATATATATATATATATATATATATATATATATATATATATATATATATATATATACGCGTCCAGAAATAGCTGTCGAAACGGCTTGAGCTCTGCCGTCGAAGTTCTGACTCTTTTCTTATTACCCACTCCACTACCCAGGGTATCGAGTACTCTGGTGCGTTATGGTCCACCTGGTTCCTTACCACACTTCCTTCGTTATATATATATATATATATATATATATATATATATATATATATATATATATACAAAATTAAGATAAATCAAAATAAATTTAATCTAAATCAAAATTATGGGTGTCATGCCAGAAAGACATACGCCACATCACCCGTAAAATAAGCTCCAAGATTCTAATGAATAGGTCCGAGCATTTTATAACAACTAGAAATTGATTAACATATAAATAAACATATGAAACAATCACAGGGGATAATTTTTACAAGTGTGTAAGCACACATAGCTAGGTAGGTAACTAAATAAAGTTAACTAGAACTTCAAAAATAGATACCTTATAATATGATTAATCTTCCCTGTATATATTCCATTAAAGAAATATATTTCACCAATTAATCGAAAGGTAAACCACGGAGGCCGATACTTGGATTTTCAACAAGGAAGTAGTCCAACGATCTGTGTTTACGCATTAAGTTCAAATCAGCGACTGGCCAGTAACACGTGCTGTATCTACTAAAAATACACACATCATACCAGCTTCGTCCCAATGACGTGAATAGGATTATCGACAACTAGAAACAGCAGTCAAGTTCTTTCAACAGAGTTAGCTCTACAATTAAGGAGCCGTATTTATATATCTATATCCAAAATTAAGATAAATCAAAATGAATTTAATCTAAATCAAAATTATGGGTGTCATGCCAGAAAGGCATGCGCCATATCACCCGTAATTAGTAGATACGGCACATGTTACTGGCCAGTCGCTGATTTGAACTTAATGCGTAAACACAGATCGCTGGACTTCTTCCTTGTTGAAAATCCAAGTATCGGCTTCTGTGGTTTACCTTTCGATTAATTGGTGAAATATATTTCTTTAATGGAATATATACAGGGAAGATTAATCATATTATAAGGTATCTATTTTTGAAGTTCTGGTCAACTTTATTTAGTTACCTACCTAGCTATGTGTGCTTACGCACTTGTAAAAATTACCCCCTGTGATTGTTTCATATGTTTATTTATATGTTAATCAATTTCTAGTTGTTATATATATATATAGTGGCGGAACACTGGAAGGTAATATACGTAGGGGTAGAGCACTCAGTCCAAGGGACGAGTTAGGTAGAAGTGGTTACACAACAGTTAGTTCACCATACAGAGAACAATTGTTTCACCTTAGCGGATCTTCAGCTCGGGATGTGCCTGGTTATAGGAACAGGAAGGACAACCGTACGAACGCGCATGATCAGAAACCCGGTCACTTCACACAGGCAATACTAGACTTGGTGCGAGAGGTGTAAGGGAGATAACTGTGAAAGTCCGGACAATTTTAGGTTGAAAATAAAATTAAAATAAAATTAAAAATAAAATTACAAAGAATCAGTCCGGAGCCTTGTAGTTATGCAATAGATGTTTGGTGACGTGTGGACAACGTGTGAAAAATTCATTTCTCGTGTTTAGGCAATCACTATTGCGTAATCTCTTTAGAATAGTTATTCGTTCTTCTGGTCAACATCGCTCGACTCAGGCGGCTCCGGAAGATCCAACTCAGGATCCCGAGGGCGGCACGGGTGCCGGTAGCCGATGCCTTCGCTTCCTCGATTGAGAGCGCCCTGGTCTCCAATCGAGCCAGTGACTGCGAGCGGCTGTTCTATTTCGCCCCACTCGCCTTCGGCCTCCCCAGCTCTGGCGCTGACCGGGGCGGCCAGTCAACAGCAACCATCGTCAAGGCCAATCTCTCGTCATTTGGGCGAGCGCCCATTCCAAGCGTACCCAGGGATTCCACACACCCCACCCTCAGGTACCCTCTATCCTCCACCCCCGAGGCCAGCGCCAAGCGTTTGAGTGACCAGGTAAACGCAAAGCTTATCATGGGTGATGTCTCGGCCGCACGCAGTCAGAGTTGTTGCCTCAGAGGACACTGTCCTCCAACCCACCGAGGAGATCTTGGCTGTTCTGCGGCTCAAACACCCTGAACCACCCACTGATCTCAGACCCATACCCCCACCCGACCCCCACCTGATCCTTGTGGCTACTGATGCAGATATCATGTCCGCCATCAGGTCCTTCCCATCTAGCAGCTGCGGAGGTGTTGATGGTCTCCGACCAGGCCACCTCAAGGAGTTGACATCCCCCCTCTCCGCTGAGGCCGGGCGCCGCCTTCTGAGTGCATTTGTGGCGCTCACCAATAGGCTCATTCATGGTGCCCTCGACCCTTACGCCCGAGGCCTCTTTTTTTCGGCTAGCCTCACCGCTCCCAGGAAGAAAGAGGGTGGCATACGGCCCATTGCTGTGGGCAATGTCTTCCGGAGGCTGGCTGCCAAGGTGATCTGCAAGTCCGTCACACACGAACTGGATGAGGAGTTTAGTCCGGTGCAACTGGGTGTCGGCGTGTCCGGTGGCTGTGAGGGAGCCTCTCATGCAATTAGGCAGTTCTTCAGCATCTGCCCATCGGTACCGGCATCCAGGGACTCCAGGCACCTCATTGTCAAGCTTGACATAAGGAATGCCTTTAACTCTTTACGCCGGGATCATCTGCTCGAGGCCTGCCTCAGCCGAGCCCCTTCTGCCTACCCGCTGGCCTACCTGTCATATGGAGCCCCGAGCATGCTCCTGGCTGCTGATACGGTCATACCCTCGGCTACTGGGGTCCAACAGAGCGACCCTTTGGGACCCCTCCTGTTCGCCCTTGGTATTGACCACATCGCCCGGAGTATCACGGCCCCTCTCAACGTTTTGTATCTGATGATGCTACGTTGGGCGGGCCCGTACGAACGCTCTGCCAAGACCTTCAATCGGTGATCCCTGCCCTGGCGGGAATCGGCCTCCAGGTCAAGTCGGCCAAGTCGGAGGTGGTGAACGTCAGCCTCGATGCTGAGAGACTTGCAGCCTCCGTCTTCGACGTGCGGTCCATTCTCCTCCAGTTTCAGGTGACCCCCAAAGAGGATGTCCTCATCCTCGGGTCACCGATCCACCCGCCGGCCACCGCTCCACCATTAGGTCCAGGCTTCAACTTCTCCAGACTCTAACGAGCCGACTGGGCTTGATTGACGTCCCCCCCAGCTCTCTTTCTGCTGAGGAACTGCTTTGCCATGCCGAAGCTCCTCTATACACTCCGCAGCGCTCCATGCTACACCCAGACATCTCTCCTCGCTGACCTCCATACGTGTATCCGAGAATCAGCCGAGGGGATATGCAACGTCAAGTTTGACGACATAGGGTGGCAACAGGCCACTTTACCGGTCAGGTATGGCGGCCTAGGCCTCCGGTCCCCGATCTCACTAGCTTTTCTGGCGTAACTTTCGTCAGTAACCTCGTGCCGCGTCCTCGTCAACAGGGTTCTTCAAAACACAACAGAACCCTCTGTGTTCAGAGAACGTGAGGCCGCCTATGAGACGTGGGACCGGCTGTGCCTTAGCCCAGTAGACATCCCTCCTCCTTCGCCGCCTGTTGACGTCAAGTCCCCCAAAGCACTTGGGATGCCATCCAGTGCAGCCTGGCCTCAGAAAGGCTCACGCGCCAGCTCGACCAGCACCGCCTTGCTTGTTTTCGTGCGGCCTCCAAACCCCACAGTGGTGCCTGGCTCCATGCTCTGCCCTCCTTCTCCACTGGCACGCAGCTAGACAACCTTGAACCGGCCCTCCGCCATGCCCACATAGGACTTGACCTCCTGTGGTTCGTTTGGTCGGTTGGAAGTGACCACAGCTTCATAGATTACAGCTGGTGTGTTGCATTGCTGTTGAAGGGGGCAAGCATCAGGCTTACGGCAAGAGCACCCTGGTGGGGGGTTGCTCCTAGGGCTGCTGGTGATGTGGGCCTTTATGTTCTTAGCTTCAATTATGTTCGAAGCTACAATCTCTAGCTAAGCGGGAGGCGTTCCTCACCCTGAAAGATCACAAAGTAGACTTTACTTCTAACCCCACATGTAGACTAATAAACCCGGCACGCACAGATATGGGACTAGTCAGTAAGGCCATACTTAGAAACATACGTTCGTCCACGAAACTCGCGAGCCACGTATGGTCCCTCAAGGACTCAAGTATAGGCTACTCCATTCAATGGAAAGCTATCACTAAGTCCAAGCCATACGCAAGGGGAAATCCGACGTGTGGCTTATGTATTGACGAACGAATAACTATCCTAAAGAGATTACGCAATAGTAATTGCCTAAACACGAGAAGTGAATTTTTCACACGTTGTCCACACGTCACCAAACATCTATTGCATAACTGCAAGGCTCCGGAATGATTCTTTGTAATTTTATTTTTAATTTTATTTTAATTTTATTTTCAACCTAAAACTTTTCGGACTTTCGCAGTTATCTCCCTTACACCTCTCGAACGTAGTCTAGTATTGCCTGTGTGAAGTGACCGGGTTTCTGCGCATGCGCTTTCGTACGGTTGTCCTTCCTGTTCCTATAGCCATGCACATCCCGAGCTGAAGATCCGCTAAGGTGAAACAATTGTTCTCGGTATGGTGAACTAACTGTTGAACCACTTATACACATATATATATATATATATAACGAAGGAAATGTGGTAAGTACATCCATGTACTTTTTACTCCCCTTATTCGGACTCTTACTCGCGTGCACCCTTAGCACACGACACAGGATTGCCCCCCCCCCCGGAACATAAATACTGCAACCTGAACTATATTGTAATTCTCCTATGTCTTGATCTCTCCATCTTACTCCAACACCACTCTTGTTGGTTTATTTACATGTTTATACCTATATATTGATATGTTTATATATTTATACCTCTGCTGTACCAATGTGCTCTTCCACGTATTCCACTTCTATGTATCCATGTATTTCTACTCCTCACATTGGGACCTGTACCCATTAGCACACGACACTAGAATGTCTCCTCCTGAGAACAAAAATTAAACATTACACGACTATATCCCGTACTCTACATCCCACTAGGATAAATTACAGATCTACATAACACAATTAAGGTTTCTTCATAAAAGACTCTATTTAATTAAACCCCGCAACCCAAAACCTCATAGAAATCATTTGAATGTTTAATCTTCAATTTTCTGTTTGTTCAATTCTCAATCTTCTTACTCCTTAGTTTTATAATGTTATTCTGAATTCTTTCAACTTCATCCGATAGAGTTAAGCAAAATTCTAAAGTTCCAACTTTCTGTCGGACCGTTGGGTGGGTTTTAGCGGCGGCGCGACCAGCTCCCTGGCGAACGAGCTCACCTGGAGTGCTTGGAAAAATAAATTTCCCCTTCTTTCGGTAAATGAAAATACTCGACGTGGCTTAGTTCGCCATGAGGCCCGGGGCGCGGCCGGTGTTTTAACCGCCAAATAGTATCTTTAAATTACAGAACAAATCGGAACTATTAGATATATCAACCTGAAACTGTTGAGCTTTAAATTTTCTAACCTCTTTAATATGGAATATTGATTATTAATTTTTTAACTTCATCCTATAAGTCTAAACATTGTAACACACTGACCCCCAATATATTCACCTCTGCTAAGATGCGGGTCCCTGTGAAAATTTTGTCGCGCCACTCCTGGCCCGACTGTGGTGTGACATTAATATCGACCTTCCTTCCTCTCTCTTTCTATCTTCCTTCTTGTAGCTATCAACCATTACTCTTTTACTTCTCTAAGCAAAATTTTAAAGTTCCAACTTTCTGTCGGACTGTTGGGTGGGTTTTAATGGCGGCGCGACCAGCTCCCTGGCGAACGAGCTCACCTGCAGTGCTTGGAAAAATAAATTTCCCCCTCTTTCAGTAAATGAAAATACTCGGCGTAGCTTAATTCGCCATGGGGCCCGGGGCGCGGCCGGTGTTTTAACCGCCACATAGTACCTTTAAATTACAGAACAAATCGGAACTATTATATAATTAAATGTTAAACTGTTGAACTTTAAATTTTCTAACCTCTTTAATATTGAATATTGATTATTAATTTTTTTAACTTCATCCTAGAAGTCTAAACACTGTAACACACTGACTCCCAATATATTCACCTCTGCTAAGATGCGGGTCCCTGTGTACATTTTCTCGCGCCACTCCTGGCTTGACTGTGGTCTGACAATAATATCGACCTTTCTTGCTCTTTCTTTCTATCTTCCTTCTTGTAGCCATCAACCCTTACTTTTCTACTTCTCTCTTCCCTTCTTTCTCTTCTCCCCTCCTCCTGTTTTCCTCCCGCAGACTTATCTTCCTTCCCCCTCTTGCTTGCCTATATCTGACCGGTAGTAGTTGCCTTTCTTCTTTTAGCTGACATTAACCCTGGCTTCTCTTCTTCTTTCTTCCCCCTTCTTCTCTCTCCTTCCTTTCTTTCTTTCTTTCTTTCACCTTGTGTCATGAGATCGAAGTTAACTTATGCTCCCATCCCTTTCTGTTTTCGTTTATCTGACCGGTAGTAGCATACTATAAATTTTAGCCACGTCACTCCAGGGCGACCGGCTGAGGTTGAAGGAACAGAATAGCGGTCGCCCTCGGGTCCTCGATTTTCAGCCCCATGGATTTTATCTATTACATTCACGTATTATATTTCGAATACCTGATGATATCACCGGATTCATACGGAACCCGGTCATTGAAATGATCATAGTATAATAAACCTTTCAAGGATTTACACAAATCCAGCCTCCTGTCATTTCATCATAATATTTAACTCCGTAATAGCACCACCAACTACAAAAACAAAGACGGTTGAACTGCTTTACGTTGAGTACTCTCTATATTATTGCATTACGATTGACCATACGGAATAGACCAGCTCTATACAGTGGTGAACCTCAAACCTGAATAAATATATATATATATATATATATATATATATAATTGATAGCTGATATTTTTCAGCCAGTATTGGCCGAAGCCATGTCTAACTTACTAGCATCACCTGGCAAAGATTTCCAATCATGATTTGGACACCATAGACCACACAAGTTGAGAGATATTATTTTCTGAGTCATTTCCTGATGTATTGGGATTATCTGAGATTTCTTGGAATAATTTCTCCGAAGACATTTTGAATTTAATGGGATCTGTTTCTGTTTTTAAGTGTTTTGGTGAGAGAGCGGGACCAGTTGCGGTGAAATAATTGTGTGTAATGTTGTTATGAAATGCGAATTTGAATTTCGTTGTGGGCGGATAGCAGAAGGCGCAAGGCTACGGTGTATTTTAAAGAAGAGGCCAACATCATTTGGGCAAAGCTGATGGAATATTTTCCACATCATACAGATGATGTAGCACTCACGGCGGCGTTGGAAGAGTTGACCCATATAGTCAAGGCCTCTCATGCCGCTATCCTTTTTTGTGATTGACCTTTGAGATGTTGAAGATCCGCATAAGGTGAAACATTTGTTCTCGGTATGGTGAACTAACTGTTGTGTAACTACTTCTACTAAACTCGCCCCATGGACTGAGTGCTCTACTACTACGCATATAACTCTCCAGTGTTCTACGATTATATATATATATATATACATTATGTATGTTTCCGAGCTGTGTCGGGAGGTCGCCACAATTAAAAAAAAGTGGTCAATGTGGTAGAGTATAAGAAACTTTATTATATATAGAAATGATTTTATACAGGACTAGAACTGTTTCATTCGGGAGAAATTATCAGGAAGCCATATATATATATATGTATATATATGTTTTTTCACAAAAAAGTATTCTGTCTCTTATATATTCCATGTGCCATTACCAACCTCAATTTTCTCTATAACCTTCGTTTTGTGTAGTAAATTACACTTTTCATATATACTAACCTACGCAAATCCGGAAAATAGCACTGGAACAAGACAACACAACTTCAAACTCCAATATAAATGAGGAAATCCTGAAAATCCTAAAAGAGATAAATGGAAAACTCACCATTCTGACAAAAAAACAGGATATACCCCAAACCACCACACCGACTGACAACCAAATTTATTTAAACGTTCAAAACGTATGCAACTCCATCGAAAAACTTATGAATACCAACACAGAACAGACGACATTGCTCCATATCAAAAACTTTAAAAGGACGCACCAAACAGATAACCCATTTATAAAGCATTTGAACATAACAAGAACTACAACAGACACATTTACACCACCAAACCCAACACACACTAACCACAGGCACATCCCCCACCAACACAAACCAAATACGGCCAACTACACCAAAAGAAATACACCCAACCACCACAACACAGGTTTCCGTAGAAATGCCCCCTACATAAACCAACGACGAAATAACATAGATCCAACTCACAACACACACACCACATTCCTCAGAAGAAATCCACCCAGACCACTTGAAATCACAACAGAACTTACCCACAACCACACCAGACATCACCCTCAATCCAACAAAAGACAACCCCCCAACCTCAACACTCCTTACCACAGAAATAACGCACCCAGACCACATGAACCAACAACAGAACCCTTGCTCATCAACAACCACAACACATACCACCCCACCATCACATTCACCCTCATGAAACAACAAGCTACAGACCCACACGCAACAGACCAACAAAATATAATCACACACAAAACTACATTCCTTTTTTAGGGAAAAGTCTGAAATACCAGGATACTCGATGCCCCCCCCCCCCCCCCCTCATGAGAAACCCAAAATAATAAACCTCTCAAAGACACCTCTAACCAACACACAAATCAACATTTTAAGTAAGGGCCTGAAATTTACACCTACACCACGTAAACCAAACTTCCCCGAAATGAAGGATGACATCATGGAATACTGCCGAAAGCTGCGACTAACGGAATTCTTCCACAACGACACCAACACTGAAGACGAATCACTGGTTAGAAATAAAAGCAATTTCTGCTCACAAAAGGGAAGAAATAAAGCACTGGACACGTACTGCGAACACATCACCAACTTTCCCTATGAAAAAATTACAAATAAACACACGAAATCAAACCTATCTACACACGAATGGGAAGAATTATTCACACTTAGAAACAACCCTGAGATAACTATCAAAGAAGCCGATAAAGGCAGTACTGTTGTCATTATGAATACGGACTACTATAGGACCCTCGCACTTAACATTTTAGAAAACAACACATACTATGAAAAAACAGAAAACTACAAACACACCAAAACAATGGGGAACCTTTTGACCTTACTGAATAAATACCGCAACAGCTTAACCACAAAAGAGTTTAACTATATAAGCCACTTCAAATGCAATACAAGCTCTTTTTACGGCTTACCGAAACTCCACAAATGTAAACCCATAAACGATGCATGTGACACCTCAACCAACAATTACATTGAACTAACACCACCAGAAGACCTAAAACTCAGGCCAATTATAGCAGGCCCTACATGTGAAACCCACAGACTTAGCAACTTTCTGGACATCCTACTGAAACCCTTTCTACAACATATACAGAGCTACATACGAGATGACCTTGACATGCTGAAACACCTCCCTAAAACAGTAAGTGCAAATACAATTCTTGTCTCCTTTGACGTAATAAACCTCTACACAAACATACCCCACAACTATGGAATAACAGCAGTCCAATACTGGCTTAACACACACCCATCACAAATACCGACACGCATCAACAAAGACTTTATCACTGACGGACTCCGCTTTATCCTACAAAATAACTACTTCACATTCAATGGTTCAACATACAGACAAGTATCAGGTACGGCAATGGGCACGAAAGTAGCACCCACATATGCCAACCTAGTCATGGGATTCCATGAACAACAAATATACAGTCAGTCCCTTCTCTTATTTGGAGACTCTTTCCACACACACCTCAAAGCCAATTGGAAAAGATATCTAGACGACTGCTTTATCCTATGGCAAGAAGACATGAACTCACTTACTATGTTTAAAAACATGATAAACAACATAGATAATAACATACAATTCACAATGGAATCCAATCCCAAGGAATTAGCCTTCTTGGATATTCTCATCTCTGTAATAGACGGGAAATTAGATACAGATATATTCTATAAACCCACAGATTCCAAGCAATACCTCTTTTTCACATCAAGTCACCCAAAACATACAAAACTTAACATTCCTTACAATTTGGCCAAACGTATATGTACCATAGTATCAGATCCACCTAAACGGGAGCAAAGACTAAAGGAACTAAAAGACACCCTTATCTTAAGAGCCTTTCCACTTGAAATAATCAACAATGGAATAGACAGGGCAAAACACCTAAATCCCCATCAACTTAACAATCCAAAACAGAAAACCACACTCAACACCCTGCCATATGTATCCACTTTCAACCCCAGAAATACCGAAATGTTTGATCACCTACACAAAAACCTCCCCATCCTACTTAAAGATGTAAAAATGAAGTCTATTCTTGAAACACACAAGATCCTTAAAAGTAAAAGACAACCCAAATCACTTAAACGCATTCTCACTGGACCAAATATACCCAAACCAATCCTCAACCCTACAGTTACCAAATGTGGTAGAACAAACTGTGGAACGTGCCTCTACCTCACTGAAGGACAAACATTTACATTCAAAGATGGCCAAACATTTACAGTAAAAAACAATTTCACCTGCAACTCGGAGAACTTGATTTACGCAATAACTTGCGGTGGGTGCAAACACAACTACATAGGACAGACGGGCACCTCATTACGCAAAAGAATGACCATCCACCGCCAACAAATCCGGGACGCTAACACAAGAAAAATCCCCTTGAGCAGCCATATTG
>OZ024740.1:29027644-29032644 GCA_964016885.1 Eledone cirrhosa
CAGTGCTTCCTGAAGATTTCATCTGAATGAAACAGTACTAGTCCTGTAGAAGCTCCTTCCATACAATAAATATATTTTACTCTGCCATGTATTGAGTACCTTACTTACTGTGGTTATCCCCGACTCAACCCGGAACCTACGTATATATATATATATATATATATATATATATATATATATATATATATATATATATATATATATATATATATATATATATATATATATATATATATATATATAGACTCTATATATATATGTGTGTATATATATACACATATATGTATACTTAAATTTTTATAGCACAATGAGAATGTTTTCCGTGAACTTAGGGTTTGCAGAGTTGATCATGTAAATTCACATAGATGTTTGTAGTTATCACATAAACATATGAATTTTTTTTTAAAAACTAAACATAAGATCATTACTTTTCACACATTATGGATACATGTCTCATTCAGGAATACTGATATTTACAATATAGTGGCTGGTTTTTATACATACTAATACCTCTACATTAAAACATAGGGTTTTTATGCCTCGCCTATGTCTGGTTACTTTTAATTTTTCTCTCTATATAACAGCTGGTTTCTCTCCTAACCACATATATCTCCCTTACATTAATACTAGAGCTAAATAAATAAATAAATAAATGTATCATTGATACGTTTACTCAACGGATGTCCCACTACCTAGTTTTGTATATATATATCTATCTCTATTTCCTCTCTCTATAAATATATATCTCTCTCTGTTTCTTTACATGAAGTTCTTCTCTTTATCTATCTTTCCATCTCTCTATTTTGTTCCATGCATTTCTTCTTTTTCTTCTTTTTCTTCGTTTTCTGTCTTTCTTTCCTTTTTTTTCTCTCTTTCTTTCTCTCTGTGTACAATTTTTTCACTGCCAATTCAACTTTTCAAATACAAGTCGATGTTGTACAGTATGTCAAATCTATTTATCTATAAAACTGTTTATATTGTATTTTGTCTGAGGAAGGCATAGCATATTGTTAATATGATATCCCTGAAATATATATAATGAAATAAATATGGTTTTATAAATGTAGTTTCCATTTATTTAATATCGTATATATATATATATATTTATTTGAATGTGAGAAAAACCACAGACCCTCCATCTCAACTCACGTTTTGAAAAGTAGAAGAACTGCGAAACCGATAAAGGAACCAAATAAATATATATATTTAAAAAAAAATAAGACTCCAGTTGCATTTTCGATTTCATCTTTTTTTCTTAATACTTTCACCCGTGTAGGACACCTCGGTTATTTTTCATTTTGTAAAAAAAACCTCACTTTCTAATATATATATATATATATATATATATATATATATATATATATATATATATATATATATATATATATATATATATATATATATATATATATATATATATAAATAAATATATGTATTAAAATAACAGATTAAAGTTTAAGCAAACAATCGCTGCTTTCACCCTTAACGGGATCTGCTGAAACTCAGAAGATCCCGTTAAGGGTGAAAGCACCGATTCTTTGCTTAAACTTTAATCTGTTATTTTAATAAATATTTGCTCTACGGTTCTTATATATGTGATATATATTTATCCTTATCGAGCCCTCTTTGGATTTTATGAGTTCATTTATTTCGTTTGGTGTGGTGAGATTTTGAATACATATATACATATATATATATATATATATATATTGTTATACTTTGGGAAGGTCATGTTGCCAATAAGAAACACACGCACCAGTTGCTTTCACTTCAATTTATTATAATAAATTTATAAATTTAGGAATTTATAAATTTCTGGTTGGTTGGTTGGTTCCACAACCAGATAGTTGTTTATATATTGTCAAAGTTCTTTCGTCACACATTCTGTGACCTCTTCAGTGACTGGGGATTCTTTTCTTTGTTTTTATACCTCTCCTTTGTTCTGTCCTACGCCATTTTGTTTCCGTGTGTGTGTTGTGTGCTCAGTCTGCGCATGCGCCACATCCGGGTGTCTGTGTGTGTTTATATTTGTTTATTTATTTGTTTACTTACATGTTATTGGTTGGTTGTTTGTTCTATGTGTGTGTGTGTTTTCATTTTGTCCTTAATTGTAAGTTGTGATGTTGCTGTTCCACTCATATTTTCTATTTAATTTTGGTTGTAATTCTTTTATGTTTATTGCCTCTGTAATTTGTCTAAACATTGCATCTTTTCTGTGTGTAGATTCTATTTTTATTTCTATGTTCTCTAATTTACCCTTGTGTTCTATCTTAGCATGTTGGTAGAGAACAGATGATTCTTTATTATCTTGAAGGTCTCGCCAGTGTTCATTTATCAGTTCCCCTATACTACGAGCTGTTTCACCTATGTACACTATTTTTTGTTTCTACATTGTCCTTCAGTACATCTTATGCTATACACTACATTTCTAGTTTTACAGTTAATATGGGGGCTTATTTTACAGGTTATACATTTCTTATCTATACAGGGGGGTCTTTGGAAAGGGTATGTCTTGCTAATAAGTGTTTTTACGGAGGTACCTGGTCTTTCTACTATCTTAATATTGAGCTTATGTTTATCTAGGGCCCTTCTAAATTTGTAAGCTAATTCACCTCTAGGGGTTGTATCGATGAACATTATACTCTGGTATTTATTGCTAACATACCATGAGTTTATTCTATTAGCCTTATTCCTAGTTCTTTCTATTCTATTCCAAAATTTTCTCCTATACAAGGGGCAGGTCCCATTTGTGTCATTATTTACCATTTTTTCCCATTTGGTTCTGGCTCCTCTATACACTCTGATTCTATCTCTCTGATTGTAACCAGAGAACTGCATACGGTGGATGAAGTGTTGTATGTGTCTCTCTAGTTCTTCGGGGTTGCACATGCGGGACACGTTTCTCATCACCCGTACCAAATCCGCAATCAGTATGTTGATTTTGGTATGGTCCGAAACATCCGAGTTTCGGTGGATCAGATGTTTGGAAATAATGGGTTTGGCATGATGGGAATGGAGGATTTGTTTTTTGTTATTAATGGTATCTAACCAGAGCTCTGTGTCTAGTACAGGTAATCGATGGTTGGGGTGTTTACTTGGGTAGTCTATAGTAACTCTAATACTCTGGTGGATGGAGTTAGCTATTTGCTGGATGCTTTCCATTGTGTTTTTCTCTAGTTCCTGACTGTTCTCTAGTGGGGGTGTCTTAACTACGATGTTTATATCGTCAACGTAGCGGGAGTACATTATCAGGGTTAAGGGGTCTTCTAATTGTTCTTTAAGTTTAAGTTTAAGTCTATTGTCCCACCATACCATGAATAAGTTAGCTATGTCGCCTGCAATGCTAACACCAATGGTGGTTTTCAGTATCTTGTTAGCCTGGCTAAGGCTTACGATATTTCGTTTCTGAATTTGTTTAGCAAGATACTTTATCTGAAATCGTGTGTTGAAACCGATATTGTTATACTTTGGGAGGGTCATGTTGCCAATAAGAAACACACGCACCAGTTGTTTCACTTCAATTTATTATAATAAATTTATAAATTTAGGAATTTATAAATTTCTGGTTCGTTGGTTGGTTCCACACCAGAGTATTAGAGTTACTATAGACTACCCAAGTAAACACCCCAACCATCGATTACCTGTACTAGACACAGAGCTCTGGTTAGATACCATTAATAACAAAAAACAAATCCTCCATTCCCATTATGCCAAACCCATGACTTCCAAACATCTGATCCATCGGCTGTTTCGGACTATACCAAAATCAACATATTGATTGCGGATTTGGTACGGGTGATGAGAAACGTGTCCCGCATGTGCAACCCCGAAGAACTAGAGAGACACATACATCACTTCATCCACCGTATGCAGTTCTCTGGTTACAATCAGAGAGATAGAATCAGAGTGTATAGAGGAGCCAGAACCAAATGGGAAAAAATGGTAAATAATGACACAAATGGGACCTGCCCCTTGTATAGGAGCAAATTTTGGAATAGAATAGAAAGAACTAGGAATAAGGCTAATAGAATAAACTCATGGTATGATAGCAATAAATACCAGAGTGTAATGTTCATCGATACAACCCCTAGAGGTGAATTAGCTTACAAATTTAGAAGGGCCCTAGATAAACATGAACTCAATATTAAGATAGTAGAAAGACCAGGTACCTCCGTAAAAACACTTATTAGCAAGACATACCCTTTTCAAAGAAACTCATGTATAGATAAGAAATGTATAACCTGTAAAATAAGCCCCCATATTAACTGTAAAACTAGAAATGTAGTGTATAGCATAAGATGTACTGAAGGACAATGTAGAGACAAAAATATAGTGTACATAGGTGAGACAGCCCGTAGTGTAGGGGAACGGATAAATGAACACTGGCGAGACCTGCAAGATAGTAAAGAATCATCTGTACTCTACCAACATGCTAAAATAGAACATAAGGGTAAATTAGAGAACATAGAAATAAAAATAGAATCTACACACAGAAAATAGAATCTACACACAGCGCTCTGTGTCTAGTACAGGTAATCGATGGTTGGGGTGTTTACCTGGGTAGTCTATAGTAACTCTAATACTCTGGTGTGGAACCAACCAACCAACCAACCAGAAATTTATAAATTCCTAAATTTATAAATTTATTATAATAAATTGAAGTGAAAGAAACTGGTGCGTGTGTTTCTTATTGGCAACATGACCCTCCCAAAGTATAACAATATCGGTTTCAACACACGATTTCAGATAAAGAATCTTGCTAAACAAATTCAGAAACGAAATATATATATATATATATATATATATATATATATATATAATAGAAAAATAGAAAAAAACGTGGAACTATCGTTTACTTATAAAAGATATTTATATATATCTTTATATGCATATGCGATAAAATACCAATGATGGTTGGCAAATCACTGATGAGTGACTAATTTTATAATATGTAACGCATGTGCAACCACGCAGTATTCCACTTTCTTCCCATCTTTTTC
>OZ024740.1:29042644-29052644 GCA_964016885.1 Eledone cirrhosa
GGAACCCCTATATTAGGCAAATGAATTCAGTAGTGTATATATTTGTAAAAATACAAAATATCACATATCGAATTAGAGTTCTCAACAGACGGGTTTAAATTAACAAGAGCTATTCATCAGTCAATAAGATCAACTAAAAAATCAATAAAATTAACTGGTCAATAGCTAAAGACTGGAGATAAATACAAATAAATTATCGAGAATCGGAATCTCGGCCCACGAAATAACGAAACACAATCTTCGAAATGCGTGGCAAAGGGCTCAATAGTTTGGATAAACCAGAGCTATAACTATCGTTTAAATACCAACACATAGAGACAATGCTTAAAATCATTCGCACAGCCGAAAAAACGACCAGGAAAATTCGGGTCATACAAATAATAAATTAATAAATTAATATATATATATATATATATATATATAAATATAAAGTGTTTCCGTAGGAAGGGTAAAGGAAAGGAGAGTGCTCTATGTAAGCTACAGAGTTATTTTAGTTATGTAATAAACAACATAAGACAATTCTTCCATTTACTCAAGGTTTCACGAAGACGGACGAGCTCGACACAAACGGAAATCGCTCCTCAGAATGAAGTTTTATTTGACATCCACTTCAAATAAAATTTCATTCTGATGAGCTATTCCAGACGTCTGTGTCGAGCTCGTCTGTCTTCGTGAAACCTTTCGTAAATGGAATAATTGTCTGATGTTGTTTATTACATAACTAAATATATATATACCCCCCCCCCCCCTCCGACACACACACAAACACATATATATATGTATATATACATCCACCCACACTCAAAGGAAATAGGTTTTTCTTTTTTTCTTTTTAGTGCTTATTAGTATCCAATATTATTCATGAGGGCAATGGATTGGCAGTATCGGTAGAGGGTCGGACACCATGCTTTGCAGCAAAGAGTTACGGCCCTTTATGGTCTGAGTTCAAATCCCGCCGAGGTTATCTTTGCCTTTCATCCTTACGGGGTCGATAAAATAAAGTACCAGTAATACACTGGGATACATGCTGGTCTTGTACCAAAAGTAGAAACAAATATTATTCATGACTTGGCTGATGTTTTTCCAAATTTGTTCAATACAAAGTCAACGTGTTTGAAAGTGTAACTCTTTGGTTTTATGGTTCTAACATTTAGACTTTTTGTCTATTCGCTTCAATGGTAATTTCAGTTAAACTAAAGTTTTTCTAATCACTATATTTTATGTTAGACTCAACAGGAGTGTGAAAGTTAAAGCTAATCTCGGCAAGATTTGAGCTCAGATTGTAGAGTGATGTAACCCGATGTTATAAATCCGACCCTCTACCGATTCTGCCAATCCACCGCCTTGTGAAGTACGAACATTGATAACATTATAGATATCAGTTCATATCTATTTGACATATTAATATTGTTTGCTTAAACTTTTAATCTGTGCTAATATTGGGTGTGTTGTAGATTAACCTCAGGTCAACTCTGAGCAGCTCTGTGACCGAAGGCATTAGATTGTAACCGCTAATTAGGTCAAAAGTATCTAATGTGAGATTTTCTTTGTAAATCCTTGGAGTGGCATTTCAGAGAGGTTTTATATACCAGTTATATACTAGGGTCAATGCAATCAACTTACATCTTCCCCCGAATTGCTGGTCTTGTGTCAATGTCAGAAAAAATTATTGGACAAAATGCTTAGCGGCATATAGTTACGGCCCTTTAGTTCTGACTTCAAATCCTGTCGAGGTTACCTCTGTCTTTTATCCTTACGGGTCAATAAAATAAAGTACCAGTAACACACTGGGGTCGATTTAATTGACTTTCCCCGCCTCCAAAATTGTTGGCCTTGTGCCTAATTTAGAAACCATTATTGGCAGTATCAGTAGAGGGTCGGACGCCATGCTTTGCAGCATAGAGTTACGGCCCTTTATGATCTGAGTTCAAATTCCGCCGAGGTTAACTTTGCCTTTCATCCTTACGGGGTCGGTAAAATAAAGTACCAGTAATACACTGGAATAATTGCTGGCCTTGTACCAAAAGTAGAAACAATTATTAATATCAGGCGGTGGATTGGCAGTATCTGTAGAGCGTCGAACAACATGCGTCGCGGCATAGAGTTACGGGCCTTTACGTTCTGAGTTCAAATCCCGCCGAGGTTAACTTTGTCTTTCATCCTTGCGGGGTCCATAAAATAAAGCACCAGTAACGTACTGGGGTCGATTTAATTGACTTTCCCCTCCCACCAAATTACTGGCCTTGTGCCTAAATAAGAAATCATTATTATTTATACCAATCGTATTTTTATCGCGTGTTTATTTCTGTATTAACGAGCACGGCTCTGTGTGTCTTGAGTAAGTGCAGTGTTGTGTTGGTATTGTTATTTCTATTGTATAGAAAATACTCTTTGTTATATGTGTGCAGTGCAAGGAAGTACAAGTTTCTGTATACTGTATATATTTGTAAGTCTTGAGGATTTTGTTATGTATTTGTCTGTGTTTTTATCATTCCCAGAAGACCTATTATTATAGGGATTGTTTATATTTTTATCATCCACATTCAGTTTATTTCTATCTCTACATCTTTATATTTGGATAATTTCTCCATTTACTTATTTGATATATTGTCGTCTGTGGGGATAAATACATCTATTAATTTTTTTTCTTGTTGGTCTTTGGCTATTAAATATGATCGATTAGCTTTGATCACCCTGTCTGTGTGTATTGGCATATCCCAAAGTATGATTGCTTTGTCATTGTCTCGCACCTGTTCTGGTGTGTGCTTATAGATCTTTTCTTGTTGGTATTTTGTAGTGTTCTCATAACTTCCAGTGCATGTAAAACCCAAACCTATAATATGTGTGTACATATTCTTTTTTGGTTACGACTGGACATCCAAGGATAATGTGGCTAACATAACCACCTTCTTCCATATTCCAAAGTCACTCACTGTTCTGCTTCATTGTGTTTTTTTTTGTTTTTTTTGTTTTTTTAGTTTTCTGGTGAGGAACCTTTGATCTTGTGCTGCAATTAGAAATGTTTCAGTCTCGGATTTTAGTCCAGTTTTCTAAAATTTGCTTATCTATTTCCAACCTTTTCAATTTTTTATCTTTTCCGGTTATTGGACATGGAGTGGTTTTTCTTGCAAATATTTTATCATAGCATTCAATTTTGATTTAAATCTTTTTCACATTTCTGTGCTATTTTTATTTTTCTCACAATTATCCGTCAATTCACCTTCTTTTTTGAATTTGTTGGCTTACTTGAAGACACAAAACAATTTTTGTTTCATCCATATGTCATGTCAATTTGTATTAACTTCCCATTAATTTCATTAGATATTTTTGTAGTCGTACCGTGGTTATGTTATAATATTTTTCTAGTTGCCTAAGACCTCTTCCTCCCTCTCTTCCTGGGTGTGTATAATCTTCCTACATCTTATTTGGGGTGGTGTATTCTAATTGCAGTCATTATTTTTCAGTGGATTGGCAGTATCGGTAGAGAGTCGGACACCATGCTTTGAAGCATAGAGTTACGTCCCTTTATGATCTGAGTTCAAATCCCGCCGAGGTTAACTTTGCCTTTCATCCTTACGGGGTCGATAAAATAAAGTACCAGTAATACACTGGGTAATTGCTGGCCTTGTGCCAAAAGTAGAAACAATTATTTTTCATACAGTTCAGAAAGTTGAAACCATAACTAATTACTAGATATTGATATTTATTACCTATGCTTTGCATTTAATTCTCTCTTCATTAGTAATCTAATCCACCATCTAATCTTTGCTTTTATCTGTGTGTATTGAAGTCGTCATTGATTGTTAAGAATTTGTCTGGGATTAATGTCTGGGATTAATCTAACTCTCTTATCTCAGTTTCTTTATCTAGCATGATAGAGTTTCTTTTCCTTCATAGTGGATTTGGCACGTTTTTCAAGTCAAAATTTCAAGTCCATTTTCTTTGTAAAACTATGTACTGTCTGCAGCAGTGTTTCCAGTTGCCTCTCATCTGCAGCATACAGCTTTCGGTCGTCTATATACAGGGGAAGTTTGATTTCCCTACCATAGCATTTATATCCAAGTCCAACCCTGTTTAGTTTCTTTAATAATGATGTCAATTCTTGACAGAAAGGGAATTGTGGAAGGGTTTCCCCTTGAAATATACCTCTGTTAATTGAGATGGGATGCGTTTTTATCTGTAGAACGATTAGCCATCTAATCATGGCACGTATAAAAATGTTTCTATTGTTGACATTACTTTCTTTATGGCTAGTGTGTTCAGTATCCACGTTTCAGGAACACTGCATTCTGGGAATCAATCCAGGCAAGGCTGAAGTTTGATTTTCCTTTTCTACAGTTTTTGTTATGGATTTGTTGATTAGTATTTGATCTGTATACTTATACTATTGTAGCACCATTTCTGGTCTTCGGGAAACAAGTGGTTTTTCTTTCTAATTACTTGGACATTTTCAGTAATATTATTGCAACAACAACAACAATGATAATAACAATGGTTTCTGATTTTAGGCAATGTCCTCTTCGTGGGCGACCCTAAACTCTCCAAGAAGAGCGAGACGGAGTTAGATGTACTTGCTAATACTCTTAGTATTTTCAGCAACAATATTTGCATAGTATTTGGTATTTATAAGTGCGGAGTCTTAATGATTAGGAGGGGCAACTAGAGAAGAGCAGCAAAGGAATCGGGATAACAACAGATGAGATGATAAAGGACATCGACACCGAAGAATGAAATAGGTATTTGGGTGTTCTGGAGACATCAAGGACAATAAAATAAAGGAGATGATAAGATCTAAATATATAAGGAGAGTAAAGAAATTACTAAAATCAAATCTAAATTGTATGAATACCATAAGTGCAGTAAATTCTCGAGCTGTGACTATTATTAGGTAGAATGCGAGAATACTTAAATGGAATGTAAACGAGCAAAAGGAACTGGATAGAAAGACAAGGAAATTAATAACTACCTACAGTATGTGTCATAAGAAGGGTGATGTTGATAGACTGTATTTAAAGAGAGCTGAATGTGGGAGAAGTATTATCAACGTGGATGACTGTGTTTAGATGGAGAAGAGGTGAGAATAAGGAGCCACTGCTTAAGACTTCATTGAAGAAGGAGATTAGAGATCATGGGATGTCACAGAAAGAAGTAACGACAAGGTGGAAGAACAACCTGAATGAAAAAGCTCTTCACAGTGTCTTCTTGGAGAAAACAGAATTAAGATATCTGCAAGCGTGGGACTGGTTAAAGAAAGGGCCCCTTAAGAAGCTACTGGCTACACGGGAGCAAGCTCTTAGAACGAAATGGATGAAACATCATATTCACAAGGTGGAAGCTAGTCTGCACTGTAGGATCTGTTGAGAGAGTGAAAGGAAACTGTGGCTCACATCGTATCCTACTGTAAACACCTTGCCCAGGCTCATAATATAGGATGGAGGCATGATATCATAGGACAAATGATCCACTGGCATTTGTGTAAACTGAATTATTTACCCACCTCTGAGAAGTGGTTTGAGCATAAGCCCGAGTCGGTGATAGAAAATGATCGAGTGAAGGTGTTATGGGATTTCAGGATACAAACAGATAAAGAATTAGAATACAATACATCTGACTTGGTGGATTTTGACAAGAAAAAAGATCGTCCTTGATTATTTATATACCTTCCCTTTATGACACAAGAGCGCAAGAAAAGGAAAGATGGAAAATTAACCGTTGCCATGATCTAAAGTGGGAATTGAAAAGGATTTGGGATTGTCATTGGATCAAGGTCGACCCCACCGCCATAGGAGTACTTTGTACAATCTCGAAGACCTTTCAAAGTTGGCTAAAGAACATTAGCCGAGCCATTGTTTTGGAACACTTCAGCAAATACCCTTCCTACATTCTGAAAATCTGAAGCTTCGGATAGCGGCTAGATCTTCATTTATTCAATTTTTCCAGTTAAATGGCATCAATGGCTGATATATCAAATTCAAAATAATAAAAGAAATCGTTATTCTACCACATTAAGTGACCACGTAGAATCTCCCTATTGTGTACGTCTAATTACGAGTTATGTATGTATGATGCATGTGTGTGTACGATAAATAAAAGTGTACTTTTCTTATATAGATATATATAGATATCTGTGTGTGTGTGTGTGTGTGTGTGTGATCACACATACATATATACATTTTTATCAATGGCTTAACTGTTTCACCGATAACTGACGAGGGCAGATACCTGGAAATAGATAGGAATATAGAGGAATATATCCTATGATGGTATCTGTAACAAGAAAGGCGTAACCAGGGAATATTACACCCGATTAAGAAAAATATGGTCATCGGAACTCTCTGCGCACAATAAAACTAACTGACAACGTTTTCTGTGGCTGTTCTAACAGCAACTTTTGGTATACTAGACTGACAGATAGACGAAATCCGAGCAGTTGATGTTAAACCTGAAAAATCCTAAACAACACCGGAAACTTCCACATCAACAATGGCATAGACCGCCTTTACTTGAAACGTAAGCAGTGAGGAAGAGGCCTAACATCAGTCCAAACAGCATTTTAGTGTCGCATCATACCCCTCCGATAACATTAACAAACCTCGAAGCGTAGGAGACCATCTGTTGGGCAAGTCTGTCTGCATGAGAGAGATAAGATCATGAGAGTTGGGAAGGAAATCCTTGAAAAATATTCCCTGTGTGATAATCAAAAACTCACACCCAGGGAAGTCGCTCAGCAGTACCACAATGAATCCATAGATGAAAAACTGCATGCTTATCAGCAAAAAATCATGCATGGTTATGTTGCCAGGGAGTCCAGAGTGAGAGTAATATAGATAAGCAAAGTAGTTTATCTTGGACCAACAACCGCTATATTGACTCCCACTTTGAAGGATATACTTTTGTAATCCAAGAAAAGAAAATCAATATAAAATACCTGATTCACGAAAGAGATAGGGATGCTGGCAAAACACCTAGATGTGACAAGAAATGCAGACTCTGCAGAATTAACATCGAAGCTGTCACCCATGTCATAAGCAGCTGTCCAAAGATGTCATCGCGGTACTATCTACCTATGAGGCATGATGTAGCGGCCAAAACACTGTACAATGCAATCCGTAGAAAAGATAGCCCCGATAATAAACACATTAAAAGTTACAGCAATGTGGAAGACATACACACACATAATACGAAATTGAAATGGTGGAATGTTCCCGTAAAAACCCCAATAAAATGCAGGCATAATAGACCAGATATAATGATATGGAACAGGGAAAAAAGGCATGCACAGTAGTGGAAGTCAGCTGCCCAGCAGATGCCAATATAATATCAAAGGTTAGCTAAAAAGGAGAATATTTATGCAGAACTAATGAGAAATCTGCAGATACTCCACCTTAAGTATACCTTCAGATTTATACCTTGATTATTGGGGCACTGGGATATGAACAAATCTTGAGAAGCTGGGCTTCACAGAAACAGAAAGAACACGGCTAGTTAGGAAATTACAAGTACAATCCATTAATGGAACAGTAAAATATGTAAAACCTTCCAAAGATTCTGCATGTAATAACTCCATATACATATATACAGATACAAGACATATGCCTAAGCACACATATAACTCAAAACACACATCCACACATACAATAACAAGACATGTATACATATATACCTAATTGATGTTGTTTAAATTCCGATGAAAGAGTTTGTGATTATGTTAGAAACCGACTCTCTCTCACTATTGATAAACATTTATAAAATTATAAAACCAGAAGAACATACATATATTATATTGCATTTATTGAAAGCTGAGTGGTACGGTTCCGATTTTCGGCCGACAGAAACAGAATGCGAATAGCAAAAGAATGGAAGAGAAGAAATCGGGTGATACGGAAAGAGAGAGGAGGAAAGAGAAGGAGAGAGACTAAATGAAGGGAGTACAGGGATAACAATAGAAAAAAAAAGGAAAAGAGAAAGGAAGTGAGGCAGTGTATATATATATATAGATATGATTCCAGTTCCTCTGAGAACTAACAACACACCCAGGAGATGGACATATCTTTGAATTGACAGAGTGGAACACATTACAACACCATGTTTACCTGTTTTTTCTACATTAATTCGTACTGCTTGATGGGGTCACAGCCAATAATGGCTGTCACTGAAATATATATAGCAGAGAATTATAATAAACGAAGCCAACTTTAACATATTTGACTTACTTATTTTATATATGTATATATATATATATATATATATATATATATATATATATATATATATATATATATATAACAAAGGAAATGTGGTAAGGAACCAGATGGACCATAACACACCAGAGTACTCAATACTTAGAGTAGGAAAAAGTATGAACCCGACGGCAGAGCTCAAGCCGTTTCGACGGCTATTTCCTGATAATGGTTAATTTCTGGACTCAAATGTCCAGAAATAGTCGTCGAAACAGCTTGACCTCTGCCGTCGGGGTCACACATTTTCCTATATATATATATATATATATATATATATATATATACATATATATATATATATATATATATATATATATATATATATATATATATATATATATATATATATATATATATATATATATATAAATAAGTAAGTCAAACATGTTATATATATACTTAGTTATGCAGAGTAACAACTAGTAATGAGACATACAGATATATTGGTGCAGCATCTACAAGCTTTAAGGAATGATGGTACATCCATCGCCACTCCTTTAAAAGAGTTGATAAAATGTCTAGCACAGCTCTGTCGGAACTGATTTGGACGCTAAAAAATAACAAGTACAAAGCTCCCTTTCTGGGTCAAAATTTCATGTGCTTTGCATTATATAAATGAATCTATATCTTCTGGGTGTGACCTCTCTACTACAGAGACTTTGCACATCATGAATAGTAGACACAAAATTATTAATAAACGTGCTGACATATTTAATACTTTTTACATAAAATATATGACATTCCGCAGAGTATATAGTTAAAACTTCCGTATTTAATATAAAATAGACCATCAAATAATTAATAAACCACATAAATATATAGATACATTGTAACATCACCATTAAAGTATTAATACCTAACATTGAAATCCAAATAAGTAAAATCTAGTCTCGAAATATAAGAAAATTAAATAAGCAGTATTTCCAAGCCATTCTAATAATCAATCGACAATTCTAGTAACCTGATACCCAAGCCAGCTTCCAATCACCAATGCCAGCATCAATACTGTCTCCCACCCATAATAGAACTGCTACAAGAGGAATCTAGCCATATGATTACTGGACGGCAAGGTTAATGACACGTCGGACTAGTAGCATATCAATGGAAAATTATATCTCGTTGGAAGAGAACGTGTTAGGGGGTTATTATATAACTACATTACATCTTCGAAATATATATAACGAACTAGATAATAAAATGAAGATGTACGAATAAAACCGTGTTTCTTGTTTATTATTATTATTATTATTATTATTTGCATTTATCTTGCTTTATGTTTATACGAGTTATCACCAAGTCACAACCAGTGACCTCAAGAGACAACAAGATCCGCCATGTTCAAGAAAGAACACACATATTCACACATGCATCCTTAGTGTTTAGACTTGTGATGTACTTATATTGACAGGATCTTCCTTAGTATATGGGCAGTTCCCATTAGTACTATCTTTTGTATTTCTCCTATACGCGGGTTTCCTGGGATTTGCGATAAGTAGTCGTTAGACCCCTTAGGTATCATTCCCAGAGCGCCTACAACCACTGGTATTGTTTTAGTTCTCAATTTCCACATTTTTCCAATTTCTATCTCCAGGTCCTTATACTTGCTCAATTTTTCAAATGTTTTTATAGATACATTCTTGTCTATTGGAACAGACATATCAATTAGCAGGCATACCCTCCTTTGAAAGTCCTTCAATATTATATCAGGTCTATTTGCATCTATTTTTCGGTCTGTTTGGATGCTAAAGTTCCACAAGATT
>OZ024740.1:29057644-29070144 GCA_964016885.1 Eledone cirrhosa
TTTATACCAATACATATTATTATTATCATTTGATAATGCTGAAACTGGTAATAGACAATTATTAAATATATAAATAAATAAATAAATGCCATTGTTAATTAATAAATAAATTAACTAAAACCTTAACACTTCACACAAAGTAAAATATTTCGTTTTAATCATTTTCTAACCCAGAAAAAAGAGAAAAAAATAAAAAAA
Source organism: Eledone cirrhosa (assembly GCA_964016885.1). NCBI lineage: Eukaryota > Metazoa > Mollusca > Cephalopoda > Octopoda > Eledonidae > Eledone > Eledone cirrhosa. The sequence continues at coordinate 29,057,843 of OZ024740.1, forward strand.
TAAAAAAATAAAAAGGAAAAAAAGATATTTTTCTTCCTAACAATCGTCTTTTTCTCCGTTACCATGTATATATATATATATATATATATACAATTAAGTTAAAGTGTACATCTACATATGTATACGGAAGTATTAGTATGCATATAAATACACACATGTATACATATGTACATGTACTGAGTTTTTCACTAGACACTTTACAGTGAGTGTCAGCTAGTCTGTACGTAACCACACAGACGGACCGGGTTTTAGAGTCATACGAGTTTTCGAGGAAACACATTTCCTCTATTCTCCAGAGGGCCAGACAGGAATATTGGACTAGTTTCGATGTTATTACATCTCATCAGCAATATTTACCCATCTTCCGGCTTCTCTGGAGAATTGTAAAAGCACATATCGTTATATGCTTTTTCCATGAAAATTAGTAGTGGGTAGACTAATTTGCATACTAGTCCAATATTCCTGTCCAATATTCCTGTCTGGCCCTCTGGAGAATAGAGGAAATGTGTTTCCTTGAAAACTCGTATGACTATAAAACCCGGTCCGTCTGTGTGGTTACGTACAGACTAGCTGACACTCACTGTAAAGTGTCTAGTGAAAAACTCAGTACATGTACATATGTATACATGTGTGTATTTATATGCATACTAATACTTCCGTATACATATGTAGATGTACACTTTAACTTAATTGTTTAAGCGTCAGTCATACAAAAGTGAGTTAGAAGCGAAACGAAATTTAATTTCGTTTCGTTATTTGTTTTTATCGTTTCCGCTGAACCGGTGCGTACAATGACTCACGTTCTATGCAAATTAGTCTACCCACTACTAATTTTCATGGAAAAAGCATATAACGATATGTGCTTTTACAATTCTCCAGAGAAGTCGGAAGATGGGTAAATATTGCTGATGAGATGTAATAACATCGAAACTAGTCCAATATTCCTGTCTGGCCCTCTGGAGAATAGAGGAAATGTGTTTCCTTGAAAACTCGTATGACTCTAAAACCCGGTCCGTCTGTGTGGTTACGTACAGACTAGCTGACACTCACTGTAAAGTGTCTAGTGAAAAACTCAGTACATGTACATATGTATACATGTGTGTATTTATATGCATACTAATACTTCCGTATACATATGTAGATGTACACTTTAACTTAATTGTTTAAGCGTCAGTCATACAAAAGTGAGTTAGAAGCGAAACGAAATTTAATTTCGTTTCGTTATTTGTTTTTATCGTTTCCGCTGAACCGGTGCGTACAATGACTCACGTTCTATGCAAATTAGTCTACCCACTACTAATTTTCATGGAAAAAGCATATAACGATATGTGCTTTTACAATTCTCCAGAGAAGTCGGAAGATGGGTAAATATTGCTGATGAGATGTAATAACATCGAAACTAGTCCAATATTCCTGTCTGGCCCTCTGGAGAATAGAGGAAATGTGTTTCCTTGAAAACTCGTATGACTCTAAAACCCGGTTCGTCTGTGTGGTTACGTACAGACTAGCTGACACTCACTGTAAAGTGTCTAGTGAAAAACTCAGTACATGTACATATGTATACATGTGTGTATTTATATGCATACTAATACTTCCGTATACATATGTAGATGTACACTTTAACTTAATTGTTTAAGCGTCAGTCATACAAAAGTGAGTTAGAAGCGAAACGAAATTTAATTTCGTTTCGTTATTTGTTTTTATATATATATATATATATATATATAGTTGTCTATAATGGTAGCTAAGGTGCTTCCATAGGCGGTATGCCAAAATTAGCACACGATATTCATCACAGTAGAGTGTAGATATTATAAAGAAAATGAAAAATCAGTGATGCATCTGGACTTAATTTATTGCGTGTTACAATTGTTTCTCCGGCAGGTAGGTCGAGACGTGGTCCTTGTATGGATCCGGCTGATTCTACTTCTGCAAGTTCATTCAGACACGAGTACGAATGCTCCTAACGAAATACTTGTGTCTGAATGAACTTGCAGAAGTAGAATCAGGCGGATCCATACAAGGACCACGTCTCAAGCTACCTGCCGGAGAAACAATTGTAACACGCAATAAATTAAGTCCAGATGCATCACTGATTTTTCGTTTTCTTTATAATATATATATATATATATATATATATATATATATATATATATATATATATATATATATATATATATATATATATATATATATATATATATATAAATATATTACTGTATATATCTATGATATATTACTGTATAACACACCCCATCTCATAGATATATTACTGTATAAAACACTCCCTCGCATAGATATATTACTGTATAACACACTCTCTCATAGATATATTACTGTATAACACACTCTCCCATAGATATATTACTGTATAACACACTCTCTCATAGATATATTACTGTATAACACACTCTCTCATAGATATATTACTGTATAACACACTCCCTCGCATAGATATATTACTGTATAAGACACTCTCTCATAGATATATTACTGTATAACACACTCTCTCATAGATATATTACTGTATAACACACCCCCTTTCATAGATATATTACTGTATAACACACTCTCTCATAGATATATTACTGTATAACACACTCTCTCATAGATATATTACTGTATAACACACCCCCTTTCATAGATATATTACTGTATAACACACTCTCTCATAGATATATTACTGTATAACACATCCCCTCTCATAGATATATTACTGTATAACACACCCCTTTCATAGATATATTACTGTATGACACGCTCTCTCTCATAGATATATTACTGTATAACACACTCCCTCTCATAGATATATTACTGTATAACACATCCCCTTTCCTAGATATATTACTGTATAACACACTCCCTCTCATAGATATATTACTGTATAACACACCCCCTTTCATATATATATTACTGTATAATACACACCCTTTCATAGATATATTACTGTATAACACACTCTCTCATACACGCCTTCACTCAGTCTATATTTCTTTCACACACACACAAAATATGTTGTCACTTATCTCATGTCTTCGAGGTTTCGCCTGTAGTCGTTTAATTAGTATACATATGTATATATATATATATGTGAGGATGGTGATTTTTAAAACCCTACAGGACAAAAAACAAAACCTGACAAAGGGCGGAAGAAACCCATAAGAGTCAACGGGCATCCAAAGTGTGTAAATACGTATATAGACATGTACATGTGTAAATATGTATGTATATGTGTATATACATGGGTACATGTGTATGTATATGCGCGAGGACATAGAAATAGTCGAGCTGGATACCCAATCGAACGGTTAAATCAGGGGAGTGAAGGACCCCTAGCCTTTGTCAGGGCATTCTTCTAGGAGAAGGCACCTCAGGAAACTGGGATAACTCCGATATAAAACCTGCGGCTCAGTAGTTACCGATTATGTTGATCTTTTCTTCTTTTCGGGTTATAGCTACTGTCGCTCAGAGAGTGAGATTGGCTCAGTGCACAGTCTTTCCTCACCTTAAAAAATATCTTCAAGCACAGGCATTGCACGATAGAATTAATTAATAATTATTAATAATGGTATATCGTGCAATGACCATACTCGATAACGAGGGGGCAGAGAGAGAAAGAGAGAGAGAGAGGGCGATGGGGGCAGAGAGAGAGAGAGAGAGAGAGCAAGAGGGAAAGTGAGAGAGAGAGAAAGTGAATTGTTGGAAAGAGAGGGGTATGTAGATATATATGTCTATTTATATACCATTCTCTCTCCATATATATATAATATATATATATATATATTTCGTTTCTGAATTTGTTTAGCAAGATTTTTATCTGAAAACGTGTGTTGAAACAGATACTGTTATACTTTGGGAGGGTCATGTTGCCAATAAGAAACACACACAGCAGTTGCTTTCACTTCAATTTATTATAAATTTAATTTATAAATTTAGGAATTTATAAATTTCCGGTTGGTTGGTTGGTTCCACAACCAGACGATTGTTCATATATTGTCAAAGTTGTGAGTGTTGTGTGCTTACATCCGGGTGTCTGTGTGTGTTTTTATTTGTTTATTTATTTGTTTATTTACATGTTACTAGTTAGTTGTTTGTTCTATGTATGTATTTTCATTTTGTCCTCGATTATAAGTTGTGATGTTGCTATTCCATTCATGTTTTCTATTTAATTTTGGTTGGAGTTCATTTATATTTATTGCCTCTGTGATTTGTCTAAACATTGCGTCTTTTCTGTGTGTAGATTTTATTTTTATCTCTATGTTCTCTAATTTGCCCTTATGTTGTATTTTAGCATGTTGGTGGAGTATTGATGAGTCTTTTCTATCTTGGAGTTCTCGCCAGTGTTCATTTAATCGTTCTCCTATGCTACGAGCTGACTCACCTATGTACATTATATTCTTATTTTTACATTGTCCCTCAGTACATCTTATGCTATATACTATGTTTGTAATTTTACATTTAATATGGGGACTTAGCTTACAGATTATGCATTTCCTATCTATACAGGGAGGTCTTTTCAGATAAAGAATCTTGCTAAACAAATTCAGAAACGAAATATATATATATATATATATATATATATATACACACACATATATATATATACACACACACACATATATATATATATACACGCACACATATATATACACACACACATAAGTTATCCCGGGCTCGATCGAGGTAACCACAATGAGTAAGGTACTCAATACAAAGCAGAGTATAAATGTTTAATATAGAAAAGCTTCTACAGGATTAGAACTGTTTCATTCTTGAGAAATCATAAGGAAGCGCTGATGATTTCTCAAGAATGAAACAGTTCTAGTCCCGTAGAAGCTTTTCTACATATATATATATATATGTGTGTGTTTGTGGGTGTGTGTGTGGGTGGGTGTGGGTGTGTGTGTGTGTGTGTGTGTGTGTGTGTGTGTGTGTGTGTGTGTGTGTGTGTGTGTGTGTGTGTGTGTGTGTGTGTGTGTGTGTGTAAGTATGTATATAAGTACGCTTAAATTTGGTGGTTAACCACTGGGTAGAACTGGCCGTTCTGCAATGTTAACCACAACGTAATACGAGAAAAGCATTCGACGTTATGCAACTCATCCATCTTTAATGTTGGATCACGTTGGTGGTGCGGAAAACGCAGTAAATGTATTATAAAGGGAAATAACAGGAAGCCAAAAATGTGGAATTTCCTTAATTATTTATCCCTGCAAACACCATGCACACTTCAGTGGACACGTTGCGTAAGAACCCAGAAATATATATATATATATATATATATATATATATATATATATATATATATATATATATATATATATATATATATATATGCATATATATATATATATATATATACATATATATGAGAGTATTGAATTTGCTTGAAGCATTGTGGAATAATAAGGTAAATTTGTTTAAGTCGTTTGGAAGCCTCGACATTGCAGATTGGTAAATCTCCGAGTAACAAGATCCGATGATGGAGAGTGAGATATAAGTGGGTGTACGTTGAGATGCGTGGGTGTATAAGACTGTAGCGTGTAGAGGAATGAAGGAAAGAGCGTCGAGAAAGAGTTACCATGGGAGAGATTTAATTGTCCCTATACATTTCGGATTGACATCCATCAACTGGGGTTTTTTCAGGGGGGGAAGGTTGTCTGTCGGAAAGGTGCGAAACGTGTCCTCTGCTGTTCGTTGTTTTGAATATCTGAGGTATTCAGCAGAGCGCGCGTGTGCGTGAAATGGGGTCGGTCAGGCAGAGGTCAGCGGCCGTAGTAGTTCTTTCAATTGTGGGAGTGGGGTGGCGCTAGCTGCCAGTCCATTCTCTGCCTGTTGAGTGAATGTTACTGTGTGTGTCTGCGTGTGTTGTTGTCTCGCTTGAGTGTGTGTGTGTGTGTGTGCGTGTGTTGTTGCGTTGTTCCTCTGTATTGGCAGTGAAGTATGTTCGTATGGTGGAATTATACTGTGTGTGTGTGTGCGTGAGTTGCTGTCTCGCTTGTGTGTGTGTGTGCGTGTGTTGCTGCATCGTTTGTTAACTTAAACCAACCACCTCATTTCGCTTCTCTCGGATTGGTCGTTTAATTGTGGCCCTAGGCGTTTGATCCAAAGTGCTTCATTGATACGTAACGTGCCGACGTTTCTTTCTGTCGCTAGTATTGTGAGAATGGGCCTTCCGTCTTTGTTTCCGCATTTGGCTATGTGTTTCCGGAAAGACGAGGCCCTGGTGTTAGTGTGTTCCTTGATCCGGATGTGCAACGGCCGGATTGTGCTACCTATATAGTATTGGTTGCACTTGTTACATTCTATCTTATACCCGACGTATGTGCGTAGGCAACAGTTCGCATGGCGCATCGGGCAGTCTCTGAGGGAGCACGCGTCAGTTGATTTCCCGGGTTTCCTGAAGAGACATCTTCGCAGGGAGGGGCCCGAGTGGGCCAGGTGGATGTCGAGGCCCTCCCTCCGTATAGCCTTGCGGATAGCGTTGGTGGTATTCTCTCCCAGGTGTGGCATTTTAAAGAAGCACTTGCCTTGGGTGCCTCGCTGTCTCTTGTGTCTGGTGTCTGCTACTCTGTCTGTGAGCGAGGTAGGGTACCCGTTCGTCTCCAGCACCTCGAGGAATCGCTTGGTATGAGTGACACCACTCGCGGGATCACTGCATCTGTTTTTTGATTCGCGCGATCTCGTTCGTGATGTATCCTCTTTTGGCACTGTTAGGGAGGGCGGACTTGCAGTGGACGAACAGGTCCCTGCAGGCTGCCTTTCGGTAGAAGTTGCAGTGGATCCCTCCCTGTTCCGTGATGTTGATTCGGAAGTGGAGGGGGGCAAGTGACCCGTCGTCGTTGGGGTGTTCAACACTGAAGTCAATGTTCTCTTCCGTGTTGTTGAACGTCTCATAGATTCTGTTCGCCATGTCTTGGGAAGATGTGAGGATGAGGATATCGTCCACGTACCTTGAGAAAAAGGCGACGGCGTTGGGGTGGCAGGCGTTGAGTGCCTTGCGCTCGAGGTTGTCCATGTAAGAGATAGCTAGATACATATATATATATATATATATATATATATATATATATATATATAACGAAGGAAATGTGGAAAGGAACCAGGTGGACCATAACGCACCAAAGTACTCAATACTTAAGGTAGTAGAGTGGGTAATAGGAACAAGTAAGACCCCGACGGCTGAGCTCAAGCCGTTTCGACGGCTAATTCTGTACAGAATTATCCGTCGAAACGGCTTGAGCTCAGCCGTCGGGGTCTTACTTGTTCATATATATATATATATATATGTGTGTGTGTGTGTGTGTGTGTGTGTGCATGTATGTGTGTAAGGAGATATGGTCAAACTTTGGCCTTGAATCCTTTGGTACCGCTTTTGTTTGTGTATGAACATAAATATTATATATGTGGGCGGGGGGTTGTGTATAAATATGCATATACATATATATTATATTTATATATATATATATATATATATATATATATATATATATATATATAGGAACCAGTAAGACCCCGACGGTCGTCAGAATGAAAATTTATTTTTAAAATTTTCATTCTGACGACCGAAGTCAGACGTCTGTGTCAGGCTCGTCTGACTTCGTGAAACCTTTGGTAAATGAAATAATTATCTCATGTTGTTTATTACATAAATATATATATATATATTTGTTTGTTTCGGACCTGGATGTGTTGGGTCGACGACATTGTCTGTGTTTATGACAGTGCATTTGTGTGTGTGTGTTTGCGTGAGTCTGTGTCTGTATCTATGTGTGTGTGTGTGACTGTATGTGTGTGCATGTGTTTGTGTCCATCTGTATGTGTGAGTGTGTGTGTGTCTGTGTGCGTGACTGTATGTGTGTGTGCATGTGTTTGTGTCTGTGCGTTTGTCTGTGTCTGTGAGTGTCTGTTCCTGTGTCTCTGTATGTGCATCCATCTGTATGTGACTGTATGTGTCTATCTGTATGTGACTGTATGTGTGTCCATCTGTATGTGACTGTATGTGTGTCCATCTATATGTGACTGTATGTGTCCATCTGTATGTGACTCTATGTGTCCATCTGTATGTGACTGTATGTGACTGGATTTGTCCCATACGCCACAGCAGTTGTTCTGCATAGTTCGACAGGTCGCTTACGCCCGGTCAGTGTACAATTGCGTGCAAGACGGTTTCAATGTTCTGCTCGCATCTTGGACACGTCTTCTTGGAAGGATCCCTGCCGGGGCGTCCGTGCCTGTAGATATTATCTCGAACGGGTAGAGCTCCTCGGTAACACTGCCAGGCCAGGGACCTCTGGAAGTTGTCCATAGGTCCCGGGTGGAAAGTTCTACCGAACAGACTGGTGAGCTCGTCGTCTTCGACGCCCAGGGTCTCCCCGAGCACGTCATCGCACTTGTAAAGTACTAACCCTCTATAGAATGTCGAAGTGGAGTCTCCACTAATTGCTGTGCCCGCTTGACAGAGGACTGTGAGCGTCTGGGCGTATTCAATGTGCCAGGCGCCCATCTTCTTCGGTCTTCGCTTGACCCAGGACTACAGCTCCGTCAGCGAGGTAAGTTGTGGGAAGGCCTGTCTCACAAACGGTGCCCACACCGGTTGGTCGGTGAGGAATATCTGAAGATGCCGTAGCCTATCTACCTCCCTATCAACCTATATATATATATATATATATATATATATATATATATACATATATATATATATGATAATAATAATGAAATTATTGTGTACAGTGCTCAGGTGCACTACAACTCATCAAAGGTGCATGTATAGTACATAGAATAATGTACAAATGTCAGGAAAATGAACAGTGTATGAGTCATGATATAATAATAATAATAATAATAATAATAATAATAATAATAATAATAATAATAATGAAATATTGTGTACAGTGCCCAGGTGCACCACAACTCATCAAAAAGTGCATGTACAGTACATAGGGCAATGCACAAACATCAGGAAAATGAACAGTGCACGAGTCATGATACACACATGTGTGCATGTGTATGGACGGGATACATCAGGTGTAGTTTTGGCGTATTTCGGGAAGCATGAGTGTCTTAAAGGATGCAGTGTCTCGGCAGCTAACAACTGACGCAGGTAGTTTGTTCCATGGAGGCCTTAAAGGATGCAGTCTCTCGACAGCTAACAACTGACGCAAGCAGTTTGTTCCATGCTTCAGCAACTCTGAGCGTGAAAAAATGTCTACGAAAGTCATGGGAGCTGAGGTGTTTTCTGATTTTGTAGGCATGTCCACGTGTGTTAGACACATGTAGATCAAAAAGGTGCTCAGGGTTGCAATTGGCGAGATGGTTAATAACTTTGAGGGTGTTTACCAAGTCCATTGCCAGACGTCGGAGCTTCAATGAATCCATGCCCAGGGAAGCAAGGCGTTCAGAGTATGGTAGGTGTCTGATGGAGGCTATATATATATATATATATGTATATGTATATATATATATATATATATATATATATATATATATATATATATATATATATATATATATATATATAGGAACCGGTAAGACCCCGACGGCTGAGCTCAAGCCGTTTCGACGGCTAATTCTGGACAGACGGCTAATTGAGTCCAGAATTAGCCGTCGAAACGGCTTGAGCTCAGCCGTCGGGGTCTTACCGTTTCCTATTACCCACTCTACTACCCCAAGTATTGAGTACTTTGGTGCGTTATGGTCCACCTGGTTCCTTACCACATTTCCTTCGTTATATATATATATATATATATATATATATATATATATACGTTTATAGATATATAAAATACACACACACATATATATATATATATATATATATATATATATATATATATATATATATATATATAAGTAGAAGGGATATTCAATTTGTTGGTAATTCTACAAATATAAATGTTTATAACTGATTCAGAGCACTCGACAGACTTCTGGAGTAAATATTCAATGATATTAAATAAATGGAAACAATATTTATGAAACCACATTTATTCTATTATATATATTTCAAGGGTACCAAAACTTTGGTATGCTAACATCAGATAAAATACAAAGAGTGTTTTATAAATTCCATTGGGTATTCAATATATATATATGTGTGTGTGTGTGTGGGTGTGTGGCAGGGCCCCAGCATGGTCTCAGTCGGATGTCTGGAACAGGTAAATGAGTAATAGAGTATATATATACTTGACCCCTCTCCATCCATACACACACCGACTTACACCCCACCCATGTACACACCGGTTTCCCTATTACTTGAATATGGAACCTCGTTATTCCCCCAATTCTCACATTCACATCCACATCCACACACACACACGTACACCTACACACACACCACCTTCAGCCCCCCCCCCCCCCGCTCGGACCCCACGTCTCCCCCGCCCCTCTCCACCCCCTTCAATCCACCACCACCCCTACACGCCTCACACCCTTTCACCACTTGCCTCTTTTTATTTTTTTACTCACCACCAAAAAGATTCCTTTTCCTTCCGTTTCTCTCCCCCACTCTCCCACACACCCTCGGAACTCTCTTCCTGCCCACTTTTCTCCTGATGAAGGGCTTATGCCCGAAACGTCGTCCCCCACCCACTCTCAAGCGTGAAACTAATAATTGTTTCTACTTTTGGCACAAGGCCAGCACATACCAGTACATTACTGGTACTTTATTTTATCGACCCCGTAAGGATGAAAGGCAAAGTTAACCTCGGCGGGATTTGAACTCAGAATGGCAAGGGCCGTAACTCTATGCGTCAAAGCACGTCGTTCGACCCTCTACCGATTACTGCCAATCTACATTTGTACTGCCTCTTCGCTTTCACGTTTTGGGGTTTTCTGTTTACTGTCTCAATTTAAAATATATATATATATATACAATATATTAACAAATGGAAACTATATTTATAAAACCATATTTATTTCATCATACAAATTTCGAGAACACCAAAGCAAATTATGGTGCGCTTTCATCAAATAAAATATAATATAGATCAGTTTTATAAACAAATATTGACATACCATTAAATAATGCAACCATGTCGGGAGCTTACAACCGAGATGGTTGCATTCTTTAATGGTATGTCAATATTTGTTTATAAAACTGATCTATATTATGTTTTATGCGATGAAAGCGCACCATAATTTGCTTTGGTGTCCTCGAAATATGTATAATGAAATAAATATGGTTTTATAAATATAGTTTCCATTTGTTAATATATTGTATTTTTACTCCAAAAATTTGTTGAGTGCTTTATATCAGTTATAAAAGTATTTGCTTGTTGTATCCCAACAAATTAAATATAACTTCTACATATATATATATATACATATAGGAAAAAGTATGACCCCAACGGCAGAGCTCAAGCCGTTTCGACGGCTATTTGAGTTCAGAAATAGCCGTCGAAACTGCTTGAGCTCTACCGTCAGGGTCATACTTTTTCCTATTTCACACTCTACTACCCTAAGTATTGAGTACTCTGCTGCGTTATGGTCCATCTGGTTCCTTACCACAACTCCTTTGTTATATATATATATATATATATATATATATATATATATATATATATATATATATATATGAACGAGTAAGACCCCGACGGCTGAGCTCAAGCCGTTTCGACGGCTAATTCTGGACTGAGTACTTTGGTGTGTTATGGTCCATCTGGTTCCTTACCACATTTCCTTCGTTATATATATATATATATATATATATATATATATATATATATATATATATATATATATATTTATATATATATATATATATATATATATATATATAAGGATTAAAATACCGGAGCGTGTTGGAGTTAAACACCCTCTTCGTATTATAGAAATGACAGTAAAAGGTAATATATATATATATAATTGAATAAACAAGAGAGATGAACACTAATATAAACATACATGTGTTCGAATTGTAAGGACTAACATTTGCTAGGGTGAGAAAATACTAACTAAGGTCTGTTATTTTTCTTAATTTTTCTTAATTTAATATTTAAAGTTAAGTATAACAAACTATATTGCTGTAGTCAGTATTTTTTAACCCTAGCAAATTTTAGTCCTTACGATTCGAACACATGTATGTTTATATTAGTGTTAATCTCTCTTGTTTATTCAATTATATTGTACGGCTCGGAAAAGCTTTTTCCTTGGAGCTATTTAATTGTAAGGGACTACCCTGAGTTCTTAACTCAATATATATATATAGGAAAAAGTATGACCCCGACGGCAGAGCTCAAGCCATTTCGACGGCTGTTTCTGGAGTCCAGAAATAGCCGTCGAAACGGCTTGAGCTCTGCCGTCGG
>OZ024740.1:29075144-29115144 GCA_964016885.1 Eledone cirrhosa
GGGGGGGGGGTAGAGAGAAAGAAAGAGAGAGAGAGAGTAAGAGAGAGAGAAAGAAAGAAAAAAGAAAAAAAGAAAGAAAACGGCAACGAATCGAAGAGGAGAACGAAAGAGAAAATAAGAAATAGAGAAAGATAGGGAGAAAGATGTTTAAAATAGATGAGGAGAGAGAGAGAAGGAAGTAAAGCTGAGAGAGAGAGAGTAAGGGAGTATCAAGTGTAGCTAGAGTAGGGTAGTGGGTTGAGGTAGTGGGTGAGGGTGTGGGGTGAAATACAGGGGTGGGGTAGTGAGATGGGTGGGGTAGTGGTGTGTGGGTTGGGGTGTGTGAGGTAGAGGGGTCATGTAGTGGGCTGAGTTAGTGGGGTGAGGTAGAGGGGTGAGGAAGTGGGGGAGGTAGTGGGGGGTAGTGGTGTGAGGAAGTGGGGTGAGGTAGTGGGGTGCGGTAGAGGGGTGAGGGTGTGTGGGTGGGGTGGGGTGATGAGTGGGGGTGAGAGAGGTAGTGAGGTGGGGAAGTGTGGTGGGTGAGGTAGTGGTGTGGGGGAGTGGGGAGTGATGTAGAGGGGTGATGTAGTGGGGTGAGGGGTGGAGTTAGGTAGTGGGGTGAGGTAGTGGGGTGAGGTAGAGGGGGAGGTAGTGGGGTGAGGGGTGGAGTTAGGTAGTGGGGTGAGGTAGTGGGGTGAGGTAGAGGGGTGATGTAGTGGGGTGAGGGGTGGAGTTAGGTAGTGGGGTGAGGTAGTGGGGTGAGGTAGAGGGGGGGGGTAGTGGGGGGGGGGGGGGTGAGGAATTGGGGTGAGATAGTAGGGTGAGGGAGTGGGGTGAGGTAGTGGGGTGAGAGAGGGGTGAGGTAGTGGGGTGAGGGAGTGGGGTGAGGTAGAGGGGTGAGATAGTAGGGTGAGGGAGTGGGGTGAGGTAGTGGGGTGAGAGAGGGGTGAGGTAGTGGGGTGAGGGAGTGGGGTGAGGTAGTAGGGTGAGGTAGTGAGGTGAGAGAGGAGTGATGGAGTGGGGTGGGGTAGTGGGGTGAGGGATTGGGCTGAGGTAGTGGGGTGGGGTAGTGGGGTGAGGGAGTGGGGGTGAGGTAGTGGGGTGAGGTAGTGGGGTGAGAGAGGAGTGAGGTAGTGGGGTGAGGTAGTAGGGTGAGAGAGTGGGGTGAGGGAAAGGGAAAGGGGAGGGGGTATGGAGGTTACAATTCCTCAGTCTTCCCTGTCACCCACTCCACTATCATTACAAGTCTTACTCTCATCCACCTCCTTTTCATGCTACTACTACTACTACTACTACTACTACTGCTGCTGTTACTACTACTACTACTACTACTACTAATACTACTACTACTACTACTACTATGAGTAGTAGGAGTACAAATGTAACATCCATCAGCATAAAGCAGAAATATGTAGCAGTATCTTTACTGAGAAATTCTAGCTTGGTCTCAACACACACACACACACAGATGCATACACACGCACATACACACACATACATACACACACACACTAACACACACATAGACACACACACATACACAGGCATACACACACACACACTAACACACACACAGACACACACACACCCACAAACACACACACAGACACACACACAGTAACACCCACACACACACACATTAATACACACACTAACACACCCACACACACACACATACACACACTAACACCCACCCACTCACACACGCACACTCACACACACATACACACAGACACACAAGCACACTCACACACATACACGCACAAATGTACATGTGTGTCTTATATATATATATATATATATATATATATATATATATATATATATATATATATATATATATATATATATATATATATATATATATATATATATATATATATATATAGTAGAATAATCGAGTATCGAAAAATCGGCGCACGAGTTCACGATAAACAAAATTCGATATGAGCGGCAGAGGGCTCCATAATTTAGATAAATCAGAGCTATAACTAACGTTAAAATACCGTCACACATAGAACAAGTCTATAATCAACCGTACGATCGAAAAGTTGCGATCTGGAAGATTCGGGACACTCAGATAAAAAAATCAATAAATCAATAAATCAAATGAATGTAAAAAGCATACCCGGACCCGCTAGAAAGATGTTAAATCTAGCTTCTTGGGTTTCTGTAAATCCTTAAACTGTTCTCAGTGGTGGAACACTGGAAGGTAATATACGTAGTGGTAGAGCACTCAGTCCATGGGACGAGTTAGGTAGAAGTGGTTACACAACAGTTAGTTCCCCATACCGTGAACAATTGTTTCATCTTAGCGGATCCTCAGCTCGGAATGGGCATGGTTATATCCGAGCTGAGGATCCGCTAAGGTGAAACAATTGTTCTCGGTATGGTGAACTAACTGTTGTGTAACCACTTCTATATATATATATATATATATATATATATATATATATATATATATATATATATATATATATATATATATATATATATATATATATATATATATATATATATATATATATACAGGAATACAGAAAGATTGCATTTAGTGTACATATCGCCAATTGTGCTCACAACCTACATCCAGACTTTAACATTTTTTCCCCATTTACAAATTCATAGACAACGCTACTTTCATCCAACGTACCAATAAGGAAACATATTTCATTAACAAATTCCAACCTCTACTTAATGCTCTAAAAATCGGACCAATCTAAAACTGCAACAAACAATCAAACATTTACAAGAGTTACCTCCGTCACACCCTATCTAATCCTTTTTCTTAAATAAATTAAATATCATCCAGCAAGAATTGCTTCCCCCTGCATATTAACTCTCTAAAAAGGGAAATCATATCAAACCTAAGTCCACCATTTGCCTCCATCATTTTATCATGGATCAACTAAGCACTCTTGCTATATTAACACATTTTGATCTGCTTAACTTCAAGAACTATGCCTGTAAATAGCATTATTTTTTCTTCCACATTGACTTTTTATGCTCTACATTATGCCCGTTTCCTTTTTTTTTCTTTTTTCTTTTCACTTCGTAAACCTTGTTTGTAAATAACATTATTCTTTCTGAACCTTCTGTTTAACATGTGCGACACCACACTAACACATTTCACTATCATTTGATAATGCATAAAAATGCTGAAACCGGTAATAGACAATTATTAAATATATAAATAGATAAATAAATGCCATTGTTAAATAATAAATAAATCAACTAATACCTTAACACTTCACACAAAGTAAAACATTTCGTTTTACTCATTTTCTAACCCAGAAAGAAGAGAGAGCGAAACAAAAAGGGAAAAAAAATATTTTTCTTCCTAATAATCGTCTCTTTCTCCCTGTTTTCATATATATATATATATATTTATTGTTATACTTGGGGAGGGTCATATTGTTGTAATAATATTGCCAGAATTAATAACAGAACACATTGTTTGGTTGGTTTTCGCTTCTGTATCTTTTATATCAGTTCATTTATTCGGTCCTAAATGTTTACCATTGACTGACCAACGGTCAAAAATACAGATATAATATAGACACAAACACATATATATAGTCTAATAAAGTTCTTTCGTTGCACATCTGCAACATCGTCAGTGGTGCTATTGTGTTCCTCCTTTTGTATTGTATATCTACGCCATCTTTATTTAATTTGTTTATTTATTTATTTATTGATTTTTGTCTTCTCTGCGCATGCGTTTGCGTGTGTGTATAGTGTTTGGTGTGTGTTTTCGCGTTTGGGTGATTGTGTTTTGGTTATTGTATTCTATCTTAGTTTACTAGTGTGTGTTTATATGTGTTTGTTGTTATTGTGCTTGTGTATATATTTATTTATTTATTTATATTTCTCTTAGGTCAGTATTGTTTGTTTGGGTGTTGTTATTCCATTCATGTTTTTTGTTTAGCTTTGGCCTTCTAAGTTCAATTTCACTTGCCTCTCTGATTTGCCTATCTGCTGGGTCATTTCTATGTTTAGATATTATTTTAATTTCTATGTTATCTATGTTACCGTGATGTTGTTGTCTGGGGTGTCCGTATAGTACTGAACCATTTTTTCGTCCTTTTAGTCCCCCCCCTCCAGTGTTGGTCTATCCTTTCAACTATGCTACGAGCTGTCTCGCCTATGTATGTTGTTGTCATGTTTCTGCAAGTACCCTCTGTACATCTTATGCTATAGACTACGTTTCTAGTTTTACAGTTTATCCGGGGGTTTACTTTACATATGATACATTTCCTATTAGTACAGTGGGTTTTTTTAAAAGGGTATGTTTTGATGATCAGGGATTTTATGGTAGTTCCTGGCTTTTCTACCACCTTAATCTTTAAGTAGGTCTTTGTCAGTGCCTTTCTACACTGGTTAACTAATCTCCCTCCTGGGATAGCGTCCACGAACATGACGCTCTGGTTTCACTGGTTGTCGTACCATGAGGTGGCTTTCCCTATCTTATGTTTAGTCCTATCTTTGCTATTCCATGATTTGCTCCTGTATAATGGGCAAATTCCTTTCATGTCCAGTTCTATGAGGGCCTTATACTTCTCCGTGGCTCCTTCTTATACTCTGATTCTGTCTCTTTGGTTGTAGCCAGAGAACTGCACGCGGTTGATGAAGTGTTGGATGTGTCTTTCCATTTCTATTGGGTCGCACATGCGGGACACATTCTTCATCACTCGTACCAATTCTGCACGCACTATACGCGAAATGAATATAAGCTATAGCGTATATTAACCTCAGTACTAATAAACAAACGTCACTTATGATGGATTAAAAAACTTGAAATGCTACTGTCTGGTGATCTCACAGGGCCTACAGTAGGCATGTCAAACTGAGGTTCCACTGAGGGCCACATGGGTCACATATGTGTTGTCTGAGGGCCACACACGACAACTAATTGCGCACTTTACAACTAATATTTTTTATTTCATATTACGAAGATAAAATATGTTCGCACTGTAAAAACCTTTGTGCGGGCCACGGGTGAGATTGCAAAGGGCCCCATACGTCCTGTGCGCCGCATTTTTGCCATGCCTGGCCTACAGAATAGATGTGACATGATCACAGCTTAAAACATTCATAGATACACTTATATATGTTTTTTTTATACAGAAACATATAGTATCTCTCTCTATATATATATGTGTGTGTCTGTGTGTGTGTCTGTGTGTGTGTCTGTCTGTGTGTATGTGTATGTGTGTGTCTGTATATATATATATATATATATATATATATATTTAATTTGTTGGTAATACAACAAATAGATATATTTTTTTAACTGATTCGAAGCACTCGACAAGTTTTTTCGAGTATAATATCAATGATATTAATAAATGGAAACTATATTTATAAAACCATATTAATTCTATTACATATATTTCAAGGGTACCAACATTTTGGTACGCACTCATCAGATAAAATACAAAGTTTGTTTTATAAATATTGACATATCCAGGAACGAGACCTTAACAGTTCAAGTTTTACCTGGATAGTAAAACTTGAACTGTTAAGGTCTCGTTCCTGGATATGTCAATATTTATAAAACAAACTTTGTATTTTATCTGATGAGTGCGTACCAAAATGTTGGTACCCTTGAAATATATGTAATAGAATTAATATGGTTTTATAAATATAGTTTCCATTTATTAATATCATTGATATTATACTCGAAAAAACTTGTCGAGTGCTTCGAATCAGTTATAAATATATTTATTTGTTGAATTACCAACAAATTGAATATCCCTTTGCTTATACACAGATAAATCCACCAATTAATGGTAAGGTCCAAGCCGTATGAAGAACTCAATGTAATCCGTATGTAGAAGATGTCATGAAGCAAAGTTTAAAATACAAAATTTCATCGACATAATTCATTGGAAGCAGAGTCCAAATAATACAAATAGTGAAAACAATGAAATTAAACAAAATACGGGTAATTCATAGTAAAATTCATTATCTTACGATCGTTTCTGGGGGGTAGTTTTCCGTATATGTTCATTCTATTATAGATCACTAATAGAATGAACATACGGAAAACTACCCCCCAGAAACGATCGGAAAATAATGAGTTTTACTATGAATTACCCGTATTTTGTTTAATTTCATTGTTTTAACTATTTGTATTATATATATATATATATATATATATATATATATATATATGTGTGTGTGTGTGTGTGTGTGTGTGTGTGTGTGTGTGTGTGTGTGTGTGTGTGTGTGTGTCTGTGTGTGTGTGTGTGTGTGTATACATACATACATTGGTAATTTGAAATGTAGGAGACAGTTGGAAGTCATTTCTCTCTGCAATATATCATATATTATCGTCTCTACTTAATAGTAAATAGTTTATTACCTTATTTAACTGTGGTTGCTTTCCTGAAAACCATTATATTTGTATATAAACAATCGTTGAGCAAATTCTTATCTTGAAAGTACGTTAGCTTATTGTAAGTTACCACAACGCAATTTTAACTAGAAAATGATAAACATGAGTATCAGACCAGGAAGCATGGATTCACCCATGCCTTCGTCCGCATACACATACACTTGAACCAAGTTGACTGCCAGTTTTTACCATATAAGTGTATGTGTGTAAGCGTGTACGTATGCATATAATATATATATATATATATATATATATATATATATATATATATATATATATATATATATATATATCATTATAAGAAAGTGATTGAAATATATTCATACACAGATAAGTGTGCACTAATACATATCAACACTTAGAACTAGAGACAATCTACACTGAATAAGGCTCATTTTATTCTCTGAATTCTATCTGTTTTTAGAGACAAGACATATGTTTGATTTTGTATCATTGATGACACCCTTTACTTTTACTTTGAAAGTAATAATAATTGTTTCTACTTTTGGCACAAGGCCAGCAAATACCTAGTGTATTACTGGTACTTTATTTTATCGACCCCGTAAGGATGAAAGGCAAAGTTAACCTCGGCGGGATTTGAACTCAGACCATAAAGGACCGTAACTCTTTGCTGCAAAGCATGGTGTCCGACCCTCTACCGATACTGCCAATCTACCGCCCATTTGAAAGTAATAATAATAATGATTTCATTCATCGGCCACAAGGGCCGACATGTAGGGTACAAAACAAAGACACAGACAGTGGGGGTTTACAATAAGGTCGAGTAAAAGTGCACAATGGCAAAACTAATTTAACAATGAAGATATAAAAATATAAAATAAACTATGCATAAATATAACAAAATAAATTCCTCGAAAGGGGATGGACGAGCCAGGGGTGACTCAGGTACCCCATCAATCCTGAACCACACTGCGCTTCCAGGGCACCCGGGGAGAGCACCCCTCTCCTCAAATTAGCTAGCCTATAGGCGCATGGTCAGAGTAGGCCCATTCACACGGGTCATTATCGCCACATTCATCCACCTTTTAGCAAATGTACTGGGGGGGGGGGGCACCACTTCTCTCCCCACCCTCACCTTCCTTTCCAGGTGAAACTTGAAGAACTTGATGAGGGATTGGCCGAAGAGAAAAGAGTCTGTCTTCAGTCCTTTTAATCTGGTCCACCATATAACCACTTTCGCAACTGCCACCAGACAGGGAAATTGCCTGCTCTTCCTGACCAAAGGAAGGCGGCCGGTCGATCTTCACTATGGACTCGGCCGATCGCCGGATCCGTTCTACACGTGACAGTAGCTGTTCGACATAACTTCACAAGTCAGTAATGCACGGACACTGGACAAGTGCGTGCAGAACGGTTTCGTCGTTCTGTGCGCATCTTGGGCAGGTCTGTCTGACAGCACTTCCGTGCTTGTAGAGTTTATCCCGAACCGGTAGCAGTGCCCCCAGGTAGCACTGCCAAGCGAGGGATTTCTGGAAATTGTCCATTGTCCCCCGGCTCGAAACTCCCCCGGAATAGACTGGTCAGTTCGACTTCGTCGAGGTCCAAAGCTTCTCAGAGTGCGTCATCGCACTTGACCACCACTAATCCTCTATAGAACTTGAGAGTGGAAGTTCCACCGATCGCATTGCCCGCTTGGTAGACGGCAGTGAATGATTGGCAACATTCCAGGTGCCAGTCACCCAGTCTCGGTCTCTTCTTGACCCAGGACTGCAGCTCAGTCAAAGAAACGAGCTGCGGAAAGGCACGTCTGATAAACGGTGACCACACCTGTTCACCGTTTAGGCAGACTATCTGAATATGTCACAGCCTCAGCACATGTCTGCGCATCATTAGCCACGGCATGCCCAGCCCTCCGCGTAGAGGGTGCTGGCAGCAGATGGACTTCCTCACCATCGGAACTTGTCCTCTCCACAAGAATTTGAAGAGGAGCCGTTCCAACTTGGCGAGGCGCGACGGGGGCAAGGCGCGACGGTCAGGCGGTAGTAGATGACGGACGCGATGTACGCATTCGCCACCTCCGCGCGACTTTTCAGTGATAGCTTCCTCGCAGCCCATTTTTGGATGAGACTGGCTACCCTGCTCGTTACCTCGTCCCCAAATTTTTCCACCTGGAGGTCTGGTTCGAACCACAACCTGAACAAATTTACCGGTCCGTCCGTCCAGCGCCCAATAACGCTGTTGGACGGCATGGACTTGCCTCTCCAGGTTCCGAGTTGCAAGCCCACCGACTTTTCCGGGTTAAGTTTGGCTCGTCAACCTTTCATATTCCTTCAATAAGATGCCGACAACCTCGATTTCTGAGGTGTTCGACACCATCACGGTGATGTCTTCCGCATAAGGCGACACAGCCTTTCCACGTCGCGGTTCGAGCAGGATGCCCTAGAACATCTCTAGCTTCCGCAGTAAAGGCTCGAAAGTCAATACGTACAGAAGGGAAGAGAGAGGGCACCTTTGACGGACTGATCGGGATAGCCGAAACAGTTCCGAGAGGTGGCCATTAACCTTGACCACCGGGCAGGTGCATCTGTGCATTGCAGCAATCCTGCTTTTGAAGACAGGGCCGAAGCCCGCTGCTTTGAGGACAGCCTCCAGATACTGATTGACCAGTGCCCCACCGAAGCCAGGTTTACACTCTACCCTCTCTATGATATATCGCATGAGGTGGAGGTTGTCGTGTATGGACATGGCTGGGATTGCGCAAGTTTGCGCCTCCCCAACCAACTCCTCGACGACAAGCGCCAATCTCTTTGCTAACACCTTGGCCAAAATCTTAAACTCTGTGTTCAGCAGAGTTATGGGCCTGAAGTTGTCTAATGTATCCCTCTTGTTTTTGTCTTTCCTTATCAGCGTCACCACTCCCCAGGTCACAGAACTGGGAATACTCCCATTCTGCTGCCAGTTGCAGTAGAGCGCTTCGAGGAGATCGGAGAACAAGTCTGACATATTTACGTAAAGCTCATAGTACAGGACATCGAACTGGGTGACTTGCGCCTCATGCAGCCGACAAGGCCGTCCTGAATTTCGGCTGAAGTAATCGGCCTTTCGCAGCGCTCAGCGTCGACCGTCGAGATGTGCGACAATCCGTCAAGGTAGGGACTGAAATCCGCTACTCTCTCTGACCCGCCACTCTCCCCGAACAACCGAGCAAAGTGCTGGCGAAAGGCCTCACACATCCGCTTGGAATCGCTTATCTCGTGTCCGTCTACGTCTCGCTAGCACGTCAGTTGCAATGCCACTACAAATAGCCTCGTCTAACTTATCTACCAGCTCCCCTCCTTTCTATTTTTCTCTAACGCTAGTTCTTTGCTGAACTTTATCGAAGTTACTCTAATCTCTCTTTTGAGAGCCTCCCACCATCTGTTGTTGATGATCCCCTCTGTCAATTTTTACTTAACTAAATTGTTGACTCGGTCCCTGTAAGCCTTACGTGCCGGAAATGACATGTTCAGCTTCCAGTAACCCGGTCCCAACCTACGCGTTTTATCTAGGTCGACTACACAAATCACAAATTTGTGATCTGAATATATATATTTATATATATATATATATATATATATATATATAAAATTAGTCCTTCATCAGTGATCTTCCAACTTTCATTGGTATTTCATCGCTTTAAAAATCATGATTTTTAACGCGATGAAATACCAATGAAAGTTGGAAGATCACTGATGAAGGACTAATTTTATTCATGTGTAACCCATGTGCAACCACGCAGCACTCCATTTTTCTTATATATATATATATATATATATATATATATATATATATATATATATATATATTAAGATAAGCAGAACAAGCAAAATTCAACCAATTTTTTAAAAATAAATAAAAAAATATAATTTAAATATTTACCTATCCTTTTGGCCCTTACTGATCAGTTTCGCTTTGTAAAACAGCAGAAATCCAATGGATTCCTAATGGAAAATCAAAGTTCATCAGAGATGCATTTTCCTTTCCTAGGGCTAAAGACCCAGGAACGATCAAATATATCGCCTTCCGCCAGCTAGCACGGATCCAATGAGGTCGAAATAGTGACCCGCACGTGAACCAGTCTGAAGTAAAAGCGGGAAAACCATAGACGTGCTGTCTCTCCCACTACTAAAAATAGCAGCTAAATAGAACAACAGATTTGTTCTCTACATAACGGAGAATAATAAATGAAGTTAATAAGCCCAAGGGTACTAAGTACCCCTGGAAATAAATAGGTTGTCTATGATTCAAGGTTGTTCAATGGATATATATATATATATATATATATATATATAAAATTAGAATTGGTGCTCTGAAATAGCGATATATATATGAATGTATATATAGTGTATTTTGCAATACACTGTATGCTTAATTAAAAGCATTTTGAAGAGCATACGCTATTGTTTTAAAGTAGCGACAATGTCGCTTACTTAAATTTTCACCATACAAGGGGAGATAAGCTGACAGAGCTCTGTTTCAGACCTTTTGGTACTTATTAAATCTCACTACTCTCCCTGTTTGCTGAAAATTATGTGTTGGATTCTTATAGAATTCCAGTAATAATCAGGAACTGATATATATATATATAGTTCAAGGAGACAAGAAGGAGAGGTACCAAAAGTCTTATTAGTTTCACGCTTTATATGGAAAAGAGGAAAGAAAGTTCAATGTGTCAGGTTTAAGCCCTTCTTTAGGAGTATATATAACTATATATATGTATATATATATGTGTATTTATATGTATATATATATATATATATATATATATATATATATATATATATATATATATATATATATATATATATGCCACGTTAAGGCCTTTGATCTCTGTTACGCAATTGTTATTTAGTAACAGAGAACAATATCTATCTATCTCCACTCTCTCTCTCTCTCTATCTCTCTATCTCTATATCTATCTCTCCTCTCTCTCTCCCCTTCTCTCTATCTCTCCTCTCTATCTCCCTCACGCCCCCCTCTCTCTCTCTATGATTTTTAGTCTTCTATAAATGTATAAATCTTGTCTATATATGTGTGTGTCTGTATATATGTGTGTGTTTGTGTATATATATGTGTATGTCTATATATCTCTGTGCATGTCTATATATCTCTGTGTATGCCTATATATCTCTGTGTATGTATATATAACTGTGTGTATGTATATATATATGTGTGTATGTCTATATATATATCTGTGTATGTCTATATCTGTGTGTATGTCTATATCTGTGTGTATGTCTATATATCTGTGTATGTATATATATCTGTGTGTATGTCTATATATCTGTGTGTATGTCTATATATCTGTGTATGTATATATATCTGTGTGTATGTCTATATATCTGTGTATATGTCTATATAACTGTGTGTATGTCTATATATCTCTGTGTATATGTTAATATATCTATGTGTATGTCTATATATCTCTGTGTATGTCTATATATATCTGTGTATGTCTATATATCTGTGTGTATGTCTATATATCTCTGTGTATGCCTATATATCTCTGTGTATGTCTATATATCTGTGTGTATGTCTATATAACTGTGTGTATGTCTATATAACTGTGTATATGCTAATATAGCTCTATGTATGTCTATATATCTGTGTATGTCTATATATCTCTATGTATGTCTATATAACTGTGTATATGTCTATATAACTGTGTATATATTAATATATGTCTATGTATGTCTATATAACTGTGTATATGTCTATATAACTGTGTATATGTTAATGTATCTCTATGTATGTCTGTATGTCTGTATATTGTTTTCATTCCTTTTCTTCCCCATATTGTCTTTGCAACTGTCCACAATATGTCTACCGTATTTCTAAACTGTTCTCCCTGCGCATGACTGACCACCACCATCTGAAATTGTCTTCAATGGTGCAACATAAAATATTTTCTGTCGCCTTCAAAAATGTTATTTTTCACTTCTAATTTCTACCTTCTTTCACTTTTCTTCTTATTCCATTTGTTTCTTCATGGCTTCATTCTCAAACTCTTCTTCTTATCGTTTATTAAAACACATTTATTCATTGTCAAAAATTCTGTTTCCAATTTTTCAATCTTAATTTTTTTCCTTTCGTTCATGAAATCTTCATTCTTGTCTCGTGTATAATTCTTTGTTGTTTCGCCGTTTTCTAATTCTTCTATTTTTTTTTATTGTATCGCCGGAAGAGCATCAGACAACATGCTTTGTAACATATAGTTACATCCCTTTGTGTTTAGAGTTCAAATCCCGCCGAGGTTAACTTTGCCTTTCATAAAGATTTGCCTTTCATACGGATTTGATAAAATAAAGTACCAGTAATGCACTGGGTTTTGCTGGCCTTGTGCCAAAAGTAGACACAATTATTTAACGTTTTTTTTTTAGTTTTGTCCTTCAATCTTTATTTATTCCTCACTTCTTAGTTCTTGTTTTTCCTTCTTACGTTCGTTCTTTAAAATTCATTCGTTTATTTACAATTTAATTTATGTTTATTCCTTCAATATTCATTCTACATTCCATAATTCTACACCATTCCTTCATTCTTTATTTCTTTCCTTATTCATTCTTTAATTCCTCTTCCTAGTTTCGTTTTAAAAATACTCCTTTATTGCTCTTCTAATTTTTTCTCATACTTTAAATCATAAGAGTCGGACGCCATGCTTTCCAGCATAGAGTTACGTCCCTTTACAGTATGGGTACAAATCCCGCCGAGGTTAACTTTTCCTTTCATCCTTACAGGGTCGATAAAATAAAGTACCAGTAATACAGCCACAACAAGAACGGCCAGAACAACAACAACAGCAACAATCACAACAACAACAGCTACAACAACAACGACAACAACAACCATAACAACAGTGACTCCCCCTTCTGTTGTGTTGTTTAATATTACCCAAACACACAACACCAACCACAACAACAGTGGCTCCCCCTCTGTTATGTTGTTTAATATTACCAAACATCACAACAGTGGCTCCCCCTCAGTTGTGTTGTTTAATATTACCAAACATCACAACATCAGTGACTTCCCCTTCTGTTGTTTAATATTACCAAATATCACAACATCAGTGACTCCCCCTTCTGTTGTTTAATATTGCCAAACATCACATCAGTGGCTTCCCCTTCTGTTGTTTAACATTACCAAACATCACAACAACAGTAGCTCCCCTTCTGTTGTGTAATATTACCAAACATCACAGCATCAGTGACTTCCCCTTCTGTTGTTTAATATTACCAAACATCACAACATCAGTCACTTCCCCTTCTGTTGTTTAATATTAAACATCACAACAACAGTGGCTCCCCCTTCTGTTGTGTAATATTATCAAACATCACAACAACAGTGGCTTCCCCTTCTGTTGTTTAATATTGCCAAACATCACAACAGTGGCTCCCCCCTTCTGTTGTGTAATATTACCAAACATCACAACATCAGTGAGTCCCCCTTCTGTTGTTTAATATTGCCAAACATCACAACATCAGTGGCTTCCCCTTCTGTTGTTTAATATTACCAAACATCACAACAACAGTGGCTCCCCCTTATGTTGTGTAATATTACCAAACATCACAACAGTGGCTCCCCCTTCTGTTGTGTAAAATTACCAAACATCACAACAACAGTGGCTCCCCCTTCTGTTGTTTAATATTGCCAAACATCACAACATCAGTGGCTTCCCCTTCTGTTGTTTAATATTACCAAACATCACAACAACAGTGGCTTCCCCTTATGTTGTGTAATATTACCAAACATCACAACAGTGGCTCCCCCTTCTGTTGTGTAATATTGCCAAACATCACAACATCAGTGGCTCCCCCTTCTGTTGTGTAATATTACCAAACATCACAACATCAGTGACTTCCCCTTCTGTTGTGTAATATTACCAAACATCACAACAGTGGCTTCCCCTTCTGTTGTGTAATATTACCAAATATCACAACAACAGTGGCTTCCCCTTCTGTTGTTTAATATTGCCAAACATCACAACAGTGGTTCCCCCTTCTGTTGTGTAATATTACCAAACATCACAAACATCACAACAACAGTGGCTCCCCCTTCTGTTGTGTAATATTACCAAACATCACAACATCACAACAACATCACATCAACAGTGGCTCCTCCTTCTTTTGTTTAATATTACCAAACATCACATCTAACCGACGACCAATTTCTTTGTCTCCAAATATTTCACACATTTTTACTTTTACATTCCTTTCATATTTTATAACTATTTTTTATAATATTGTTGTGATAACTTTTTTGTAGAATGGTATTGTAGTTGTTGTTGTTGTTGTAGTTGGTGGTGGTGGTGGTGGTGTTGTTGTTGTGTCTGTTGTTGTTACTGTTACTGCTGCTGTTGTTGTTGCGGTTGTTGTCGTTGTTACTGTTGTTGTTGTTGTTGTTGTCAATGTTATTACTTTTGTTGTTGCCGGTGTTGTTAATGTTGTTGTTGTCATCGTCGTTGTTGTTGTTTCTATTGTCATTGATGTTGTTGTTATTGTTGTTGTTGTTGTTTCTGTTGTCAGTGTAGTTGTTGTTATTGTTGTTGTTGTTGTTTCTGTTGTCAGTGTAGTTGTTATTGTTGTTGCTACTGATGTTTTAAGTCCCAAGTTCAATTCTTCCATTTTGAACAAATATAATTTACTGTAGCCATTGGTTGCTAGAAGCTGTGTGGGTAAAATTTGGATGATGGTGACTATTTGGAAGCCCGTGTCTGACTGTACCTGTAATTCAAAGGACCAGTCATGACACACACTTATGGTTGTTTATAGTTGTAGTAGTAGTTATGGTGGTAGTAGGGTTTCAGGTTGTAATAGTGGTGGTTAGCGTTGTAGTAGGGTTTAGGGTTAGGGTAAGGTTGAAGTATTTGTGACGATTGTTTCGGCTGGTAATGGCACTTATGATGTTAGTATGGTGGTGGTGGTGATGCTAGTGAGGTTGTAGTGTGTGGGTGGTAATGAGGTAGACGTGAGGTAGTAGGACTGTGGTGGTGGTATTGTTGGTGGTAGTGTGTTGGTAGGGGTGGTAGTGTTGGTGGTAGTGTTGGTGGTAATGTTGGTGGTAGTGTGTTGGTGGTGGTAATATTGGTGGTAATGAGGTGGACGTGTGGTAGTAGGACTGTAGTGGTGGTAGTGTTGGTGGTAGTGTTGGTGGTAGTGTGTTGTTGGTGGTGGTGTTGGTGGTAATGAGGTGGACGTGTGGTAGTAGGACTGTGGTGGTGGTAGTGTTGGTGGTAGTGTGTTGGTGGTTGTGGTGTTGGTGGTAATGAGGTGGACGTGTGGTAGTAGGACTGTGGTGGTGGTAGTGTTTGTGGTAGTGTGTTGGTGGTAATGAGGTGGACATGTGGTAGTAGGACAGTGGTGTGATGGTGTTAAGGTAATTGCGGTGTGGTGGTAGTTGTATGCAGGAGTGTAGGTGTGTAGGTGGTGCGCTCACGGAGAAGCAAAAGTATGTGTTTGTGTGTATGACTTTGTGATTGTATTTGTGTTCCTGTATGTGTATATATATATATATATATATATATATAATGTATAATAAACAATACAATATAATTACCTCATTACCAGAAGTTTCCCGAATAAGACGTAACCTCTGGCAATGAGGTAATTATATTGTATTGTTTATTATACATTAAATTTAGCTCTGTAACTTACATAGAGCACTCTTCACTCCTATGACTTTTTCAATTTTCAACGGAAACTTCAATACTTATATATATATATATATATATATATATATATATATATATATATATATATATATATATATATATATATATATATATATATATATATATATATATATATATATATATATATATATATATATATAAAGATACACGGGTGTGTATGATTGTGTATAGAAGATTATATTAATGATTTCATTTATTTATTATAAAAGGAATTCCAACTTTGTCTGATTTATTCGTTTTATTTACAATCCTTTAACATTATAATGGTATTAGAATGAAATAGTATGGTAGAATATTAAATGTTAAGTACTTTCATGCTTTCGCAATCTTCAGGTTGTACTCTATGTCGCGTCACGCCATGAAACCGGGATAAGCACCGGCCAAATGAGCCTTCTGGCTTATGTCAGACTTTAGACTTTTATATATATATATATATGTATATTTATATATATATATATATATATATATATATATATATATATATATATATATATATATATATATATATATATATATATATATATGTATATATATATATGTATATATATTTAATATAGAAATGGCTTCTACAGGACTACAGGTATATATATATATATATATATATATATATATATATATATATATATATATATATATATATATATATATATATATATATATTTATATATTAGAAAGTGAGGTTTTTTTTACAAAATGAAAAATAACCGAGGTGTCCTACACGAGTGAAAGTATAAAGATAAAAAGATGAAATCGAAAATGCAACTGGAGTCTTATTTTTTTTTAAATATATATATTTATTTGGTTCCTTTACCGGTTTCGCAGTTCTTCTGCTTTTCAAAAGTAGAGTTGAGATGGAGGGTCTGTGGTTTTTCTTACATCTGGTTGGTCTTTGAATGTTACTTGTTTTATATGGAAAAAAAGTGGCTCGAAACGCTAGGTTTTTAGAGAAGTAATTTGATTGGTTGGTCAATAATTATAATAAATTTCGCGCCAGTTCGCGTTACAAAGTTCTTCAAACAAGGTGTGTGTGTGGGGGGGGGGGGGGGCGCTCAGCTTTTTTTTTCATATATGAGAGTTTGAATTTCTTTTTACTTATAAAAAGGGGCTCACGAAGGCTTTTTTTTAATAAACGTATTTGATTGGTTATAAATGAAATTATGGCTGTCACGTGAACAAGCTTTCATTAAATTTCGCGCCCTTATTTGGAAATCTATTCTGTAGCCTTTTTAGTGAATTTTATGACAAGCAAAAGATAATGATCAAGAGAAATGGGATGGGAGAATTGTTTGGTTCAGTGAATATGGTTAGGTTCGCTGGGGTGTCAGAATTCAGATTTTCTATTGAAATAAAGAAAGTAAAGATGTGTATGTTTAATTGTGTGCTTGTGTGTGTGTGTGTGTGTGTGTGTGTGTGTGTGTGTGTGTGTGTGTGTGTGTGTGTTTGAATTTCTTTTTACTTAAAAAAGGGGGCTCACGAAGGTTTTTTTTTAATAAACGTAATTTGATTGGTTAGTAAAGATATGTATGTTTATTTGTGTGCTTGTGTGTGTGTGTGTGTGTATTGGAAGATGATTCTATTAGTAGAAATGGGGGAGGGAGTTGTGTGTGTGTGTATATATGGGTGTTATGTGTGTGTGTGTGGGAGTATGTTAAGATGGAGAGAATATATATATGTGTATATATGTTTGTAGGAAAGTGATTCTATTAGTAGAAATGGGGGAGGGAATTGTGTGTGTGGGGGGGGGGGGTATGTGTGTGTATAGGTGTTATGTGTGTGTGGGAGTTTGGTTAGCATGTTAAGATGAAGAGAATATATATATATTGTGTGTGTAGGAAAATGATTCCTTTAGTAGGAATATTTTTGAATGAACATATTTTCCTTACTTATTCGTATTTGTTCTGTTGTATTGTCAGCGCAAACGTATGTTAAGGTTTATTTAGTTCGGGTTTTTATTTTCTAAAGTAGCAGGTGTTATGTGTGTGTGTATGTGTCTGTTTGGATGGTTAGCATGTCATGGTGTTGACATAATGTATATTAAACCATATTTAATGCTGGTCTATATTTTTGAATAAACATATTTTCCTTATTTATTCGTATTTGTTCTGTCGTTTTGTTAGCGCAAAGGTAAAATGGGAAGACTTGGAATTTGGGTGTCTTATTACTTGCGCATATGTTTAGATGTGCGCTTAGTGGTATCTGTCTCGTGGTTGGATCTCGTAATTGTTGGCGATGAACTGTCATTCTGTTTCTGAGTGTGAGTTTAGTTTGTCCTATATAATCTTCATTGCATCCTTTATATTTAATGGCATAAAGCAGATTTTTTGATGAGCAAGTGAAGTGATTTTTTACAGAAAAATGTTGTCCTAATTTAAATGTATACGTGTTGCCTTCAATGAGGTGAATGCAGGTTCTACAATTAGAGCGACCACAGACTATATATATATATATAGAAGAGCTTCTACAGGACTAGAACTGTTTCATTCGTAAGAAATCATCAGAATGGAACAGTTCTAGTCCTGTAGAAGCTCTTCTATATGAAAACTGATATACTCTGCTATATATTGAGTACCTTACTTACTGTGGTTATCTCCGATTCAACCCGGAATAACTTATATATATATATATATATATATATATATATATAGGAACAGGTATGACCCCGACGGCAGAGCTCAAGCCGTTTCGACGGCTAATTCTGGACTCTAATGTTCGAAACGGCTTGAGCTCTGCCGTCGGGGTCATACTTGTTCCGATTACCCACTCTACTACCCTAAGTATTGAGTACTTTCGTGCGTTGTGGTCGATCTGGTTCCTTACCACATTTCCTTCGTTATATATACATATATATATATATGTATATATATATTTAATATAGAAATGGCTTCTACAGGTATATATATATATATATATATATATATATATATATATATATATATATATATATATATATATATATATATATATATATATATATATGTGTGACTGTGTGTGTCTATCCATATGGATGTATGTGTCAGGTGGAGACTCAAGGGAGGAGAAAATTGAAGAAAAAGGGTCAATAAAATGTGGAAGGTGGAGCTGGGTGGCGCAGTGTAGTGTAGGGTAGTGGAGGGTGGTGGAGAGTGGTGCACGATGAAGCTGGGTGGTGCAGGGTGGGGTAGGGTGGTATAGGGTGGTGGAAGGTGTCGCAGGGTGAAGCAGGGTAGTGGAAGGTGGCGCAGGGTGAATCAGTGGGTTGCAGGATGAACAGGGTGGTACAGAGTGGAGCAGAGTGGTGCGGAGTGGTGAGTGGTGGTGGAGGGTGAGTGGTCTAATATGTGGTGGAAGTGGCGATGTTGGTGTGGAAGATGGTAAATGGGACAAGGTGCCGGATTAAGGGTGGAATTTGAGGAAATATTTCAAAAAGAATGAAAAAGACAGATTCTTGGTCAAACAAACATGTCTGTCTGTCTGTCTGTCAGTCGACGGAGGTAGACGTGTATTAACAAGCTCTGTATTTTGCATTGGTTTTACCTTGTAAAGAGTGAGTTTTGGGATTATTTTTCTATTGTAATATAATTTAACCCCTCGTTTGGGCCTGCAGACGTTGGGGTTATTATTGTTTTCGCCCCTTTTGGTGGTGAAAGCTTTCATCTTGCAGTTTTGTGAACTCGGCTTGTAGTAATGGACGGCATTAATACAAGTTATGGTGCCACGCTCCCCAAAGCTTGTAGTAATGGACGGCATTAATACAAGTCATAGTGCCACCCTCCCCAAAGAAAAAATAATCTTCGAGGAAAATTGAAAGCACAAAGTGTCCAGCTCCCCCCCCCCCCGTTCTTTTAACGATAAACGTTAATAAGGAACAACAGACAACAACCGAAAAGACACAAATTGGAAATAATACCAGCAACGGTAAAATTATCGATACCAATACGAACACCAAACTGAACAGCGACAACAACAATAACAAGAATGACATCGACAACAAAATTTCCTTTGCGGAAACTGTAAAAAAAACACAAGTGTTCCTACCTTTGGATTTAACCAACGCAAAGCAAAAGTTGGAAGAAGCAAAAAGGTATGTGACTTTCGAACCCGATGGTTTATTCAGCTTTAATTCCCCTGAAGAAATAAAAAGAGAAATTGCCACGAGCACGGTGGTGTTCAGGACAATCTCGAATGCTACAAAAAACCCAGTACAACCGTCTCAGAGTGAGATAGAGCTGGTTCTAAGGAACAAAATGGAAAACATTTTGTTCATTCAAAAAGAAAAACTCTTCGGTAGCATCTCGGTGCTTATGAAGGATCAAGAAACAGCGCAAAAACATTCCATTGCGCCCATTGTATCCACCCACTTCACCTTTTTCCCGTCTTACATGGGAAGAAGGTCTCAAAAAATAAAATTCCACTGCATAAAACCCAAAGTAGACACTTGGTGGCTACTTTGTGGCGTTTTAGACCTTGACCAAGACATTATAATCTCGGTTTGAAAGTCCCCCAGAGAGGTCTTTAGTGGGACCAACGTAGAACTTCTGTTGCAGATGAGCCCAGAAAGGATAGCGAAGATCCCACAGAGAATTCATTTAGATGGAGAGACCTACATAAATATTTCAGTTGATAGTAGGCGACCGGCGTGTTACCACTGCGCAAGCAGACGTCACCTGAGGGTTGCATGCCCTCAACTGATAAAAAAGAAACCTTTATTACAAACATCACAAACAATAACACCACCAACACCACCACAACCACCACAACAACAACATCAATAACAACAGCTCAAGAAAACAACCCAAAACACGGTCCTACCCAGCCCCTCCCCACAGGACACAAATACAAAAACACACGCAGTGTAAAAACACAACCTGGCAATATACCCCTCCCCTCCAATACGGAAGAGGAGCTCATATCCTCGGAAAGTCAAAAGAAAAAAAACGTACACACACCACACAAACAAAAATAACCCCACCTGACAACACAACACATACAACAAAACGCAAGCTCACTCAAGAACAACAAACAAAAACAAAAACAACACAAATACTCTACACATACATAAACAAAACAATAAAAACTTACCAGACAAAATAAACAACAACCCTTCGGTATACACCAAAGTGCCGAATTTTCTAATGGCAACGGGACTCCCTAACCTGAAAATGGTGAAGGTCCCACTTGACATTTATAAAACATTGAAAAACAATTACCCTGAGGACGTGGGGCTACCCTGCACCAGGGCACTCAACCGCGTCCTCCTGAAAGGTTTTCCCCTCCTCTCCTCAAACACCCACACGATTCCAAACACCCCAACCCCTCCACACACTATTACACCCACACCACCACAAACCACCACCCCACACAACAACCCCTCCACCACCCCCATGGACTCTGAACAGCCCGGACCCCGGGACGCAGAGAGGTAAGTGCCTCTTTCTTTACGACCAACATGGCTGTGTTAAGAGTAGGTTGTCTAAATGCGCGTGGCCTGGGCTCACCTTGGAAGCAAGCTAAACTTCTGAATGACCTCAGGTCACGATGTATAAATGTGATGGTTATTTGCTAGGCCCGGATAAGCAGCGTGCGACAACTAGCCCCCACCTTTGATGACTTTGAGATGCACACATCTCTCTGTCAGCCCGGAGGTAGGGGTGGGGTTGTCGTTCTGCTGCAAAAACATCTGGGTCGCGCTACACAGACGGTACACTTGGACCCGGAGGGTCGACTAGTGGTTCTGGATCTTGGCAGTGGTGAAGGCGAAGCTTTTAGGCTTGTCGCCGTTTACGCCTCTTTTGGGGCAATGCGGTCGGACTTCTTCCATCGTCTGGAGACTTTTCTAGGGACGTCCCGCTCCTTGCTTTTTGTGGGGGACTGGAATGGTATCCTAGATGCACGTTGGGACTATCTAGGGGCATGTCCCGATAGAGGGGGGTGTAACAACCTCAAGGGGTTAATCGGCCAATTTGACCTGGCCGATAGATATCGACTAGATTTTCCGACTGTGCCAACCTGGACTTGGACAAACCATAGCGGTCAATCTAGATCGTACCTAGATAGGTTCTTAGTTAGAATTAAGGATAGGGACTTTTTAAGTTGTCCAGAAATGCTCATGGTGGGCTATTCAGACCACAAGTTAGGGACCTGCATAGTCCACCTTGATAGAACGCATAGGCAGGGACGCGGTTACTGGAAGCTCAACTTATCCTTACCGGCAAATAGAACTTACAGGAACCGGATTAGAACCTTAGTTAAGGAGCGGTTGACGGGCGCCATCGTCAACAGCAGGTGGTGGGGCTCTCTGAAAAGAGAGATTAGAGTAGCTTCAATAGGAGTTAGTAAGGAGTTAGCCTCAGATAGAAATAGGAAGGAAAGGGAGTTGAAGAGGCAATGAGAAGCGGCAACGTGGCCAGAGTGCAAGCGTCGAGAACGGCCTTGAGCCAGTTCTTCGACGCGAAACACTAAGGCTGCGTTGTCCGAAGCAAAATACGTGCTCTGGGAAACGAGAGGACCAAAGCTGTTAGCTGGGCCCGCGTGACAGAAGCCAAAAGTGGGATTAGATCCACTATCCGGTCTTTGCGAGACCAGGATGGACGGGTGATCCTTGAACCTAAGCAAATGTGCGAGGCCTTTCGAAGGCATTTTGCCCGATTGTTCGGGAGGGGCGGGGGGCCGGTTGGGGATGTGGATTTCGGTCCATACCTCGACGGCCTGCCGCGTCTTTCGGACGAGGAGGCGAGGTCCTGCGACGGGCCGATCGCAGCTGCTGAAATAGGGGGCGTGCTAAGCCTATTGCGGCAAACGCAAATCTCAGGCCACGATGGTCTTCCCTTCGAACTATATATTAATATGCCGGACTTGTTCCCCGATCTCCTCGAGGCGGTCTACTGCAACTGGCAACAGAACGGGAGAATTCCCTGTTCTGTGACGAAGGGCGTAGTCTCGATAGTGAGGAAGGACGAGAACAAGGGGGATGACATTAGTAATTTTAGGCCCATAATTCTGCTAAATTCAAAGTTAAAGATTTTGGCCAAGGTGTTAGCGAAGAGGTTGGCGCTTGTCGTGGGGGCCTGCTGGGAGATGCGCAGACATGCGCTATCCCATCCAGGTCCATCCACGACAACCTCCACCTCATGCGATACATCATAGAGAGGGTTGGGAACGAACCCGGCTTTCGTGGGGCCCTGATAAATTTAGATCAGTCTAAAGCTTTCGATAGGGTGGACCATGGTTACCTGGATGCGATGCTAGCGGCAGGTGGTTTGGGACCCGTTTTCAGGGGCTGGATCACTGCCATGCATAGGATGGCCAGGTGAAGTTGCTTGGGGTCTGGTTCGGACTGGACCTCCAGGTGGAGAAAAACTGGGGTGAGGTGACGAATAGGTTGTTTGCACTGACCCAGAAGTGGGCCAAGTGCAAACTATCCCTGAAAGGTCGGGCGGAGGTGGCGAAGGCTTACATAGTGTCCGTCATCTATTACCGCTTGACTGTCGTACCTTGCCCGGGTGAGATCCTCGCCAAAATGGAGCGCGCCCTCTTTCACTTCCTTTGGAAGAAGAGGTCTCCTTTGGTGAGGAGATCCATCTGCTGTCAACACCCTTTGAAAGGAGGGCTGGGGATGCCGTGGCTAAAAATGCTTAAACGCGTATTGAGGCTACGGCACCTCGAGGTATTTCTCACCGGTCAACTGGTGTGGGCCCCGTTTGTGAAGCGATCCTACCCGAGGCTCGTCTCGCTCACCGAGCTTCAGTCCTGGGTGAAGCAAAGACCGAGAAAACTGGGCGACTGGCACACCGAGTGTGCTCAGGCGCTCACAGCTCTCTGGCAAGCGGACCCGGCTATCGGTGGAGACTCCACCTCGTCATTCTATAGAGGGCTGGTGGTTAGCAGGTGCGACGACGCCCTCGGAGAAACCCAAGGCATGGAGGAGGACGAACTGGCCAGCCTATTCGGTAGGACTTTCGGCCCGGGACCTATGGACAACATCCAGAAGTCTTTGGCCTGGCAGTGCTACCGAGGGGCTCTACCCGTTCGGGATAAGCTCTACAGACTCCTCGAAAAAGATCTGTCCCAGATGCGTGCGCGACGAGGAAACCGTCCCGCACGTATTGGTACACTGCCCGGGCGTTGCCGATCTGTGGGGCTATGTCGAACAACTGCTGTAACGGGTGGGACCAATTAGGTTGACCACCGAGTCCATTGTAACGATCAAGCCACCTCCCCCCTTCAAAAATGAAGGAGAGGCGGTATTCCCCTGTGTAATAGCCATGGTAAAAGAGGTTGTATGGTGGACGCGTCTAAAAGGGCTGAGGTCGGTCACCTTTCTTTCCGGCCAACAACTGGTCCTTTTCTTCCGATACCATTTCGTAAGAAGGATCAGGATGGAGAGAGAGGTGCTCCACCCCAGCCAGTTTTATGAAAGGTGGGTCAAAGTTGCGAGAATGGCCCGTGTGACGGGCCTTCTCTCTACCTCAGCCTGTAGGTAGAAAAGGAAGCAGGGAGCACCCTCTCTTTGTGCTCCTGTGGAGAAGGGTCGCACATTTTCTTTCAGGGGTGTGTGTGACTCCAAAACGATCCCTCCCAATTGAGGACCTTGTTGTTACAATTTTATTAATTACATTTTTCTTACTCGATTTATATGTAAACGCCCCCCCCCCCCCCCATGTACATGTCCCTTTCTTTTGTGCCCTCGTAGCAAATAAAAAGAAATGTGTCTGTCTGTCTGTATGTTGGGCATTGAGATGTTTGGTGACAATGGGGGCGTAGTGATGTAATGTTGCTGTTGTTGTTGTTGTTATTGTTGATTTTACAGTTGTGGTGGTGATGGTGATAGTGGTGGGGTGGTGGCGTGGAGGTGTGGTGATGTGGTGTGGTGGTGTGGTGGTGTGGTGGTGTGGTGGTGTGGTGTGGCGGTGTGGTGGTGTGGTGGTGTGGCGGTGTGGTGGTGTGGTGGTGTGGTGTGGTGTGGCGGTGTGGTGGTCTGGTGGTGTGGCGGTGTGGTGGTGTGGTGGTGTGGTGTGGTGTGGCGGTGTGGTGGTGTGGTGGTGTGGTGGTGTGGTAGTGTGATGATGTGGTGTGGTGGTGTGGTGTGGCGGTGTGGTGGTGTGGTGGTGTGGCGGTGTGGTGATGTGGTGGTGTGGTGTGTGGTGGTGTGATGATGTGGTGGTGTGGCGGTGTGGTGGTGTGATAGTGTGGTGGTGTGGTGGTGTGGCGGTGTGGTAGTGTGATGATGTGGTGTGGTGGTTTGGTGGTGTGGCGGTGTGGTGATGTGGTGGTGTGGTGTGTGGTGGTGTGATGATGTGGTGGTGTAGTGGTATGGTGTGGTGTGGCGGTGTGGTGGTGTGGTGGTGTGCTGGTGTGCTGGTGTGCTGGTGTGCTGGTGTGCTGGTGTGCTGGTGTGCTGGTGTGGTGTGTGGTGGTGTGGTGGTGTAGTGTGGTATGGCGGTGTGGTGGTGTGGTGGTGTGGTGGTGTGGTGTGGCGGTGTGGCGGTGTGGTGGTGTAGTGGTGTGGTGGTGTGGTGGTGTGGTGTGGCGGTGTGGTGGTGTGGTGGTGTGGCGGTGTGGTGGTGTGGTGTGGCGCTGTGGTGGTGTGGTGGTGTGGTGGTGTGGTTGTGTGGTAGTGTGGTAGTGTGGTGGTGTGGTGGTGTGGTGGTGTGGTGGTGTGGTGTTGTGGCGGTGTGGCGGTGTGGTGTGGCGGTGTGGTGGTGTGGTGGTGTGATGATGTGGCAGTGTGATAGTGAGGTGGTGTGGTGGTGTGGTGGTGTAGTGGTGTGGTGGTGTGGTGGTGTAGTGGTGTGGTGGTGTGGTGGTGTGGTGGTGTAGTGGTGTGGTGGTGTGGTGGTGTAGTGGTGTGGTGGTGTGGTGGTGTGGTGGTGTGGTAGTGTGATGATGTGGTGTGGTGTGGTGGTGTGGTGTGGTGGTGTGGTGGTGTGGTGGTGGTGTGGTGGTGTGGTGGTGTGGTGGGGTGGTGGGGTGGCGGTATGGTGGTGTGGTGGTGTGGTGTGGTGTGGTGGTGTGGTGGTGGTGTGGTGTGTCGGTTTGGTGGTGTGGTGGTGTGGTGGTGTGGTGTGGCGGTGTGGTGGTGTGGTGGTGGTGTGGTGTGGCGGTATGGTGGTGTGGTGGTGTGGTGGTGTGGTGGTGTGGCGGTATGGTGGTGTGGTGGTGTGGTGTGGTGTGGTGGTGTGGTGGTGTGATGATGTGGTGGTGTAGCGGTGTGGTGGTCTGGTGGTGTGGTGTTGTGGTGTTGTGGCGGTGTGGCGGTGTGGTGTGGCGGTGTGGGGGTGTGGGGGTGTGATGTTGTGGCGGTGTGATAGTGAGGTGGTGTGGTGGTGTGGTGGTGTAGTGGTGTGGTGGTGTGGTGGTGTGGTGTGGCGGTGTGGTGGTGTGGTGGTGTGATGATGTGGCGGTGTGATAGTGAGGTGGTGTGGTGGTGTGGTGGTGTAGTGGTGTGGTGGTGTGGTGGTGTGGTGGTGTAGTGGTGTGGTGGTGTGATGATGTGGCGGTGTGGTGGTGTGGTGGTGTGGTGGTGTGGTGGTGTAGTGGTGTGGTGGTGTGGCGGTATGGTGGTGTAGTGGTGTGGTGGTGTGGTGGTGTAGTGGTGTGGTGGTGTGGTGGTGTGGTGGTGTAGTGGTGTGGCGGTGTGGTGGTGTGGTGGTGTGGCGGTGTGGTGGTGTGGTGGTGTGGTGGTGTGGTGGTGTGGTGGTGTGGTGGTGTAGTGGTGTGGTGGTGTGATGATGTGGTGGTGTGGTGGTGTGGTGGTGTGGTGATGTGGCGGTGTGGCGGTGTGGTGGTGTGGTGGTGTGGTGGTCTGGTGGTGTGGCGGTATGGTGGTGTAGTCTGATGTGTTGGTGTGGCGGTTGTATACAGTGTTATATAATGGGGTATAGTGTCTTGGTGTTATCGGCTAGGAGCTCTGTAATAACGCACGTATGTGTGTATGTATATGTGTGTGTGTTTGTATATGTGTTTATGTATGTTTGTATATGTGTGTATATATGTATGTATATGTGTGTATGTATGTATGTATATGTGTGTATATATGTATGTATATGTGTGTATGTATGTATGTATATGTGTGTCTATATGTATGTATATGTGTGTCTATATGTATGTATATGTGTGTATATATGTATGTATATGTGTGTATGTATGTATGTATATGTGTGTATATATATGTATGTATATGTGTGTATATATGTATGTATATGTTTGTATACATGTATGTATATGTGTGTATGTTCTTGTTGGTAAATATCATCTTGGTTAAGAGAGTGGGACTGGCTTTGTGCAGTGCCTTTGCTCACTATAAAAGCTTCACGGCACAGGCATTGCTTTGTATCTGGAGATCTCTCTGCACTTGTCGTCACATGGTACCATGGGCCCAGCACTATGTGTCAATAATTGTCACAAGTGTAGTGTTTGTACCAGAGTTTTCAAGTCGCTGGCTGGACTAAAAAGTCACACTCGTTCAGCGCATCGGTAGGGGTTCTCCTACTTGGATATAAAGTAGTGGGCGTACTCGAAAACGAGTTGGCAGCCACCATATGTGTGTATGTATGTTTGTATATGTGTGTATATATGTATGTATATGTGTGTATGTATGTATGTATATGTGTGTATATATGTATTTATATGTGTGTATATATGTATGTATATGTGTGTATGTATGTATATGTGTGTATATATGTATGTATATGTGTGTATATATGTATTTATATGTGTGTATATCTGTATGT
This sequence comes from Eledone cirrhosa, assembly GCA_964016885.1. Classification (NCBI taxonomy): domain Eukaryota; kingdom Metazoa; phylum Mollusca; class Cephalopoda; order Octopoda; family Eledonidae; genus Eledone; species Eledone cirrhosa. The sequence continues at coordinate 29,102,917 of OZ024740.1, forward strand.
ATGTATGTATATATATATATATATATATATATATATATATATATATATATATATATATATATATATATATATATATATAATATATAATACATATATATATATATATATATATATATGTATATATATATATAAAGAGAGTGAAAAACGAGCATACAAACACATACACATACATATACACATACATATACTCATACATATACACATACATATACACATACTTATACACATACATATACACATACATATACACATACATATACACATACATATACACATATACAACCAGAGGCATAGATATATATCGACATCCAGCTGCTCCCAATGAATGTGTTAAGAGTGTCCAATATATTTGGAGAACTACATATATATATATAATAATATATATATATTAAATTGTTAAACAATATTCAATGATTATGTCAAATTCAACAACCAGTAACATGCCCCAAAACATCGCCAAATTAAACGCCAAAATCCTAAAACCAAACCATAATAATAGAGTTAACATTAATGATACTAAACCAAAATGTAATTGTAGAAACAAAACTAATTGCCCTTTGCAAAATAATTGTTTAGATATTAATTTGGTTTATAAATGCACCGTAAAAACTGACCACAAAACATACAATTACATTAGATCAACATCGTCCACATTCAAGGCTCATTTTGCGAACCATAAATGCTCATTCTCGAACTCTAAAAGGAAATCATCCACTTCTTTATCACAGCTCATATGGTCTTTACAAGAGAAGAATTTAGAATACTCCATTTTTGGACAAAACTTCGGAACTGTGGAATTTACCGCAACTCTAGTATATCAAATAACTGCCCGCTCTGTACAATGGAGACCCTGATTATTAATAATTATGAGACCCTAATTAACAAAAAAAGTGAATTATTCTCTAGTTGCCTCCATAAAGCTACGTCCACTTTTTTAGCCTCACATAAAACGAGAAAGAAAGAAACAATTACACCAAAACAATAACAACTCGGTTACCAGAAATATATAATCAATAGTAAAAAACATTAATGGCCTTCAATATTGCTTTATTTTATAACTATCTATAGAAGAAACAACGCTAGAATGAATGACAATATTTCAATTAACATGCCTAAACTTTGATACACACAACATTATTTGTTAACTTTGATCAATACCATCATTTCTTTATCTCCTTATTTCTATCTATCTTCCTATCTATGCTTATAATTTAGTATAATACCTAATCCTTACATATTTATGGAATTTATTTAACTGTGAATTTTTAACACATTTGTGATCTCTTTTAAATTTTAGTTTAAGACCCAATCCATAATTTTTTATGAAACTCTAAATTTTTAATGAGTTTTTGATCTATTATTTATAGTATAATATAGCATATATTTCTTTTAAATATATTTACTGCACTATAAATTCTAAAATTTGAGACGGATTCAAACTTATATATAAATGTGAATTTTTCGCTGCGCTTTCGATCTCTTATTTATTTATAATATAATGTATTATAATATGTATGTAGCTATATATTATATTTTATATATTTTTAAATATACCTACCACATTTCTATATATATGATTCAAATATAGAGAAAATATCCAAACTAAAAAATTATTATAGACATTATTTTGAACTCTGTATTATCCATGCACTCATTGTTGTTTTTCTTATATGTATATATATATGTATTTAAATGTGACACGTTGATAAAATTATAACTGTTATCATTTACCTAAAGTATACTACACTAATAATACCTAATATATATCTATATATATACATCCCTATATCTAATAATATGTTGATATCTTGGTTGAAGAATAATTAGTTGCATTTACACCCAGTTATACATAGGTATATATTTATCCTTAACATCCTTCAATATATTATCTTATTTTATTTTTATATTCGTCGTTATTACCTCAAACATACTGAATCATTAATATATACCTATATACATAATAGTTATTTAAATATTTATAACAATAAGTACTTCAAAAGCTTTACATACCTAATATGTTGGTATATTTGTTAAAGTTTGAATTTAGGTAAATAATCAACAGTATAATATTTCATTCTTTACGTGCCAGCTTAATCCTTTAAATATTACTCTTAAAATTCAGAAGTTTAGAAATGATAACACACTTATCGAATTCATGTAAATAATATATAAATAACCAGCAAATAATCCTGAAATCTGGAGTCTTCACCCTGATATTATAAATTAAATATTTTCAAATTTAACCGTTTAACTTTCGGGACAAAAAACCTCCTTCTGCATATATCTCCCCCCCCCACACACTTTACTTTTCCCTCTTTATAAATCTTTTTCCAGTAGCTATGATTCATGAGACGTTTTCCTAGATATATCGTAGTATCATACACTTTAAAACTTTTAGAACAGTTACAATATGCAACGTTTTTTATTACTCACACATTCGCTAATGAATTTATTACGTTTTCACATTTTCTCATAGATGGAATATAAGTAAAATTTTCTTTTGGGTTTATCACTACCTTGATTAAATCTTAACCATTTAACATCTCAGGGTATGTCATGTATCATTATATTTTGTCTGATGAGGACGTACTGTTGTACATCTGAAATATGCATAATAAAATGTAATTGATCAAAAGAATAGATACCCGTAGATAAGTCTAATGTTATATCAAGGAAATTAACTACTTTACTTGTGTTTTCAAATGTAATATCTAGACTATAATAGTCTTTGAGGAAAGTTCTAATAAGTTTTTTATTTTTTTCAATTTCTGATAGGCTAAGGTTATTGGAAAGAAGACAGTCGTCACGATATAAACCACCTTTAAGGTGGGGAAAAGAAGCATTTATGTTAAATAGAAGAAAGAGGCCCACAAGATCGGTAATTTGGGCAGAATCTACCACCTTACCATAAACCTAACCAAAACTTACATTACATACACTCACAATCTAATCACCCTAAATCTATCCTTAAAAACCTAGCATATAATATCTCACTCAGAATTTCTAACCTTTCGTCTAACCAGGATGTATTTGATAAAAATGCGACCTTTTATAACGAAGCTTTAGCTAGAAGTGGCCACAAAAACAAATTAGTATATATACCTTGTACCAATAACACTACAAACATACAACCCAATATTACCAACAAACAAATGAAATATACACACCTAAATGCCACTCACACTATACCCACAAATACCAACATAAAACTTAATTTCTCTAGCTCTTCTAATATACAATATAGTAACTTTCAAAAAACTATTCATCCTAATACTCCAATATATGTTAATAATAAAATTCCTAATAAACAGGCTAAAACACCTAAATCAATGAATCTAACTAAAAATATGTGTAATAAAATCATTAACAATAATTCTCTTAATAAACATCAGGATACATCCTATAAAAATAATAAACAACATCGAAACCGTAATAGACGAGTTACTTGGTATAATGCTCCATTTAATCTACAAATTAAAGATATATACCTAAAAAAATTGTTTACTATCCTAGAGAAAAACTTCCCGCCAAACCACAAATACCATCAAATTTTAAATAGATCAACGGTTAAATTCTCCTACTCAACAACCAAAATCATACAACAAAATATAAGTGCCTATAATGCATATAAATGTAAAAAAAAACATGAATATACCACCAATACATCAAACTAACCATAATACTAAAATAAACCACAGCAAACCACCATCTCATTCACATACAACAAGTCGTGAAAATTCCACATCTAATTTGACTATCTCCTCTGATATAGCATTCGTGAAAGGTTGTAACTGTAGAAACAAAGCAAATTGCCCATTAAAAGGAAATTGCCTTATTAATAACATAGTATATAAATGTAAAGTTAACACTAAGGACTCAATTTATTCATATATAGGAGCTACTTCTAACCAATTTAAAGTAAGATTTAATACCCACAAACACAGTTTTTAAAATGCCGCATTAGTTAATACAACATCTTCAGCTGAAATAATTAATAATTATAGAAAGAGGAATATAGATTATGACCTGACCTGGAGTGTGCTCAAAAGGGCCACCCCTTATCAAAATAATAGATATGAATGTAGATTATGTTCCCAGGAACTTTTTGAAATAATGAAATCTAAGGATATCCTATTAAATAAACGACAAGAATTAATTATATCATGTAATCATAAACTGAGAAGAACTTTTAAATACTATAAACCTAATTAATATACACTTTAGAAATTATTATAATAACACATTTGTTTAAATTAGTTAACCTATAATTAATATTCTACTACTAATGAACTGCATAATTTTATTTCCCTTTTACAGCTATATTTTCCTAAAATTTATACCATTAAGTATACATGTAAACTATTTTAATTTCAGGTTAAGATTCTGTTCCTTATAATCTATATAAATTTGTTATTCCTCACTAATAAATTTAAACCCCCCACCTCAATAATTATTATTATTATTATTTTTTTATTTTCCCTTCGTTTTTAACAGCACTCTTCAATTACATCTAACTCTTATTTATCATATCTATATGAATTCATATAAATTTATCAATATAAATATACCTATCAATTTAATTAATTTATTTTCTTTTTATAGATGTAAACTCCGTATATTTTAAATAAGATTGATATTTTTCACTAACACATTTATCGTAAAATTGTATTCTCCTTACATTGAGATTATTCTTTTATAACATCAATTTTTCGTGTACCTTTTACCTACTTGACCTATTTTCACCCCTAAAATAATCTTTTCATTCATCATACTCTTTCCATTCAAAACTGAAATCTGCCTTCCTCTACCCCTAAATTAAAGTTCTATTACTACTATTTTACCATCTTGACCATTTACTACCTTTCTATTGGTCAATTCAAAACCTGTTCTCAAACAGACCTATTATATTAAATATTTGTTGGGTTTTTTCAATAAACAAATATCATTATTTCTGAAGACAGCATATATATGTGTAGGTATGTATATTCCCTCTGATAGTTTGTAAAAATTTTACATAGATCTATATGATATACATACTAGCACAAACATATATATCGTAGAAACGATCGTAAAATGCTGAATTTTTTAATATAAGGCACTGTTTCTTTGTTTTTATTCATTATTTTTATTAATTTATATATATATATATATATATATATGTATATATATATATATATATATATATATATATATATATATATACGAGTGTGTGTATATATATATATATTTATATATATATATAATAAAAATATATATACATATATAGTTATATATGTATATATATATATTTATATATAGTTATATATGTATATATATATATAGTTATATATGTATATATATATATATATATTTATATATATATATATATAATAAATATATATATACATATATAGTTATATATGTATATATATATATATACATATATAGTTATATATATATATATATATATCTTTGTATATTATATATATATATAAATATATATCTATATATATATATATATGTATATATATATGTATATATATATATTTATATATATATATATATATATTATATATATATGTATTATATATATATATATGTATATATATATATATGTGTGTATATATATATGTATGTATATATATACATTTGCATACACATACATATACATCTACGTACACACGTGTACACGCAGAAGCAGACACAGTTATAGATACACAGAAATACAGAGAGAGAGAGAGGGAGAGAGAGAGGGGGAGAGAGAGAGAGGGAGAGAGAGGGGGAGAGAGAAAGAGAGAGGCAGAGACACACTTACACAGACACACAGACAGAGACACACATACACAGACTCACAGACAGAGATAGAGACACACAGAGAGACACACACACACACACACACACACACACATATATATATATCATCATCATCATCATCAACGTTTAACGTCCGTGTTCCACGCTTGCATGGGTTTGGACGGGGGTAGTCCCACTTGAGGCAAGAGTGATTGTCTTGCTCGCATAGGACTGTCTGGCAGGTTTTCTACAGTTGGATGCCCTTCCTAACACCAACCACATTTACAGTGTGGGTCTGGGAGGTTTTTACCGTGTTGCCTACACGGCCACATTACAGCGTGGACTGTGTGTTTTTTTGTCGTGACACCTACACGATCTCATTTGTTTCGGCCTCGATGGCGCGGCACCAACATAACTTTACATAGAACGGGGTGGTGTGGATGGGGTGGGGGTGGGGGTGGTGGGACGGGGTGTATTTTGTTAGAGATGCCTACTGGCTGGAGTAGGTTTTACTATATATTTAGGTAAGGCGGGTCTTCTCTGTTACTGAGTACCGCCAAAGGTCTCGGTCCAGTGACATTGTCTTGGAGAGGTGTAAGTGTGTGATGTCGGAGTTTATCAGCTCGTCCCAGGTTTTTCTAGGTCTGCCTATTCCGTGACTACCGTCTATCTTTATTGCCCTGCACTTTGTTATACAGCTATCGACTTTCATGCGCATCACGTGTCCATACCAACGTAGCCTTCTCTGGAGTAAACAACAACTGATCCCTCTTATCTCTAATTTTTTCCTTAGTTCGTTTATGCTTTGCCGTTCACGTATATTACTGTTACACATCCAGCGGAGCATGCAAGCTTCGTTCCTCTCTAGTCTGCGTATATCCTCTGCACACAATGCCCAGGTCTCACTGCCATGCAGCATTGCTGTTCGTATGCAGGCATCGTACAACCTGCCTTTCATTTTTAGTGAGAACCCTTTAGCAGCTAATAGTGGTATAAGCTCTCTGAACTTTTTCCAACCAGTTCTGACTCTAGCTACAGTACTTTCAGAGCACCCTCCCCCACTGCTGATTTTATCGCCCAGGTAACGGAAGCTGTCCACTATTTCTATAGAACCCTCTGCGCAATTGAAAGAGCTAGTAGTTTGTGGGCACTTGCTGCTACTTATTGCACCAGAGCACCGGCCACATGTAAAATCTATGTTCTTAGTTAGCTTACCTGTGATCCCACTACATCTTTTATGCACCCATACTTTGCATTTAGGACATAAAATGGAGTTTCTACCTACGCCTTTCCTACACACCGAGCACGACCATTTCCCAGAAGGGACCGCCGCCTTGTTTTCTTTCCTACAAACTAGTACTTTGGTCTTAGCCAGGTTAATTTTAAGTCCTTTTGACTCTAGGCCGTGCTTCCATGTTTGGAATTTCTTCTCTAGCTCGGCCATTGATTCCGCTATGAGTGTCAGGTCGTCTGCGTATAGGAGTTCCCATGGGCAGCCTGTCTTGAACTCCTCTGTTATAGCCTGAAGGGCAATAATAAATAGTAGTGGGCTGAGAACAGAGCCCTGATGGACGCCAACTTTTACGCTAAACTCTTCACTATATTCGTTGTTAATTCTAACCTTGCTGACTGTTTCTTTATACATGGCTTGTATAGCCCTCACAAGCCATTCGTCAACGCCTAGTTTTCTAAGAGCCCACCAGATAATGGAGCGGGGGACTCTGTCGAAGGCTTTCTCCAAGTCGACAAAAGCTAAGTAGAGGGGTTTACCTTTAGCTAGGTACTTCTCCTGTAGTTGTCGTACTATGAAAAGAGCGTCTGTGGTACTTTTGCCTGACACAAACCCGAACTGCATTTCATCTAGGTCAATTCTCTCTCTGATTAGTTGCGCTATTACTTTTTCCGTGACCTTCATGACCTGGTCGATTAATTTAATGCCTCTATAGTTACTCCTATCTAGGGCGTCTCCTTTACCCTTATAACAGTTAACGATGATGCTGCTATGCCAGTCCTTCGGAACAACCCCATTCTGTACGACTTGGTTAACTATGCGGGTGACCATGGTGTGTCCCACCGTGCCAGATGCCTTCAGCATCTCAGCAACTATTTCCGAAGGCCCAGCCGCCTTACCCGTCTTCATATCCTTGATTGCCTTACTTATTATACTCCCCTCGACTAACACTGCTGGTCCCTCTATTGGGTCGATATGGGGGAGACTGCCTTTCTCCCAATTATTCTCCTCATTTAGTAGCCTTTCATAGTGACACTTCCAAGCTACCTTCTTATCAGCGTCGGTGATGGCAAGTGTGCCATCGTCGTTTAGTACACACTTCTCCCCGACAATATCACGGTTTTCCTTGACGCATTGCCTAGCAATCCTGAACACCTCACGTTTTTGGTCATCGCGTTGTAGAACATGCTTGAACTTTCTTTCCTCAGCTTCCCTTCTTGCTAAGTACACTTGTCTCCTAGCTTCCCTCCTGGCCACTTGATAGTCCTCTCTACTTCCCCCATCCCGCCATACTTTCCAAGCCTGCTTTTTGGCCTTAATTGACCCCTCCACCTTACTGTTCCACCACCATGTTACTCTCCTCCTGCCTACAGGCCTGCTCCAGCCACAGACTTCGTCTGTCGCCAACAGCAGGTTTGCTTTCAGAAATTCCCACTCTCCCTCTATATTGTCCGACTCTAAATGTTCTTCCTTACTGTCGAAAGCATCAAGTAATATGCTTTGAAATTTATTCCTGGCTGTGGGGTCCTTTAGCTTCCATATTTTCCTCCTGAGGATAGTCCTCTTCTGTTGTCGAGTACGTCTCGTCCTGACTATGAGGTCGCTAATTATCAGTCTATGTTGGGAGGTGCATTCTTCATGGGGGAGGGATTTAGTGTTTACAACAGACACTCTGTCACGTCTTCTGGTAAGGATATAATCTACCTGGCTTGTGTGTTCCCCGGATCTATAGGTGATCAGGTGATTGTCACGTTTTTTGAAGTTAGTGTTACAGATAGTTAGGTTATTTGCATCACAGAATTCCAGGATTCTGGAGCCTTCCTCATTTCTAGTACCAAACCCATAGCCTCCATGGATTTCGTCGTAGCCGTCACAATGTTGTCCAACGTGACCATTTAGGTCGCCTGCGATAATTATATAGTCACTGTCGGATATTTGGGAGGTAGTTAGCATCAGTGTCTCATAGAATCTGTCTTTTATAGTGCCGGGCAGTCCGGATTGGGGTGCGTACGCAGATATTACTGTCACCGTAGTTCTATTGAGGACAAGTCGTATTTTAATTATTCTGTCGTTCACTCTATTTACGTCTATTATCTTATCTGCCCACTTTTCTGCTACCATGATTCCTACTCCACCCAGCCCATCGTCGTTTCCCACCCAGAAAAGCTTATAACATCGTTTTTTACCCTCAATGAACCTAGCAGACCCACCCCTCCACCTGGTCTCTTGAATACAACAAACATCGACCTCCTTACGTTCAAGCATTTCTACAACCTCGTTAGCGCGACCCTTTAGGGTGCCTACATTTATGGTACCAACTCTGAAGTTTTGGATTGCGTTTGGGGGTTGGGGGCGGTGGGGGGCGGGGGGCGATGGGGTTATGTTAGCCGTCCGCGGTCGAAACAATGAGGAGTGCTCGCATTCTCGTCCAAGAGGTGAATTTGTCTTTATCTTTGGCATTGTCGCTGAGCGTCCAGATTTTTCTCTCTCTCACCTCCACTCTCCAGGATTCCGCAGTCCATCCATCCATCATATATCGAAAGGCAACCAGGCAAGCGATAGTATAGGCCTCTGGTTTCTGATTGGTCCGCGTAATAATACTGGTGATGCGTGGGGGCTCTGTTTTATGATTGGTCCACGTAATAGCAATGGTGGTGCGTGGGGGTGGGAGGGAGGGGTGTTGGGTAGCTAGCAAGAAGGTAATGATTGAATGGGGTCCTTGCATTTAACAAGCGATTAACAAAAATACAAAATTTGTTCTGTTAAATACGCCCAAAAACTTTCGTATTTAACAATTAATAGAAACAGAAAATGTAGTTTGTTTTAGCGATAGATTGGCTATTTGGACTTGATACGAAATATGGATTGTTTTGAAAATACGCTAGAATTAAGATTTGTGGAGGGAGAGAAATGAAATCCGTACATTACGTTACATGAATATCGTGGTTAGACAGCAAGCAATGAAATTTGGCGAAGTGAATTCCTATCATATATATATATATATATATATATATATATATATATATATATAGAGAGAGAGAGAGAGAGAGAGAGAGGGGGGGTGGCCACATGATGGCTGTGTGTGTTAGGCGTTTGACCGCCCCGTGCCTTCGAAGAAGGAAGAAGGAAAGGATTTTGTTTTTTTTGTTTTGAAGATACGCTAGAATTAGGGATTGAGGTTTGAAAATACGTTAGGAATTAAGGTTTGAAAATAGCTAGCAAGAAGGTAATGATTGAATGGGGTCCTTGCATTTAGGCGTTTGACCGCCCCATGCCTTCGAAGAAGGAAGAAGGAAAGGATTTTGTTTTTTTGTTTTGAAGATACGCTAGAATTAGGGATTGAGGTTTGAAAATACGTTAGGAATTAAGGTTTGAAAATAGCTAGCAAGAAGGTAATGATTGAATGGGGTCCTTGCATTTAACAAGCGATTAACAAAAATACAAAATTTGTATATATATATATATATATATATATATATATATATATATATATATATATATATATATATATATATATATATCCTAAACGGACGGTAGTCCGTTTAGTAATATTGTTGTGGTCATGTTTTCGTTGGCAATCGTCTGTTTACGACAGTACAGCGCGGCTCTACTTTATTTAACTGTGATAAAACTTATATGAGCATGAATAGTAGATCATTACGCATCTTTTGGCTTAAAAATCTAGAAATTTGGTCCAGCGGGAAAAAGTTTATAATGAAAGTTTGCTGATAAATCTTGTGTTCAAGTGAGAGAGTAGTAAGCGTGACGCTAGGGGAGGTAATCCAGAAATGACGTAGCTTTGTCATTAAGCCAGTTGCCTCAAATAGATTGCAATTATACTCAAAAGAACTTTAAAATGTCAATCACTTGTCAGTAATTCACTATGATCATTTAATTATTAGATAGTTGTTGCTTGCATTGCCTTAACAAATAGTAGACCAGATAGAAAAATGCGAACAGCAAAAAAAAGTAATATTGTTGGAATATAAACCTTTAAAAATACAGGACAAGAAACTAAAATAAAACTTTAAAAGAATAGGACAAGAAAGTAAGATAAAACTTTAAAAGAATAGGACAAGAAACTAAGATAAAACTTTAAAGAATTGGACAAGAAATAAAAAATTTTACAATAATATTAGTGGCAACATTTTTTTATTTGTTTCCTGTGCTATGCCCCAGTATCTTCTTGATTAGTGCATACTAATTGTCATGCTCTCATTGTGCGTTGCCCATGAGCGGTTGGTTATGGTTGGGGTTGGTTGGCTGAGCAGTTCTGCTCCGTCAGAATGACCATTGCAAGAAGAATTGGCCGAGGCAGCTGCAGGTCTCCTCCAAGAATGCACTTCTGGTCCCGCAACACCAGACGAAGATGGAGAAGACGACCGGGACAAGATGTCGACTCTGACCACCGACTACGGCACCTCCCTCAACCACCGGTCCTCCCTCCCTCTGTCCCGTCATCCCTCAAGTCCTCCTGCTCCCCCTTCCTGTACCAGAAAGCTGTGGCACGCATTCATCTGGACTGCCGGACTTGAACTCAAGGACAAGATGCAAGGAGAAGATGGACGGGTTGGTCAACATCAAGGATGAGCGGGACGGCAAGACCGTCCGCTGCTGCTCAAGATCTGTGCTCATAGGCCCATGGGTCCATTCACATTATGCATGACACATGAGGCGTGTCGCCGAATGATGAAATTGGGGTATGGTTATGGCCCAATTGGTGTTCAAACCAGGATCAAATGACCCCCCCCCCCACCGGTCTGACGACGACATCTGAATGTGGAACGCAGAGCCTATGAATGTGGAACTCGATTTTTTTCCAATAAAAATGTTGCCACTAATATTATTGTAAAATGTTTTATTTCTTGTCCAATTCTTTAAAGTTTTATCTTAGTTTCTTGTCCTATTCTTTTAAAGTTTTATCTTAGTTTCTTGTCCTATTCTTTTAAAGTTTTATCTTAGTTTCTTGTCCTATTCTTTTAAAGTTTTATCTTAGTTTCTTGTCCTATTCTTTTAAAGTTTTATCTTAGTTTCTTGTCCTGTATTTTTAAAGGTTTATATTCCAACAATATTACTTTTTTTTGCTGTACACATTTTTCTATCTGGTATATATATATATATATATATATAGAGAGAGAGAGAGAGAGAGAGAGAGAGAGATGCACATTGAAGCAGCTAGAGACAAGATAGAAACTTGCTGTTATACATGTACGACCATTAATCAC
>OZ024740.1:29120144-29132644 GCA_964016885.1 Eledone cirrhosa
ACATTAACCTTGAAATTTTGTATTTGCATCCATCCTTTTAGTATGCGTATACAAGTTATGCATACATTTTTGTAAAATATGTGTAAGGGTTTTACATGTATATACACACACCGAACTGCATTAAACCTTTTGTATTTTCATTGGTCAATTTTGTTCCCAAACGGACCTGAAATTTTGAATTGTTGTTATTATCAATAAATATACTTCATTATTTCTGAAGACGGCGTATATATGTGTTGGTATGTATATTTAATCTTGATAGTTTGTATAATTTTGTATAATTTTGTACATAGATCTGTTGAATATGCATGCCAATTCTAACACATATATATCCTAGAAACGATCGTTAAATAATGAACTTTTTTTGTTTAATATAAGGAACTGTCTCATTGTTTATTCATTATTTGTTTAATATTTTATCTTGACTCTGTATACCGTTTATCTTTCACCGAAAGTGATTTTTCATTACATCTCTTCTTTCCATGATATCCGGAATACATTGAGTTCTTCATACGGATTGGACACTACCGTAAACTCTTGGTAGATTTATCTACATATATATATATATATATATATATATATATATATATATAGAGAGAGAGAGAGAGAGAGAGAGAGAGAGGGAGAGAGAGAAAGAGAGAATTGTGTGTGTGTGTGTATACATACATATAAACATACATATATTTGTACGTATATGCATGGATATGTATATATATATATACGTATATTTATATTTATTTGTCTGTGCATATATATATATATATATATATGTATATATATACATACATATATGTGTGTGTTTATGTGTGTGTGTATGTCTATACACACACACATCTTACTATTCTATTGTGATGTATGTTTGTAATGTGTTTCTTACGTATGTGTCTAAAGCTATACTCTCTCTCTGTCTCTTTCATTCCATTTCTCTCTCTTACTCCCCACCACCTCTCTCTCTCACTATATATATATATATATATATATATATATATATATATATACATATATATATATATATAAATATATATATATATATATATATATATATATATATATATATATATATATATATATATATATATATAGTGAGCAAGAGATGGAAATAAATAGAAGATTCAGAAAAATTGAAAGTGAAGTGAAAGAGAGAGAGCGTGTGTGTGTGTGTGTGTGTGAGAGAGAGAGAGAGAGAGAGAGAGAGAGAGAGAGAGAGAGAGAGAGAGAGAGAGAGAGAGAGAGCGCGAGAGAGAGAATGAAAGAGAGATAGAGAGCGAGCTAGAGAGTGGGGGTGCAAATGCCCCCGTGTGTCTATGTGTGTAAAAGACAGTAAATAAGCCGTGTGTGTATGTGTGTGACAGAGGAAGTGTCCATATATGGTAACAGTGTGAGTTTGTGTGTGTGTGTGTATTCCAGTTAACAAATAAATATATTCCCAGAACTTAAATAAGAATCAAAATGGTAAAAGCCAGTAAGATATGAGAGAAATTTACAATAGACTTCATCAGAACATTCAGTAGACCTTCAAGGGAGATAATTCATGGTGACAAGATATGGACATATCATGCCTTAACTAAAGTTTCTGTAGGTATATATTGCTTGTAGATATTACTATAGCTATAGTAATATTTTACTGAAGACACTGATTTAGTACAAATGTTTTGACTCTCTCAGATGTAAGTTCAAATTCTGCTGTAGGTAATATTGGTCTCTTTCAATCTTTCTCTCTGGTATATACACACACACGCACACACAAACACACACACGTATATATATATATATATATATATATATATATATATATATATATATATATATATATATATATACATATATATGTCACTTTTGACTGAGGTTAGCTAGACACGCTCCCCGACATCCAGAGTTGACATTGCACTCAGTGCTCCTGTGGGAGCCCCTACATAGACACACTGGAAGAGGAAGACCAAGGTTAACGTATGTTGATGCCCTAAGGACAGACACTGGTCTGTTGGAGACGCAGGACATGGCAGCGATAATGAGGGACAGAGACCGCTGGAGAGAACTGATCCATGGATCTCGGGAATTTTACCCGTCCTAGATAGATACATATATATGTATATGTGTGTATGTATATATATATATATATATATATATATATAAGCAAAGGGATACTTAATTTGTTGGTAATTCAACAAATACATATATTTATAACTGATTCGAAGCACTCGACCGTTTTTCTGGAGTATAATATCATTGATTTATATATATATATATAGTAATAATAATAATAATAGTAATAATAATAAATTTGAAGACTAAAATCCAAAGAGGTCTCGATAAGGATAAATATATATCAAATATATAAGAACCGTAGAGCAAATATTTATTAAAATAACAGATTAATCTGTTATTTTAATAAATATATATATATATATATATATATATATATATATATATATATATATATATATATATATATATATATATAATGAAAATTGAACAGGGACAGAACAGAGAGGCAGTACGATAAATGTTTATTAAATTCACGCTCAGGAGAGTGGGGGGTTGGTGGGGGACGACGTTTCGGGCATAAGCCCTTCTTCAGGTGAGAAGTGTGTGGGAACAGAGTTCAAAAGGTGTGTAGGGGAGTGGTGGAGAGACATATAGCGAAAGGAAACGGTGCGAATGAAAAATTAACAAATAAAGACAAAAAATATAATAAATAAAAATAAAGCATGATCAAAATAAACAGAAATTAAAAGGGGGGTAAACAAGTGGTGGAATGGTGTGGGGTGAGTAGGGGTGGTGGCGGGTGGAGTGGGGAGAGGGAGACGGGGTGTCCGAGCGGGGAGGGCTGAAGGTGGTGTGTGTTTGTAGGTGTGCGTGTGTGTGTGTGTGTGTGTGTATGTGAAAGTGAGGGTTGGGGGAAGAACGGGGTTGCATGTTCAGGAAGGTGTGTGTGGGGGTTGTTTTTGTGGGTCGGAGTGTCTGTGCGTGTGTGGATAGGGGTGGGGGGAGAGGAATCAGGAGGCTGAGGGTGTAAATATGTGGTGGAAAGCACGTGTGTGTGGTTTAAGCGTGTTGTGGGTGTGGGTGGCGTGTGGATAAAAAAAATTTTTGTTGGGGTTTGTGTGTGGGTGAGTTATATAGGTGATAGTGTAAGAGGATGGTTGAAAAGTTGGTAAGTTCCACGGATGTTTGGAGATTTTTGTTAGAAGTCAATTTCGCGTGTGGGTAATCCAAAAAGCGGTGGTCGGAAGAGGAGAGATGTGGGGTGCGCGCGCAACAGGAAGTGGTCAGCAGTGGGAGTGCTGTGGTCAGTTGGTGCTGAGAGGGGTCGGAAGGGCATAGCAGCAGTCGGCGGAATGATAGGGAGGCGAGGATGGGTAGGTGTGAGAGTGGGAGTGAGGAGGGTGTGTGTGTGTGTGTATTAGTAGGGGTGTTAGTGGGATGAGTGAGTGTGGAGCGGGGAGAGAAGGGTGTGTGTGGTTCTATGGAGGGAGTGTGGTGTACTGGTGTGTGTGTAGTTTGGTAAAGAGGTGTTAGTGGGTGTTAGTATACGGGAGGTGGGGAGGGGTGGAATGCAGGTGTGAGAGGGGGTTAGTGGGGGTAGGGTGTGTAGAGTTGGTGGTGTACGAGGGTGTGTGGGTACGTGTGCGTGGGGTTGGAGGGTGTTAGTGATGTTAGTTGTGTGTGGGGTGGGTGGTGTAAGTGGGTGCGTGTGATAAGGAGGGGGGAGGAGGAGAAGAGGGGAGGGAAGGGATGTTAGTAAGTTAGTTGGGGAAGGGTGGTCAGATGAGGGGTGGAGTGGAGGTGTTAGTATTGTTAGTGTGGGGTGGGCGGTGAAAAGGAGGGGTGTGTTAGTGGTGTTAGTGGGGGATAAGTGCGGGGGGAGGGGGGCGGTCGAACGCTAAAGGAATAAGGGTGGGGAGTTCAGGCCGGGGGGAGTGTGGGTCTGTAAGATGAAGATAGTGCGTTGTTCGACCGTAAGGCGATGGGCGGGTGCTCCGTGGCACTGGAGTAGGCCACAGACTGTGAGATGGCGTGCGGAGTGTCCAGGGCCACCAAAGTGGCGGGCGATGGGGGAACTGCCCCCGAGACGAATATCCCGGAGGTGCTCCGTGACTCGGTCCGCCAGGCGACGTCCCGTCTGTCCGACATAAGTCGCGCTGCACTCCGTGCAACGAAGTCCGTAGACTAGGTTGGAGGAGGTGCAGCGGAAGGCATGCCGGACCGAGAGAGAGTGGCCGTTGGGACCCTGGAAGGTGGTGGTGTTGGTGATGTGGGGACAGGTGTTGCAGCGGGGCCTAGAACAGGGGAAGGAACAGGGGGGGGGAACGGAGCGTGGGTTGGGGGGTAGGGAGCTGTGGACGAGGAGGGTGCGGAGATTGCGTGCGCGTTTGAAGGAGGGGAGTGGTGGTGTTGGGAAGATGTGGGAGGTGGAGGGGTCGGACTGGAGGCGTCGGAAGAGGCGGCGGATGGTGCGGTGGAGGGGTGCGGTGGAGGGGTGGTAGGTGATGGGGAAGAGGAGACGGTGGGTGGGTGTGCGGTGGCGTGGGGTGAGGGTGGTGGAGCGGGGGATAACACGGGCGCGGATGAGAGCGGTGTAGACGAGAGGGGGGGGGGGGTAACCTCTGCGGATGAAATGGCTGACGAGGGAAAGGGCCTGGGACTCGAAGTCAGCATCTCGGCTACAGAGGCGGCGGATCCTGAGAAGTTGGGAGTAAGGAATGGAGAGTTTAGTGTGGGTGGGGTGGGAAGAGGTGAAGTCGAGGTAAGAGTGGGAGTCGGTGGGTTTGAAGAAGGCGGAGGTGACGAGGGATTGGTGGGAGTGGTCGAAGGCGACGGAGATGTCCAAGAAGTGGACGTGGGTGGTGGAGATAGAGGTGGTGAAGTGGAGGGAGGGGTGGTAGGAGCAGAAGAAGGAGAGAAAGGAGTCGAGCTGTACTCGGGTGAGGGTCGTGGCTCCGATACAGTCGTCAATATATATATATATATATATATATATATATATATATATATATATATATATATATATATATATATATATTACATATATATATATATATATATATATATATATATATATTATATATATATATATATATATTATTCAGAATATTAATAAATGAAGACATTCACATAATCAAAATATATTATGTGAATGTCTTCATTTATTAATATTCTGAATAATAATAACTCCAGAAAACTTCTTTGTAGAGTGCTTTTAATCTATTGTAAAACTATATTTATTGAGTAATCAATGAACCATATTAATCTTTGGTTATATATATATTGGTAAACATATATATATAAACATATATATATGGACACGGGCACACACATGGACATACAAACACACACATTTGTAAACATACAGTCTCTCTACATATATAGACAGTGTGTTATAATTAGCTTAGTGGTTAATAGATATAAGCATGTCATACGTTGAAATGGGACTCATTCTAAACATGACATGTAACCATTTCTAAACCTGCATGAATTGCCTATATATTGCTTTTGGAAGAGTGTTAAATATCACTAGGGTTTCTTTTTATATATTTACATTTCTTAACGCTTACCTCTATAGGTATGTGTATATGTGTGTATATATATATATATATATATACTCTTTTACTCTTTTACCTGTTTCAGCCATCCGGCTGAGGCCATGCTGGGGCACCGCCCTTGTTGCTACACATTTTATCTCCAGCCTGTATAGGTTGGCCACTGGTGTAGGAGGGAGTTTGTTGCTGCTGCCCTTAGGTTTCCCTCGTGTCTTGCTGTGGGCTCATCCGGGATCCTGGATAACAAGGTGTCGAGATGTTTCTTAAAGACATCCACCTCCACGTCATGCAAGTCTCGCAGATGCCTCGGCAGCCTGTTGAAGAGTTGAGGGCCCTTGAATCCCAGGCTATTGCAATACCTGCTCCTTATTCTAGATGTGGAAGACGGGACCTTTGGCACCACACAGTGACGTCCTGTTCGACGGTTGGTCCAGCTCCCAATGCCAAAGTTTGGTGCTAGTCCCTCCAGGATTTTCCACATGTAGATCACTGCGTATCTCTCCCGTCTTCGCTCCAAGGAGTAGAGGTTCAGTTCCTTCAGCCTCTCCTAGTAGCTTGTCTCCCTCATCTTGGCAATCCTCTTGGTGTAGCTTCGCTGGATTGCCTCAAGCTCTGTGGTTAGTTTGACACTATGGGGTGACCACAGCTGGGAGCAGTAGTCCAGGCGGCTTAGGACAAAAGTCCTCCACAGTGTCAACATGGTGTCTCGATCTCTTGTAATGAAAGTCCTCAAGATCCAGCCAGCGATTCGTCTACATGCTGTCGCCACCTTCATGATGTGTGAAGAAAAAGATGCATCATCGCTCATGTCTATGCCCAGGTCTCGTATCGATTTTGATACATATATATATATAACAAAGGAATTATGGTAAGGAACCAGATGGACCATAACACACCGGAGTACTCAATACTGAAATAGCCGTCGAAACGGCTTGAGCTCTGCCGTCGGGGTCATACTTTTTCCTATATATATATATGTAATGTAGGAGGTGAGTTTTATTGTAGTACAATAAAGCAATGCAAATATCGGATAAGTCGCACTCTACAGTTTGTAGGACTGGAGTATATATAAATAATATGAGATCAAAAGATGGTTAAAAGAGTTCCAAGTATTTTATTATGCGCATTTCAAAAACAAATATCATCATGAAATGATATCTGCGTTTTCATCAGATAAAATAGGGATACATGATATGAAGGTTAAAAAACACTTGTGAATAGTGAAGTTTTAAATCAACATATATGTTTTAAACATAATATGTTGATTTAAAACTTCACTAATTTCTCTCTCTTGATTTTTTTCTCTGTCTGGTGTTTTGATATCTCTCTCTCGTTTTTCTCTTTTTCTTTTTTTCTTTTTTCTCCTTTTCTTTCTTTATCTCTCCCTTTCTTTCTCCACTTTTCTCTCTCTCGGTTTTTCTCTCTCTCCGTCTTTTTCCTTCTCCGTAACGCAACGACTTACTAAGATAAACAAATCCACTATCCCTGATGTCTTCCAAAAGTAACGGTTGCATTTTGAAAGGGTATGTCAATATTTATTTATAAAACTGGTTATATATTGTATTTTGTCTAATGAAAGCATACCATAATTTAACATGGTATCCTTGAAATATGTATAATAAAATAGATATGGTTTTATAAATAGTTTCCATTTGTTAATATCGTATATATATATATATATATATATATATATATATATATATATATATATATATATATATATATATGTGTGTGTGTGTGTGTGTCTGTGTCTGTCTGTCTGTGTGTGTGTGTTTGTCTATCTGTCTATTTGTGTGTGTGTATAATCTTTTAGAGTGAAATGCACTCCCTAAAGTCGTTACTGTCAAAAAGACATCCATTTAAGGGCCTTGAAACTTATTAAACCACAACATATGGGGATTACTGTATTACCTGTATATGTATGTGTGTGTGTGCGTATATGTGTGAGTCTGTGTATATGTGTGGGTTCGCGTATATGTGTGCGTGCGTATATATGTGTGTGTGCGTATATGTGCGTGTGTGTGCGTATATATGTGTGGGTGCGCGTATATGTGTGTGTGCGTATATATGTGTGTGTGCGTATATGTGTGTGTGTGTGCGTATATGTGTGTGTGTGCGCGTATATATGTGTGTGCGTATATTTGTGTGTGTGCGTATATGTGTGTGTGCATATATGCGTGTGTGTGCGTATATGTGTGTGTGTGCCTATGTGTGTGTGTGTGCGTCTATGTGTGTGTGCGTCTAAAAGCTTCTATCGCGATATTAGTTTCTCTCTCCTTCCCTCTCTCTGCCTCTGTCTCTGTCTCTTTCTCTCTCTCTCTCTCTCTCTCTCTCACTATATATATATATATATATATATATATATATAGATAGATATGTTTCTTTTATTTGCCACTAGGGCATCAAAAGTGGGACAAGTACAAAGGGGGGAGTTTACACAAACAGGCGTCCTCAATAAGGAGGAGGCAATAACAAAATATAAAAATAAAATAAGATATAACAAAAAATAAAATTTATAACAAAATCCTCAATAGAGAGGAGGCGCCTTGGGGGGTCGCACACACCCCCGAAAAAAGTGTGCAACCCTTCTCCTCAGGAGCACAGAGAAGGGGTGCTCCCTTGGTCTTTCATCTTCCTCACCTATAGTCTGATGTAGAGTGAAGGCCCATTCACACGGGCCATTCTCGCCACTTTCACCCATCTTTCATAGAAACGGCTGGGGTGCAGCACCTCTCTCTCCATCCTGATCCTTCTTCCGAAATGATATCGGAAGAAACGGACCAGTTGTTGGCCAGAGAGAAAGGTGCCTGACCTCAGTCCTTTCAGACGCGTCCACCATACAACCTCTTTCGCCATGGCTATTACGCACAGAAACACCGCCTCTGCTTCATCTTTGAAGGGGGGAGGCGGCTTGATCATTACAATAGACTCGGTGGTCAACCGGATCGGTCCCACCCTTGACAGCAGTTGTTCGACATAGCCCCACAGATCGGCTACGCCCGAGCAGTGTACCAATGCGTGTGCAACGGTTTCCTCGTCGCACACGCATCTGGGACAGATCTTTTTGGCGGGGTCCCTACCCGGGCGCCCGTGTCTATAGAGCCATTCTCGAACGTGTAAAGCTCCTCGGTAGCACTGCCAGGCCAGGGACTTCTGGAAGTTGTCCATAGGTCCCGGGCTGAATGTCCTACCGAACAGGCCGGCCAGTTCGTCCTCCTCCATGTCTAGGGCTTCTCCGAGGGCGTCGTCGCACCTGCTGCGTACCAGCCCTCTATAGAATGTTGCGGTGGAGTCTCCACTGATAACCGGATCCGCCTGCCAGAGGGCGGTTAGCGCCTGGGCACACTCAGTGTGCCAGGCGCCCAGTTTTCTCGGTCTTTGCTTGACCCAGGATTGCAGCTCGGTGAGTGAGACGAGTCTGGGAAAGGTTCGTCTCACAAACGAGGCCCACACCGGTTGTCCGGTGAGGAATACGTAGAGGTGCCGTAGCCTTAATGCGTGTTTACGCATCATTAGCCACGGCATCCCCAGCCCTCCTTTCGAAGGGTGTTGACAGCAGATGGATCTCCTCACCATAGGAGCCCGCCTCTTCCAAAGGAATTGGAAGAGCGCGCGCTCCATCTTGGTGAAGGTTTCCCTTGGGCAGGGCACTACGGTCAGGCGGTAGTAGATGACTGACGCTATGTAGGTGTTCGCCACCTCCGCCCGACCTTTCAGGGATAGTTTGCAACTGGCCCACTTCTGGGTCAGTGCAAACACCCTGTTCGTAACCTCCGCCCAGTTTTTCTCCACCTGGAGGTCCGGTCCGAACCAGACCCCGAGCAACTTCACCGGGCCCTCCGTCCAGCGTCCGACGACGCCATCGGAGGGCATCGGTCTGCCCCTCCACGTGCCGAGTTGCAAACCGATCGACTTGTCCCGGTTCAGCTTAGCCCCTGTGAACTTTTCGTACTCCTCCAGTAAGGTGCCGACCGCCTCGATTTCGGAGGCCGTCGACACCATTACTGTCACGTCATCGGCGTAGGCCGACACCGCTTTCCGCAATCCCGGTTCCAAAGGGATGCCCTGCAAAAACTCCAACTTCCGCAGTAGTGGCTCGAGAGTCAACACATACAGAAGGGAGGAGAGAGGGCACCCTTGTGGGATGGACCGCGCGATTTTGAACGGCTCCGAGAGGTAGCCGTTCACCTTGACCCTAGAGCAGATGCGGCTGCTGTGCATAGCAGTGATCCAGCCCCTGAAAACGGGTCCGAAGCCTGCCGCCGCTAGCACCGCATCCAGGTAACCATGGTCGACCCTATCGAACGCCTTAGATTGATCCAAGTTGATCAGAGCCCCACCAAAGCCGGGTTCGTTCCCAACCCTCTCTATGATGTATCGCATGAGGTGGAGGTTGTCATGGATGGACCTGGACGGGATAGCGCATGGCTGCGCATCTCCCACCAGGTTTGCCACGACAAGCGCCAACCTCTTTGCTAGCACCTTGGCCAAAATCTATAACTCTGTATTTAGCAGAGTTATGGGCCTGAAGTTACTTATTTCGTCCCCCTTGTTCTCGTCCTTCCTCACTAGCGTGACTACGCCCTTGGTCACGGTACAGGGAATTCTCCCGTTCTGTCGCCAGTTGCAGTAGACCGCCTCGAGCAATCGGGGAACAAGTCCGGCATAGCTAGATATAATTCGTAAGGAAGACCATCGAGACCCGGGGATTTGCGTTTGCCGCATTGGCTCAGCACATCCTCTATCTCAGCGGCCGAAATCGGCTCCTCGCAGGACTTCGCCTCCCTGTCCGAGAGGCGCGGCAGGCCGTCGAGGTATGGACCGAAGTCCACGTTCCCAACCGGCTCCCCACCCCTCCCGAACAGTCGGGCAAAGTGCCTTTGAAAGGCCTCACACATCTGCTTAGGCTCAAGAATCGCCCGTCCATCCAGGTCTCGCAAAGACCGGATGGTGGATTTAGATCCACTGTTGGCCTCTGTCACGCGGGCCCAGCTAACAGCTTTGGTCCCCTCGTTCCCTAGAGCACGTATTTTACTTCGGACAACGCAGCCTTCGTGCTTCGCGTCGAAAAACTGGCTCAAAGCCTTTCTCGACGCTAGCACTCTGGCCACGTCGCCGCTTCTAATTGCCTCTTCTACTCTATCTATTAGCTCCCTTTCCTTCCTATTCCTATCCGCAGCTAGAACCTTACTAAATTCTATCGAGACTACTCTAATCTCTCTCTTTAGAGATACCCACCACCTGCTGTTGACGATCGCTCCAGTCAACCGTTCCTTAACTAACGTACTAATCCGATTCCTGTAGGCTCTACTTGCCGGCAAGGACAAGTTGAGCTTCCAGTAACCGGGGCCCTGTCTATGAGTTCTGTCAAGGTTGACCATGCAGGTCACTAATTTGTGGTCTGAATAGCCAACCATGCGCATTTTTGGACAACTTAAAAAGTCCTTATCCTTAATTCTAACTAAGAACCTATCTAGGTACGACCTAGATGATCCGCTACGATTTGCCCAAGTCCAGGTTGGCGCAGTCGGAAAATCTAGTCGATATCTATCGGCCAGGTCAAATCGACCGATTAACCCTTTGAGGCTATTACACACCTCTCTATCGGGGCAGGCCCCTACGTAGTCCCAGCATGCATCTAGGATACCATTCCAGTCCCCCACTAATAGCAAGGAGCGGGACGTCCCTAGAAAAGTCTCCAGACGATGGAAGAAGTCCGGCCGCATTGACCCGAAAGGGCTGTAGGCGGCTACCAACCTAAACGCTCCGCCTTTACCACTGCCAAGGTCCAGAACCACTAGTCGACCCTCCGGGTCCAAATGTACCATCTGTGTTGCGAGACCCAGATGTTTTTGCAGCAGAACGACAACTCCACCCCCACCTCCTGGCTGACAGAGAGATGCGTGCATCTCAAAGTCATCAAAGGTGGGGGCCAGCTGTCGCACGTTGCTGATCCGGGCCTCGCAAATAACCATCACATCTATACGTTGTGACCTGAGGTCATTTAGAAGCATTGCTTGCTTCCAAGTTGAGCCCAGGCCACGCGCATTTAAACAGCCTACTCTTAGCATAGCCATGTTGGTGGTGAAGAGAAAAGGCACTTACCTCTCTGCGTCCCGGGTATCGGGCTGCACAATTTCCATTAGGGTGGGGGATGGGTTGTTGGGTGGGGTGGTGGTTTGTGGAAGTGTGGGGGCATCAGTGTGTTGTGTGGTTGGGGAGCTTGGAGTTGTGTGGGTGTTTGGGGAGGGGGTGGGATAGTTTTTTAGGAGGACGCGGTTAATGGGCCCGACGCAGGGGGGACCCACGTCCTCTTTAAAATTGTTTTTTAAAGTTTTATAGGTGTCCTGTGGGGCCTTAATCATTTTGAGGTGGGGGCAATCCCCTGCCTGGGTGAAGTTAGGCCCTTGTGTTTTTATTAGATTGTTGTTGTACACAATGTTTAACAGTTTTTTGTTTCTTGTGTTTATGTAAGTGTATGCATGTTTTTGTTTTTGTGTGGTGTTTTTTGTTTGCTGTTGTTGTGAGCTCTTTTGTGTTGGTGTCAGTGTTATGTTTTGGGGAGGGTTTTTTTTCATTTGTGTGTCTGAGGTGTGTTTTCTTTTTTTCTTTTGATTGTGTGGAAGTGCTCCTCCTCGTCTGACGACGAACTAGGGTCATCTTCCGCGTTATAGATAGATAGATAGATAGATAGATATAGTATTAAGGATGCTATTTATGGTTATGTATATACTAAAACTGTTTATAGTTATATATATTTTAAACCCTAAACAGTGAAAGACAGTAATTTATTACTACCTTATTACCAGTAAGATAAATAGCTCAATGTAATAACATCAGTTGTTCTACAGAGCAGTTATATATATATATATATATATATATATATATATATATATATTAATATTAATATATATATATATATATATATATATATATATATATATATATATATATATATAT
>OZ024740.1:29137644-29245144 GCA_964016885.1 Eledone cirrhosa
AATAGTGAGAAATGGGAAGAGACGGAGGCACTGACAGTGGGAGTTTGGTTCCTTTGTGTTCGGACCTGGTGTATATATATATGTTTCTTATGGTTATGTATAGCTTAATTATACAACGTACAGCTTACCATGATATATAGCTGAATGTTTCAATACAAAGTAGACGGTGTCTTTGGAAATATTCTCCCCTTCCAGAACGGTACCAGTTACCTAAGTTCAAAAATAGCTTTCATTATTTTATTTGTATTTTCTGAGCTCAAACCCCGCAGAGGTTAGCTTTGCCTTTTATCCTTACGGAGTCGATAAAATAAAGTACCAGTAATGCATTGGAGTCGATTTAATCGACTTCCCCTCCACTTCAAATTGCTGGCCTTGTGCCTAAATTAGAAACAATTGTTTTATTTGTTTTTTATTATTTTATTTGCTGCCCTGGTGGCCAATAAAGAAAGCATTATTTTATCTGTATCCAACACACAGTAATCACTGCTACTTATCTTTTAACCAATCACTACACTAGGAAACAAAGTCTTTAACTAGTAAAAAATAAAATTTTGGAAATAAATATCGTGAAGACTGCCGGGATATCTAACGACAAGAAAATATATTGGAGATAAACTTCTAGTTTCTCGTGCACACATTTGAACCAATCTGTGGTGGACCAATCTGCTAAAAATGTTAGTCCAATCTCTTTCATATAATATTTCATTCTGTTTGGAAAGGGAAGGGGATACATTAGACTATACATACGTAGATATCCCTTAAAACAGTGGTCCCTAAACCTCCTGCGCCATGGACCGGTGTCATGCAAGACAATGTCTCCAAGGACAGAGGGGGCGTCAGTGTGGTCACGCGCATAACAAAACACAATAAACAATAAAGTGTATATTATATAATTATATGTTAATTTTCGATTGGCAGTAGCATCGGTAGAGCGTCGGACAACATGTTTTGCAACATATAATTACTTCCGTCTACGTTCTGAGTTCAAATCCTGCGGAGGTTAGCTTTACCTTTCATCCTTACGCGCTCAATAAAATAAAGTACCAGTCACGCACTGGGGTTGATTTAATCGACTTCCCCTCCTCCACAATTGCTGGCCTTGTGCCTAAATTAGAAATAATTATTAATTTAATTATTACATTCATACTGTAAATATAAGTTGAACTGAGTCAATAAACCCTTCAAATTTTATTTATGGAATATATCATATAAATACAGTTTAATAGGAAAAGAAATAAAGAAAATTTAGATTGAAAGAAATGGAATGTAAAATAGGAAAATATTAAGAAAAAAGAGGAAAAAAAAGGGGGGGGGTAAGGACTCTAGCCTCACAGGAGAGGGGTGAAGGATGATTTGTTCTGGGCCTATTGCTCGGCGGTAAAGGGTTATCGCCTCGCGGAAAAGGCCGCAAAAGCATTCTTAGAGTGTGGCTTGGTAATAAAAGATCCGAGGCCCAGCGGTTGGAGACCACAGCCTTAAATATATCCATTGCTATGATATATTTGATCATATGTCTGCTAAATCAGGGTTGACCTGGTACTAAACAACAATAACTGTTTCTACTTTTGGCACAAGGCCAGCAATTATCTCAGTACATTACTGGTACTTTATTTTATCGACTCCGTAAGGATGAAAGGCAAAGTAAACCTCGACTGGATTTGAACTCAGACCGTAAAGGGACGTAACTATGCTGGAAAGTGTTGTATTCCTCTCGGTACTCGCAGAGAAAACACGAGTTATATCAAATAAGTTGTGTATTGTACGAAACAACCTAAACGCCCCTCCTCACAGTAGCAGAATAACATAAAGTAAGTGACAGCAGCAGTCTGTAACCGAGTTTTTAATACCAACGCTGACTGACTGCCCAGGTCACGTGATTCATATGCAAATGTGTGAGCACGTGTAAATTGAATAAAACGAATTTAACAGTCCATACAACAATGAGGTTGTGAGTTCGATTCCCAGTCCATACAACACCTCCCCACCGAAATCGATGCGACAAAAGAAGCATCAACAGCAAAGTCTCTCTGGGGGTTTACGAGTTCTCTTGGACCGTCTTCGATTGTTTGGTCCATACTCTGGAACGGGCAATAAGGTCTTTGGTCTGGTCTGTCTTGGAGTTAGTGACACGATTTCCGAGATCTCCATAGGGTGATCTGTTGCAAATTCAAAAACTGTGTCTACTGCATCACCAGGTTCATTGTCTTCCTCAGTAGTGTACCGCGGTTGCAGCTGTTCCCAGTGTCGTCTCCACACCGGGCCATGAGGTATGACCTTAACGTGGAAGCAGCGAGTACCCAATGACTTTTTAATGATTGCTGGTACCCATCGGGGATCTTTGTCTCGGCGAGGTCCGTAGTACAGTGCATACACAGGATCTCCAGCCTTGTACTGCCTGGTAACCTTAGCGACACCTGCCGAGTCCGGAGTCATCTGAGACTTATATGCTTCCTTAGACTGCTTGCCTTGAGCGATGTGTGCTGGCGAGGGCAGCAGAGAATCAATCCTTGTCCGTATCTGCCGGTGATTCAAAAGTTCACTCGGAGAGAATCCACTGGATGTCGGTGTTCTCCGGTACTGCATCAAGAACTCTTGAAGTGCTCGCTTTGGCGGAAGAGAAGTCTTCCTCGGAGCTTGTTTGAAGGTCTGCACCAAACGTTCCGCTGCTCCGTTGGTAGCTGGGTGGTAAGGTGCCCCTGTCAGGTGCGTGATCCCACGTTCTTTGCACCAGCTCTGGAACTCCTCAGAAATAAAAGTTGGTGCGTTATCGGTGACTAGCGTGTGAGGAAATCCGAAGTGCGCAAAGTCTTCTTCAAGCAGATCTAAAGTGGCTCTGGAGGACGTGGATGACGTAGGATGAATGCATGGATACTTGGAATAAGCATCCGTGATGACCAACCAATTACTGCCCATGAAATTTATTGCGTGATCCAGGTGTAAGCGGCTCCAAGGCTTTTCAGGTAACATCCATGGGTGAACTGGAGACTTGGATGGCTGGTTTTGATGTTCACCACACGAATCACATTGTCGACTGGTTTTCTCTATAGCAGCATCGATACCAGGCCAATAAACAGCAGTTCTTGCCAATTGTTTCATGCACTCCATGCCAAAGTGTCCGAGATGCAGAAGATTGAGGATCTTTGGCTGTAAGCTATGTGGAATCACAACTCTCGATCCATGGATAAGGCATCCGTGGCAGATACTGAGTGAATCCGATAACTTCCGGAACTTATTGACTTCGTCATTGATCTCAGTATTCTTTGGTGGCCAGCCTTCACGGACGTAGCGTATCACTGTAGATATCACTGGATCTTTCCCTGACTCTTGACGGAGGACGTTAGCATCGATAGGTTGGACTTGAAGACTGAGAGCTTTGATGGCGCACACCATGTCCATGTCTTCACCATTTTCCTTCCTGTCAAAGTCGACGTCATTACCAAATGGCAAGCGACTGAGGGCATCTGCATTGCCATGATCCGCTGTTTTCCGATATTCGATGGTGTAGTCAAATTGGTTCAGCCACAGGGCCCACCGTGCTAGTCGGTTAGCAGCGAGAAGTGGCGTCCCTTTCCTCGGACTGAACAGTGATGTCAGTGGCTTGTGGTCAGTTACGAGTATAAACTGATGTCCGTACAGATACTGATAGAACTTCTGCAAGCGAAATATGATGGCCAGGGCTTCCTTTTGAATTTGGCCGTAGTTACGCTGTGCAGAAGTAAGAGTCTTGGACACATTGGATATTGGGCGCTCGCTTCCATCAGTATACCTATGAAACAGGACTGCTCCAATTCCAACGTTTGACGCGTCGCAAGCCAGTCCCAAAGTTTTGTTTGGATCGAAGTGTATCAGAACTCGATCCGATGAAAGCACATTTTTCGACTGATCGAAAGCTGACTATTCTTCATCTCCCCACTTCCAAGTAGTCGTTTTTTTCGTAAGGCAATAGAGTGGCTCTGCCATGCTGGCCAGGTTTGGGATAAACTTTCCATAGAACTGAACTGAACCCAGGAAAGACTTCAAGCTTGAGACGTTCGTTGGAGGTGGCATCTTTAAAACTGCTTCGACCTTGGATCCCTTCGCGATCCCTTCAGCCGACAAGGTGTGTCCAAGGTATTCCACACTGGGTAGTGCAAACTGGCACTTGTCACGGCGACATCTGAGTCCTTTGTCGCACAGACGTGTGAGCAGACACTTTAGGTTGTTCAGGTGATCGTTTGCATCTTTCCCACTGACGAGCATGTCATCCTGGAAGACGGCCACACCAGGTAGATCTTGAGTCAGGTTTTCCATGATCTCCTGAAAGTAACCAGGTGCTGACTTGATTCCGAAAGGGAGTCGTTCCTGCAGGAGCACCCCACGTTGAGCGCTGAGTGCAGGCCTTCTTTGACTTTCTGGAGCCAGCTTGATCTGATTATAAGAATCAGCAAGATCAATCTTTGTGTATCCGAATCCACCTCTGAGCTTCTGCATCAGTTCCTCTGGGAGTAGCATTGGATGACGATGATCTGCAAGTTGGTCATTAATTCCCACAGAGTAGTCACCACAAATCCGTAGTTTGGGCTTCAGGTTGCCTGAAGTATGTGCTTTACGAATCGGTACCACTAGCGTTCCGTATTCGTTGAACTGTACTGGCTTCCAGATTCCTTTGGCGATGCCTTCTTCGTAACCTTTGGCCAGGTCATCACGAAGAGCAAACGGGACCGGGCGTGCCTTGTGAAAGACCGGTGTCGCGTCCGACTTGAACTTCACTTCCAGTTCGAAGTCATTAAGACATCCCAATTCTTGCTTGAAGAGATCTGGGAATTCATCACACATGTTGTGACAATCTCGTTGCATGGAAATATAGGGCTCATTTGAGGTCTTTGGATGTATCACTTCTGCATCCTCACTCTTGGCCTGGCTGTCTATGCTTTTCAATCCTAGAGCATTGTCCACGGAAATTCCCAGAGTCTGGATAGCGTTTCGTCCCAGCAAATTAAGATCAGAGACCTTGGTGACGATGTAGGGTATTGAATTCCGTTTACCGGTCGTTGGATCCTTGGTTTGGCCTATGAAAGTTCCCAGAACGGGCAGGTCGTGCTTGCTGGCAGATTCAAACCGATGTTTGACATCTTGCAGCTTCGGTTTTCTTAATTGTTTCCAAACTGACAAGGAAACAAAATTGCCTGTAGTAGCTGTGTCCAATTCCATTGTGAAAAGTCTGTTCTGGATTGTTATTGGCACATTCAAACTATGAGTATCGTAGGGAACTTCACCAAGGATCGCCTTGACTAGCTCAGCTTTCGTGATTCTTTTCACGTAATTCTGTGAGCGATGATTACGTTGCTGATGTTGTTTCTTTCTACACACCGCTTGCAAATGTCCCTTTTTGTCACAAAAATGGCATTTGGCTTCTTTGAAGGGGAAGTCTGTCGCTTTGTGGGCCTTTCCACATCGGTAGCACATCTCCTGGTCTGTGGAATAAGACTGCTGATGGTTCTTTCGAGGACCATTGTTCTTGTTCTGCTGGACCTTGTAGACTTGCTTGGTTTTGGAACCGTAAACAGTTTCCTTGGCAAACTTTGCTGCGTCTTCGGTCCCGATGGCAACTTGGACCACACGGGCGAAATCTAGTTCTGTATCCTCGATCTTGAAAATAGCCTTCAACACAGCTTCATTATTGACAGAAGTGGATTGGCAGTATCGGTAGAAGGTCGGACGCCATACTTTCCAGCATAGTTACGTCCCTTTACGATCTGAGTTCAAATCCCGCCGAGGTTGACTTTGCCTTTCATCCTTACGGGGTCGATAAAATAAAGTACCAGTAATGCACTGGGTAATTGCTGGCCTTGTGCCTAAAGTAGAAACAATTATTGACAGAACATATAAATCTCTGTCTTAGAGCTTCATCTTGTGGTTTTGTGATCGAAGGAAAATCACAGGTAGCTGCATCCTGACGTATACGTGCTGCCAGCTCCTGGAGAGTTTCGCCTGGCTTCCGTTGCATGTCACTCCAGAACTTGAAACGTTCTCTCACAATAAAAAGTTTTGGGTCGAAATGTTCTTTCATGAAGTCAACAATTTAGTCCATTGTCAACTTATTGATATACTTAGGCTGATTTTGTTGAGCAGCCAGATTTGCAAGTTGTTTGTAGATAGCAGCCGTCAAATTAGTCAGGAACACTTGTGCCATGCGTTGCTCGGGTACAGCGTTAGCAGCCACAAACGTGCAGAATCTTGACCACTAATCAGGCCATTGTTCCGTTGTTGAATCAAAAGCAGCAAATGGTGGGATGAATACTGTTGGTGTCGAAGTAAATGGCGACGCCAATAAACTCTGTTGTTCAGAATCTCGAGCACCAAACTGTTTTATCAGAGTGTCCATATCTTTCTTGTGTTGTTGAATTTGTTGTTCCATCTGTTCTCTAAACAACTTTATTAGCTCCGCTGTTTGTTGTTCCACCATGTTTTTATGATAAACAATTTCCTGGCAATGTAGGTAAATCCTATCGGCAATGTAGGGAAAAAAATACACCAACAACACCAACAACACCAACAAAATCAACAACACCAACAGCAACATCCCAAACAACAACACCAACAACAACACCAACAACAACAACAACAACAACAACAACACCAACAACACCAACAACAACACCAGAAACACCAACTACACCAACACCAAAAACAGCAACAACACCAATAACACCAACAACACCAACAACACCAACACCAACAACACCAACAACAACACCAACAACAAAAACACCAACAACACCAACAACACCAACAACAACACCAACAACACCAACAACACCAACAACATCACCAACAACAACACCAACAACACCAACAACACCAACAGCAACACCAACAACACTAACAACACCAACAACACCAACAACAACAACACCAACAACACCAACAACAACAACAACAACACCAACAACACGAACAACACCAACACCAAAACCCCAACAACACCAACAACACAACAACACCAACACCAACATCCCAAACAACAACAACACCAACAACACCAACACCAACAACAACAACACCAACAACACCAACAACAACAACACCAACAACACCAACAACACCAACACCAACAACACCAACAATACCAACAATAACACCAACACGAACAACACCAACAACGCCAACAACACCAACCATACCAACAACACCAACAACACCATCACCAACACCAACAACACCAACAACACCAACATCCCAAACAACAACAACACCAACAACACCAACCATACCAACAACACCAACAACACCAACACCAACAACAACAACACCAACAACACCATCAACAACAACACCAACAACACCAACAACACCAACAACACCAACAACAACACCAGCACCAACAACAACACCAACAACAACAACACCAACAGCACCAACAAGAACACCAACACCAAAGACACAAACAACACCATCAACACCAACACCAACATCCCAAAAAACAACAACACCAACAACAACACCAACAACACCAACACCAACAACACCAACAACAGCACCAACAACAACAACACCAACAACACCAACAACACCAATAAGACCAATAGCAACAACAACAACACCAACAACACCAACACCAACACCAACAACAACACCAACAACACCAACACCAACATCCCAAACAGCAACACCAACAACAACACCAACAACAACAACACCAACAACACCAACAACACCAACAACAACACCAACACCAACAACACAAACAACACCAACAACACCAACAACACCAACAACACCAACACCAACAACACCAACAACAACACCAACAACAACAACACCAACAACGCCAACAACACCAACAGCACCAACAACACCAACAACAACACCAACATCACCAACACCAACAAGGCCAACAACACCAACAACACCAACACCAACATCCCAAACAACAACGACACCAACAACAACACCAACAACACCAACAACACCAACACCAACAACACCAACAAAAGCACCAACAACAACAACACCAACAAAACCAACAACACCAACAACACCAACAACAATAACAACAACACCAACAACACCAACACCTACATCCCACACAACAACACCAACAACAACACCAACAACAACAACACCAACAACACAAATAACACCAACAACAACACCAACAACACCAACTACACAAACACCAACAACACCAACAACACCAACAACACCAACAACACCAACACCAACATCCCAAACAACACCAACAACACTAACAACACCTACACCAACAACAACAACAACACCAACAACACCAACAACAACAACAACAACAACACCAACAACACCAACATCCCAAACAACAACAACAACACCAACAACAACACCAATAACACCAACACCAACAACAACACCAACAACAAAACCAACAACACCAACACTAACACCAACAACACCAACACCAACACCAACAACACCAACACCAACAACAACAAAACAAACACCAACAACACCACCAACACCAACATCAACACCAACAAAAACAACACCAACAACACCAACACCAACGACACCAACAACACCACCAACAACAAAAACACCAACATCACCAACAACACCAACAACAACACCAACAAAACCAACAACAACAACAACAACAACACCAACAACACCAACATCCCAAACAACAACAACAACACCAACAACAACACCAATAACACCAACACCAACAACAACACCAACAACAAAACCAACAACACCAACACTAACACCAACAACACCAACACCAACACCAACAACACCAACACCAACAACAACAAAACAAACACCAACAACACCACCAACACCAACATCAACACCAACACAAACAACACCAACAACACCAACACCAACGACACCAACAACACCACCAACAACAAAAACACCAACATCAACAACAACACCAACAACAACACCAACAACACCATCAACACCAAAAACACCACAACAACAACACCAACAACACCAACAACACCAACAACAACACCAACAACACCAACAACACCAACAACACCAACACCAATAACCCCAACAACACCAACAACACCAACAACACCAACAACAATAACAACAACACCAACAACACCAACACCAACATCCCACACAACAACAACTACACAAACAACAACACCAACACCAACAACACCAACAACACCAACAACAACACCAACAACACCATCACCAACATCCCAAACAACAACACCAACAACAACACCAACAACAACAACACCAACAACAACAATAACACCAACAACAACACCAACAACACCAACTACACCAACACTAACAACACCAACAACACCAACAACACCAACAACACCAACACCAACATCCCAAACAACACCAACAACACTAACAACACCAACACCAACAACAACATCAACACCAACAATACCAACAACAACAACAACGACAACAACACCAATAAAACCAACACCAACAACAACACCAACTACAACACCAACAACACCAACAACACCAACACTAACACGAACAACACCAACACCAACACCAACAACACCAACACCAACAACAACAACACCAACACCAACAACACCACCAACACCAACATCAACACCAACACAAACAACACCAACAACACTAACACCAACAACACCAACAACACCACCAACAACATAAACACCAACATCACCAACAACACCAACAACAACACCAACAACACCATCAACACCAAAAACACCACAACAACAACACCAACAACACCAACAACACCAACAACAACACCAACAAAACCAACAACACCAACAACACCAACAACAATAACCCCAACAACACCAACAACACCAACAACACCAACACCAACAACACCAAAAATACCAACAATAACACCAACACGAACAACACCAACAACGCCAACAACACCAACCATACCAACAACACCAACAACACCATCACCAACACCAACAACACCAACAACACCAACATCCCAAACAACAACAACACCAACAACACCAACCATACCAACAACAACAACAACACCAACAACACCAACCATACCAACAACACCAACAACACCAACACCAACAACAACAACACCAACAACACCAACAACAACAACACCAGCACCAACAAGAACACCAACAACAACAACACCAACAGCACCAACAAGAACACCAACACCAAAGACACAAACAACACCATCAACACCAATACCAACATCCCAAAAAACAACAACACCAACAACAACACCAACAACACCAACACCAACAACACCAACAACAGCACCAACACCAACAACACCAACAACACCAACAACACCAATAAGACCAATAGCAACAACAACAACACCAACAACACCAACACCAACACCAACAACAACACCAACAACACCAACACCAACATCCCAAACAACAACACCAACAACAACACCAACTACAACAACACCAACAACACCAACAACACCAACAACAACACCAACACCAACAACACAAACAACACCAACAACACCAACAACACCAACAACACCAACACCAACAACACCAACAACAACACCAACAACAACAACACCAACAACGCCAACAGCACCAACAGCACCAACAACACCAACAACAACACCAACATCACCAACACCAACAAGGCCAACAACACCAACAACACCAACACCAACATCCCAAACAACAACGACACCAACAACAACACCAACAACACCAACAACACCAACACCAACAACACCAACAAAAGCACCAACAACAACAACACCAACAAAACCAACAACACCAACAACACCAACAACAATAACAACAACACCAACAACACCAACACCTACATCCCACACAACAACAACTACACAAACAACACCAACAACACCAACACCAACAACAACAACAACACCAACAACACCAACATCCCAAACAACAACAACAACACCAACAACAACACCAATAACACCAACACCAACAACAACACCAACAACAAAACCAACAACACCAACACTAACACCAACAACACCAACACCAACACCAACAACACCAACACCAACACCAACAACAACAAAACAAACACCAACAACACCACCAACACCAACATCAACACCAACAAAAACAACACCAACAACACCAACACCAACGACACCAACAACACCACCAACAACAAAAACACCAACATCACCAACAACACCAACAACAACACCAACAAAACCAACAACAACAACAACAACAACACCAACAACACCAACATCCCAGACAACAACAACAACACCAACAACAACACCAATAACACCAACACCAACAACAACACCAACAACAAAACCAACAACACCAACACTAACACCAACAACACCAACACCAACAGCAACAACACCAACACCAACAACAACAAAACAAACACCAACAACACCACCAACACCAACATCAACACCAACACAAACAACACCAACAACACCAACACCAACGACACCAACAACACCACCAACAACAAAAACACCAACATCACCAACAACACCAACAACAACACCAACAACACCATCAACACCAAAAACACCACAACAACAACACCAACAACACCAACAACACCAACAACAACACCAACAACACCAACAACACCAACAACACCAACACCAATAACCCCAACAACACCAACAACACCAACAACACCAACAACACCAACAACAATAACAACAACACCAACAACACCAACACCAACATCCCACACAACAAGAACTACACAAACAACAACACCAACACCAACAACACCAACAACACCAACAACAACACCAACAACACCATCACCAACATCCCAAACAACAACACCAACAACAACACCAACAACAACAAAACCAACAACAACAATAACACCAACAACAACACCAACAACACCAACTACACCAACACTAACAACACCAACAACACCAACAACACCAACAACACCAACACCAACATCCCAAACAACACCAACAACACTAACAACACCAACACCAACAACAACAACAACACCAACAATACCAACAACAACAACAACACCAATAAAACCAACACCAACAACAACACCAACAACAACACCAACAACACCAACAACACCAACACTAACACGAACAACACCAACACCAACACCAACAACACCAACACCAACAACAACAACACCAACACCAACAACACCACCAACACCAACATCAACACCAACACAAACAACACCAACAACACTAACACCAACAACACCAACAACACCACCAACAACATAAACACCAACATCACCAACAACACCAACAACAACACCAACAACACCATCAACACCAAAAACACCACAACAACAACACCAACAACACCAACAACACCAACAACAACACCAACAAAACCAACAACACCAACAACACCAACAACAATAACCCCAACAACACCAACAACACCAACAACACCAACACCAACAACCCAAACATCAACAACACCAACAACACCAACACCAACAACACCAACAACAACACCAACAACACCAACACCAACAACACCAACACCAACAACACTAATAACAACACCAACACCAACATCAACGACACCAACAACAACAACACCAACAACACCAACAACACCAACAACAACACCAACAACACCAACAACACAAACAGCACCAACAACACCAACCACGACACCAACAACACCAACACCAACAACACCAACAACACCAACAACACCAACACCAACATCCAAAACAACAATAACAACACCAACAACAACACCAACAACACCAACACCAACAACACCAACAACAGCACCAACAACAACAACACCAACAACACCAACAACACCAACAACACCAACAACAACAACAACAACACCAACAACACAAACACCAACATCCCACACAACAACAACAACACCAACAACAACACCAACAACACCAACACCAACAACACCAACAACAACACCAACAACACCAACAACACCAACAACAACACCAACAACACCAACACCAACATCCCAAACAACAACACCAACAACAACACCAACAACAACAACACCAACAACACCAACAACACCAACAACAACACCAACACCAACAACACAAACAACACCAACAACACCAACAACACCAACAACACCAACAACACCAACAACAACAACACCAACAACGCCAACAACACCAACAGCACCAACAACACCAACAACAACACCAACATCACCAACACCAACAACACCAACACCAACATCCCAAACAACAACGACACCAACAACAACACCAACAACACCAACAACACCAGCACCAACAACACCAACAAAAGCACCAACAACAACAACACCAACAAAACCAACAACACCAACAACACCAACAACAATAACAACAACACCAACAACACCAACACTTACATCCCACACAACAACAACTACACAAACAACACCAACAACACCAACACCAACAACACCAACAACAACAAAAACAACACCATCACCAACATCCCAAACAACAACACCAACAACAACACCAACAACAACAACACCAACAACACCAATAACACCAACAACAACACCAACAACACCAACTACACAAACACCAACAACACCAACAACACCAACAACACCAACACCAACATCCCAAACAACACCAACAACACTAACAACACCTACACCAACAACAACAACAACACCAACAACACCAACAACAACAACAACAACAACACCAACAACACCAACATCCCAAACAACAACAACAACACCAACAACAACACCAATAACACCAACACCAACAACAACACCAACAACAAAACCAACAACACCAACACTAACACCAACAACACCAACACCAACAACACCAACACCAACAACAACAAAACAAACACCAACAACACCACCAACACCAACATCAACACCAACACAAACAACACCAACAACACCAACACCAACGACACCAACAACACCACCAACAACAAAAACACCAACATCACCAACAACACCAACAACAACACCAACAACACCATCAACACCAAAAACACCACAACAACAACACCAACAACACCAACAACACCAACAACAACACCAACAACACCAACAACACCAACAACACCAACACCAATAACCCCAACAACACCAACAACACCAACAACACCAACAACACCAACAACAATAACAACAACACCAACAACACCAACACCAACATCCCACACAACAACAACTACACAAACAACAACACCAACACCAACAACACCAACAACACCAACAACAATACCAACAACACCATCACCAACATCCCAAACAACAACACCAACAACAACACCAACAACAACAACACCAACAACAACAATAACACCAACAACAACACCAACAACACCAACTACACCAATACTAACAACACCAACAACACCAACAACACCAACACCAACAACACCAACAAAAGCACCAACAACAACAACACCAACAAAACCAACAACACCAACAACACCAACAACAATAACAACAACACCAACAACACCAACACCTACATCCCACACAACAACAACTACACAAACAACACCAACAACACCAACACCAACAACACCAACAACAACAAAAACAACACCATCACCAACATCCCAAACAACAACACCAACAACAACACCAACAACAACAACACCAACAACACCAATAACACCAACAACAACACCAACAACACCAACTACACAAACACCAACAACACCAACAACACCAACAACACCAACAACACCAACACCAACATCCCAAACAACACCAACAACACTAACAACACCTACACCAACAACAACAACAACACCAACAACACCAACAACAACAACAACAACAACACCAACAACACCAACATCCCAAACAACAGCAACAACACCAACAACAACACCAATAACACCAACACCAACAACAACACCAACAACAAAACCAACAACACCAACACTAACACCAACAACACCAACACCAACACCAACAACACCAACACCAACAACAACAAAACAAACACCAACAACACCACCAACACCAACATCAACACCAACACAAACAACACCAACAACACCAACACCAACGACACCAACAACACCACCAACAACAAAAACACCAACATCACCAACAACACCAACAACAACACCAACAACACCAACAACAACAACAACAACACCAACAACACCAACATCCCAAACAACAACAACAACACCAACAACAACACCAATAACACCAACACCAACAACAACACCAACAACAAAACCAACAACACCAACACTAACACCAACAACACCAACACCAACACCAACAATACCAACACCAACAACAACAATACAAACACCAACAACACCACCAACACCAACATCAACACCAACACAAACAACACCAACAACACCAACACCAACGACACCAACAACACCACCAACAACAAAAACACCAACATCACCAACAACACCAACAACAACAACACCATCAACACCAAAAACACCACAACAACAACACCAACAACACCAACAACACCAACAACAACACCAACAACACCAACAACACCAACAACACCAACAACACCAACACCAATAACCCCAACAACACCAACAACACCAACAACACCAACAACACCAACAACAATAACAACAACACCAACAACACCAACACCAACATCCCACACAACAACAACTACACAAACAACAACACCAACACCAACAACACCAACAACACCAACAACAACAACACCAACAACACCAACAACACCAACAACAACACCAACAACACCAACAACACCAACAGCACCAGCAACACCAACCACGACACCAACAACACCAACACCAACAACACCAACAACACCAACAACACCAACAACACCAACACCAACATCCAAAACAACAATAACACCAACAACAACACCAACAACACCAACACCAACAACACCAACAACAGCACCAACAACAACAACACCAGCAACACCAACAACACCAACAACACCAACAACAACAACAACAACACCAACAACTCAAACACCAACATCCCACACAACAACAACAACACCAACAACAACACCAACAACACCAACACCAACAACACCAACAACAACACCAACAACACCAACAACACCAACAACAACACCAACAACACCAACACCAACATCCCAAACAACAACACCAACAACAACACCAACAACAACAACACCAACAACACCAACAACACCAACAACAACACCAACACCAACAACACAAACAACACCAACAACACCAACAACACCAACAACACCAACACCAACAACACCAACAACAACACCAACAACAACAACACCAACAACGCCAACAACACCAACAGCACCAACAACACCAACAACAACACCAACATCACCAACACCAACAAGGCCAACAACAACAACAACACCACACCAACATCCCAAACAACAACGACACCAACAAAACACCAACAACACCAACAACACCAACACCAACAACACCAACAAAAGCACCAACAACAACAACACCAACAAAACCAACAACACCAACAACACCAACAACAATAACAACAACACCAACAACACCAACACCTACATCCCACACAACAACAACTCCACAAACAACACGAACAACACCAACACCAACAACACCAACAACAACAAAAACAACACCATCACCAACATCCCAAACAACAACACCAACAACAACACCAACAACAACAACACCAACAACACCAATAACACCAACAACAACACCAACAACACCAACTACACAAACACCAACAACACCAACAACACCAACAACACCAACAACACCAACACCAACATCCCTAACAACACCAACAACACTAACAACACCTACACCAACAACAACAATAACACCAACAACACCAACAACAACAACAACAACAACACCAACAACACCAACATCCCAAACAACAACAACAACACCAACAACAACACCAATAACACCAACACCAACAACAGCACCAACAACAAAACCAACAACACCAACACTAACACCAACAACACCAACACCAACACCAACATCCCAAACAACACCAACAACACTAACAACACCAACACCAACAACAACAACAACACCAACAATACCAACAACAACAACAACGACAACAACACCAATAAAACCAACACCAACAACAACACCAACAACAACACCAACAACACCAACAACACCAACACTAACACGAACAACACCAACACCAACACCAACAACACCAACACCAACAACAACAACACCAACACCAACAACACCACCAACACCAACATCAACACCAACACAAACAACACCAACAACACTAACACCAACAACACCAACAACACCACCAACAACATAAACACCAACATCACCAACAACAACAACACCAACAACACCATCAACACCAAAAACACCAACAACAATAACCCCAACAACACCAACAACACCAACAACACCAACACCAACAACCCAAACATCAACAACACCAACAACACCAACACCAACAACACCAACAACAACACCAACAACACCAACACCAACAACACCAACACCAACAACACTAATAACAACACCAACACCAACATCAACAACACCAACAACAACAACACCAACAACACCAACAACACCAACAACAACACCAACAACACCAACAACACCAACAGCACCAGCAACACCAACCACGACACCAACAACACCAACACCAACAACACCAACAACACCAACAACACCAACAACACCAACACCAACATCCAAAACAACAATAACAACACCAACAACAACACCAACAACACCAACACCAACAACACCAACAACAGCACCAACAACAACAACACCAGCAACACCAACAACACCAACAACACCAACAACAACAACAACAACACCAACAACACAAACACCAACATCCCACACAACAACAACAACACCAACAACAACACCAACAACACCAACACCAACAACACCAACAACAACACCAACAACACCAACAACACCAACAACAACACCAACAACACCAACACCAACATCCCAAACAACAACACCAACAACAACACCAACAACAACAACACCAACAACACCAACAACACCAACAACAACACCAATACCAACAACACAAACAACACCAACAACACCAACAACACCAACAACACCAACACCAACAACACCAACAACAAC
This sequence comes from Eledone cirrhosa, assembly GCA_964016885.1. NCBI lineage: Eukaryota > Metazoa > Mollusca > Cephalopoda > Octopoda > Eledonidae > Eledone > Eledone cirrhosa. Next base: position 29,155,670 of record OZ024740.1, read on the forward strand.
ACCAACAACAACAACACCAACAACGCCAACAACACCAACAGCACCAACAACACCAACAACAACACCAACATCACCAACACCAACAAGGCCAACAACACCAACAACACCACACCAACATCCCAAACAACAACGACACCAACAACAACACCAACAACACCAACAACACCAACACCAACAACACCAACAAAAGCACCAACAACAACAACACCAACAAAACCAACAACACCAACAACACCAACAACAATAACAACAACACCAACAACACCAACACCTACATCCCACACAACAACAACTACACAAACAACACGAACAACACCAACACCAACAACACCAACAACAACAAAAACAACACCATCACCAACATCCCAAACAACAACACCAACAACAACACCAACAACAACAACACCAACAACACCAATAACACCAACAACAACACCAACAACACCAACTACACAAACACCAACAACACCAACAACACCAACAACACCAACAACACCAACACCAACATCCCTAACAACACCAACAACACTAACAACACCTACACCAACAACAACAATAACACCAACAACACCAACAACAACAACAACAACAACACCAACAACACCAACATCCCAAACAACAACAACAACACCAACAACAACACCAATAACACCAACACCAACAACAGCACCAACAACAAAACCAACAACACCAACACTAACACCAACAACACCAACACCAACACCAACATCCCAAACAACACCAACAACACTAACAACACCAACACCAACAACAACAACAACACCAACAATACCAACAACAACAACAACGACAACAACACCAATAAAACCAACACCAACAACAACACCAACAACAACACCAACAACACCAACAACACCAACACTAACACGAACAACACCAACACCAACACCAACAACACCAACACCAACAACAACAACACCAACACCAACAACACCACCAACACCAACATCAACACCAACACAAACAACACCAACAACACTAACACCAACAACACCAACAACACCACCAACAACATAAACACCAACATCACCAACAACAACAACACCAACAACACCATCAACACCAAAAACACCAACAACAATAACCCCAACAACACCAACAACACCAACAACACCAACACCAACAACCCAAACATCAACAACACCAACAACACCAACACCAACAACACCAACAACAACACCAACAACACCAACACCAACAACACCAACACCAACAACACTAATAACAACACCAACACCAACATCAACAACACCAACAACAACAACACCAACAACACCAACAACACCAACAACAACACCAACAACACCAACAACACCAACAGCACCAGCAACACCAACCACGACACCAACAACACCAACACCAACAACACCAACAACACCAACAACACCAACAACACCAACACCAACATCCAAAACAACAATAACAACACCAACAACAACACCAACAACACCAACACCAACAACACCAACAACAGCACCAACAACAACAACACCAGCAACACCAACAACACCAACAACACCAACAACAACAACAACAACACCAACAACACAAACACCAACATCCCACACAACAACAACAACACCAACAACAACACCAACAACACCAACACCAACAACACCAACAACAACACCAACAACACCAACAACACCAACAACAACACCAACAACACCAACACCAACATCCCAAACAACAACACCAACAACAACACCAACAACAACAACACCAACAACACCAACAACACCAACAACAACACCAACACCAACAACACAAACAACACCAACAACACCAACAACACCAACAACACCAACACCAACAACACCAACAACAACACCAACAACAACAACACCAACAACGCCAACAACACCAACAGCACCAACAACACCAACAACAACACCAACATCACCAACACCAACAAGGCCAACAACACCAACAACACCACACCAACATCCCAAACAACAACGACACCAACAACAACACCAACAACACCAACAACACCAACACCAACAACACCAACAAAAGCACCAACAACAACAACACCAACAAAACCAACAACACCAACAACACCAACAACAATAACAACAACACCAACAACACCAACACCTACATCCCACACAACAACAACTACACAAACAACACCAACAACACCAACACCAACAACACCAACAACAACAAAAACAACACCATCACCAACATCCCAAACAACAACACCAACAACAACACCAACAACAACAACACCAACAACACCAATAACACCAACAACAACACCAACAACACCAACTACACAAACACCAACAACACCAACAACACCAACAACACCAACAACACCAACACCAACATCCCAAACAACACCAACAACACTAACAACACCTACACCAACAACAACAACAACACCAACAACACCAACAACAACAACAACAACAACACCAACAACACCAACATCCCAAACAACAACAACAACACCAACAACAACACCAATAACACCAACACCAACAACAACACCAACAACAAAACCAACAACACCAACACTAACACCAACAACACCAACACCAACACCAACAACACCAACACCAACAACAACAAAACAAACACCAACAACACCACCAACACCAACATCAACACCAACACAAACAACACCAACAACACCAACACCAACGACACCAACAACACCACCAACAACAAAAACACCAACATCACCAACAACACCAACAACAACACCAACAACACCATCAACACCAAAAACACCACAACAACAACACCAACAACACCAACAACACCAACAACAACACCAACAACACCAACAACACCAACACCAATAACCCCAACAACACCAACAACACCAACAACACCAACAACACCAACAACAACAACAACACCAACAACACCAACACCAACATCCCACACAACAACAACTACACAAACAACAACACCAACACCAACAACACCGACAACACCAACAACACCAACAACACCATCACCAACATCCCAAACAACAACACCAACAACAACACCAACAACAACAACACCAACAACAACAATGACACCAACAACAACACCCACAACACCAACTACACCAACACTAACAACACCAACAACACCAACAACACCAACAACACCAACACCAACATCCCAAACAACACCAACAACACTAACAACACCAACACCAACAACAACAACAACACCAACAATACCAACAACAACAACAACGACAACAACACCAATAAAACCAACACCAACAACAACACCAACAACAACACCAACAACACCAACAACACCAACACTAACACGAACAACACCAACACCAACACCAACAACACCAACACCAACAACAACAACACCAACACCAACAACACCACCAACACCAACATCAACACCAACACAAACAACACCAACAACACTAACACCAACAACACCAACAACACCACCAACAACATAAACACCAACATCACCAACAACACCAACAACAACACCAACAACACCATCAACACCAAAAATACCACAACAACAACACCAACAACACCAACAACACCAACAACAACACCAACAACACCAACAACACCAACAACACCAACAACAATAACCCCAACAACACCAACAACACCAACAACACCAACACCAACAACCCAAACATCAACAACACCAACAACACCAACACCAACAACACCAACAACAACACCAACAACACCAACACCAACAACACCAACACCAACAACACTAATAACAACACCAACATCAACAACACCAACAACAACAACACCAACAACACCAACAACACCAACAGCACCAACAACACCAACCACGACACCAACAACACCAACACCAACAACACCAACAACACCAACAACACCAACAACACCAACAACACCAACACCTATATCCAAAACAACAATAACAACACCAACAACAACACCAACAACACCAACACCAACAACACCAACAACAGCACCAACAACAACAACACCAGCAACACCAACAACACCAACAAAACCAACAACAACAACAACAACACCAACAACACAAACACCAACATCCCACATAACAACAACAACACCAACAACAACACCAACAACACCAACACCAACAACACCAACAACAACACCAACAACACCAACAACACCAACAACAACACCAACAACAACAACACCAACAACACCAACACCAACATCCCAAACAACAACACCAACAACAACAACAACAACACCAACAACACCAACAACAACACCAACAACACCAACTACACCAACACCAACAACACCAACAACACCAATAACACCAACAACACCAACAACATCCCAAACGTCAACAACAACACCAACAACAACACCAACAACCCCAAGACCAACAACAACACCAACAACAACACCAACAACACCAACACCAACAACACCAACGCCAACAACAACAACAACACCAACACCTACACCAAGAACACCAACAACACCAACAACAACACCAACAACACCAACAACACCAAAAACACCAACAACACCAACACCAACACCAACAACACCAACACCAACAACACCACCAACACCAACAACACCAACGACACCAAGACCATCGACACCAACAACAACACCAACAACAAAAACACCAACAACACCAACAACACCAACAACAACACCAACAACACCAACAACACCACCAACAACAACACCAGCAACACCAACAACACTAACAACAACACAAACAACACCTACAACACCAACAACACCAACAACACCAACACCATAACCCCAACAACACCAACAACACAACAACACCAACACCAACATCCCAAACAACAACAACACCAACAACACCAACACCAACAACAACAACACCAACAACACCAACAACAACAACACCAGCAACACCAACAACACCAACACCAACAACACCAACAACACAAACAATAACACCAACACGAACAACACCAACAACGCCAACAACACCAACCACACCAACAACACCAACAACACCATCACCAACACCAACAGCTCCAACAACACCAACAACAACACCAACACCAACAACACCAACAACACCAACACCAACAACACCAACAGCAGCAAAAACAACAACAACACAAACAACACCAAAACCAACAACACCAACAACACCAACAACAACACCAACACCAACAACACCAACAACACCAACACCAACAACAACAACAACAACAACAACCAACAACACCAACAACACCAACAACACCAACAACAACACCAGCAACACCAACAACACCAACAACACCAACAACACCAACAACACCAACAACAACACCAACAACACCAACAACACCAACAACACCAACAACACCAACAACAACAGCAACAACAACAAAACCAACAACACCAACAACACCAACACCAACAACCCCAACAACACCAACAACACCAACAACACCAACACTAACAACACCAACAACACCAACACCAACATCCCAAACAACAACAACAACACCAACAACAACACCAACAACACCAACACCAAAAACACCAACAACAATACCAGCACAAACAACAACAGCAGCAACAACAACACCAACAACACCAACAAGAACAACAACACCAACAACACCAACTCCAGCAACACCAACAACAACACTATCACAAACAACAACAACAACAACAACAACACCAACAGAACCAACAACACCAACAACAACAACAACAACAACACCAACAACACCAACAGAACCAACAACACCAAAAACAACACCAACAACACCAACACCAACAACACCAACAACACCAACAACACCAACACCAACATCCCAAACAACAACAACACCAACAACAACACGATTCCAACACCAACAACACCAACAACAACACCAACAAGAACAACACCAACAACACCAACAACACCAACAACAACACCAACACCAACACCAACAACACCAACAACAACACCAACAACAACAACAACACCAACAACACCAACAACACCAACAACACCAACAACAACACCAACACCAACAACAACACCAACACCAACAACACCAACAACACAAACACCAACAACACCAACAACAACACCAACAACACCAACAACACCAACAACACCAACAACAACACCAACAACAACACCAACAACACCAACAACACCAACAACACCAACACCAACAACAACAACAACACCAACACCAACAACACCAACACCAACAACAACAACAACACCAACACCAACAACACCAACAACACAAACACTAACAACACCATCAACAACACCAACAACACCAACACCAACAACACCAACAACACCAACACCAACAGCACCAACAACAACAGCAACAACACCAACACCAACAACAACAACAACACCAACAACAACAACACCAACAACAACACCAACAACACCAAAAACACCAACACCAACAACACCAACAACACCAACAACAGCAACATCTCAAACAACAACACCAACAACAACACCAACAACAACAACTCCAACAACACCAAGAACACCAACAACCCCATCGACAGCACCAACTACACCAACACCAACAACACCAACCACAACACCAACAACACCAACGACAACACCAACAACACCAACACCAACAACACCAACAACACCAACACCAACATCCAAAACAACAATAACAACACCAGCAACAACCACAACAACACCAACACCAACAACACCAACAACAGCACCAACAACAACAAAACCAGCAACACCAACAACACCAACAACACCAACAACAACAACAACAACACCAACAACACAAACACCAACATCCCACACAACAACAACAACACCAACAACAACACCAACAACACGAACACCAACAACACCAACAACAACACCAACAACACCAACAATACCAACAACACCAACAACAACACCAACAACAACAACACCAACAACACCAACATCCCAAACAACAACACCAACAACAACAACAACAACACCAGCAACAGCAACAACAACACCAACAACACCAACTACACCAACACCAACAACACCAACAACACCAATAACACCAACAACACCAACAACATCCCAAACATCAACAACAACACCAACAACAACACAAACAACCCCAACACCAACAACAACACCAACAACAACACCAACAACACCAACAGCAACAACACCAACGCCAACAACAACAACAACACCAACACCTACACCAAGAACCCCAACAACACCAACAACAACACCAACAACACCAACAACACCAACAACACCAACACCAACACCAACAACACCAACACCTACAACACCAGCAACACCAACAACAACATCAACACCAACAACACCAACGACACCAACACCATCGACACCAACAACAACACCAACAACAAAAACACCATCTACACCAACAACACCAACAACAACACCAACAACACCAACAACACCACCAACAACAACACCAACAACACCAACAACACAAACAACAACAACACCAACAACACCAACAACAACACAAACAACACCTACAACACCAACAACACCAACAACACCAACACCATAACCCCAACAACACCAACAACACAACAACACCAACACCAACATCCCAAACAACAACAACACCAACAGCACCAACAACACCAACAACAACACCAACACCAACAACACCAACAACACCAACACCAACAACACCAACAGCAACAACAACAACACAAACAACACCAACACCAACAACACCAACAACACCAACAACAACACCAACACCAACAACACCAACAACACCAACACCAACAACAACAACAACAACAACAACAACAACAACAACCAACAACACCAACAACACCAACAACACCAACAACAACACCAGCAACACCAACAACACCAACAACACCAACAACACCAACAACACCAACAACAACACCAGCAACACCAACAACACCAACAACACGAACAACACCAACAACAACAGCAACAACAACAAAACCAACAACACCAACAACACCAACACCAACAACCCCAACGACACCAACAACACCAACAACACCAACACCATAACCCCAACAACACCAACAACACAACAACACCAACATCCCAAACAACAACAACACCAACAACACCAACACCAACAACAACAACACCAGCAACACCAACAACAACAACACCAGCAACACCAACAACACCAACACCAACAACACCAACAACACAAACAATAACACCAACACGAACAACACCAACAACGCCAACAACACCAACCACACCAACAACACCAACAACACCATCACCAACACCAACAGCTCCAACAACACCAACAACAACACCAACACCAACAACACCAACAACACCAACACCAACAACACCAACAGCAGCAACAACAACAACAACACAAACAACACCAAAACCAACAACACCAACAACACCAACAACACCAACAACACCAACAACACCAACAACACCAACAACAACACCAACAACACCAACAACACCAACAACACCAACAACACCAACAACAACAGCAACAACAACAAAACCAACAACACCAACAACACCAACACCAACAACCCCAACAACACCAACAACACCAACAACACCAACAGTAACAACACCAACAACACCAACACCAACATCCCAAACAACAACAACAACACCAACACCAACACCAACAACACCAACAACACCAACACCAACAACACCGACAACAACAGCAACAACACCAACACCAACAACAACAACAACACCAACACCAACAACACCAACAACACAAACACCAACAACACCAACAACAACACCAACAACACCAACACCAACAACACCATCAACAACACCAACAACACCAACAACACCAACAACAACACCAACAACAACAACACCAACAACAACACCAACAACACCAAAAACACCAACACCAACAACACCAACAACACCAACAACAGCAACATCTCAAACAACAACACCAACAACAACACCAACAACAACACCAACAACACCAAGAACACCAACAACCCCATCGACAGCACCAACTACACCAACACCAACAACACCAACCACAACACCAACAACACCAACGACAACACCAACAACACCAACACAAACAACACCAACAACACCAACACTAACATCCAAAACAACAATAACAACACCAACAACAACCACAACAACACCAACAACACCAACAACAGCACCAACAACAACAAAACCAGCAACACCAACAACACCAACAACACCAACAACAACAACAACAACACCAACAACACAAACACCAACATCCCACACAACAACAACAACACCAACAACAACACCAACAACACCAACACCAACAACACCAACAACAACACCAACAACACCAACAACACCAACAACACCAACAACAACACCAACAACACCAACACCAACATCCCAAACAACAACACCAACAACAACAACAACAACAACACCAGCAACACCAACAACAACACCAACAACACCAACTACACCAACACCAACAACACCAACAACACCAATAACACCAACAACACCAACAACATCCCAAACATCAACAACAACACCAACAACAACACCAACAACCCCAACACCAACAACAAAACCAACAACAACACCAACAACACCAACAGCAACAACACAAACGCCAACAACAACAACAACACCAACACCTATACCAAGAACCCCAACAACACCAACAACAACACCAACAACACCAACAACACCAACAACACCAACAACACCAACACCAACACCAACAACACCAACACCTACAACACCACCAACACCAACAACAACACCAACACCAACAACACCAACGACACCAACACCATCGACACCAACAACAACACCAACAACAAAAACACCATCAACACCAACAACACCAACAACAACACCAACAACACCAACAACACCACCAACAACAATACCAACAACACCAACAACACAAACAACAACAACACCAACAACACCAACAACAACACAAACAACACCTACAACACCAACAACACCAACAACACCAACACCATAACCCCAACAACACCAACAACACAACAACACCAACACCAACATCCCAAAAAAAAACAACACCAACAGCACCAACAACACCAACAACAACACCAACACCAACAACACCAACAACACCAACACCAACAACACCAACAGCAACAACAACAACAACACAAACAACACCAACACCAACAACACCAACAACACCAACAACAACACCAACACCAACAACACCAACAACACCAACACCAACAACAACAACAACAACAACAACAACCAACAACACCAACACCAACAACCCCAACAACACCAACAACACCAACAACACCAACACCATAACCCCAACAACACCAACAACACAACAACACCAACATCCCAAACAACAACAACACCAACAACACCAACACCAACAACAACAACACCAACAACACCAACAACAACAACACCAGCAACACCAACAACACCAACACCAACAACACCAACAACACAAACAATAACACCTACACGAACAACACCAACAACGCCAACAACACCAACCACACCAACAACACCAACAACACCAACAGCAACACCAACAGCTCCAACAACACCAACAACAACACCAACACCAACAACACCAACAACACCAACACCAACAACACCAACAGCAGCAACAACAACAACAACACAAACAACACCAAAACCAACAACACCAACAACACCAACAACAACACCAACACCAACAACACCAACAACACCAACACCAACAACAACAACAACAACAACAACAACCTACAACACCAACAACACCAACAACACCAACAACAACACCAGCAACACCAACAACACCAACAACACCAACAACACCAACAACACCAACAACAACACCAACAACACCAACAACACCAACAACGCCAACAACACCAACAACAACAGCAACAACAACAAAACCAACAACACCAACAACACCAACACCAACAACCCCAACAACACCAACAACACCAACAACACCAACACTAACAACACCAACAACACCAACACCAACATCCCAAACAACAACAACAACACCAACAACAACACCAACAACACCAACACCAACAACACCAACAACAATACCAGCACAAACTACAACACCAACAACAACAACACCAACAACACCAACAAGAACAACAACACCAACAACACCAACACCAGCAACACCAACAACAACACTATCACAAACAACAACAACAACAACAACAACAACAACAACAACAGAACCAACAACACCAACAACAACAACAACAACAACACCAACAACACCAACAGCACCAACAACACCAAAAACAACACCGACAACACCAACACCAACAACACCAACAACACCAACAACACCAACACTAACATCCCAAACAACAACAACACCAACAACAACACAATTCCAACACCAACAACACCAACAACAACACCAACAAGAACAACACCAACAACACCAACAACACCAACAACACCAACAACACCAACAACAACACCAACACCAACACCAACAACACCAACAACAACACCAACAACAACAACAACACCAACAACACCAACAACACCAACAACACCAACAACAACACCAACACCAACAACAACACCAACACCAACAACACCAACAACACAAACACCAACAACACCAACAACAACACCAACAACACCAACAACACCAACAACACCAACAACAACACCAACAACAACACCAACAACACCAACAACACCAACACAAACAACACCAACAACACCAACACCAACAACACCAACAACAACAGCAACAACACCAACACCAACAACAACAACAACACCAACACCAACAACACCAACAACACAAACACCAACAACACAAACACCAACAACATCAACAACAACACCAACAACACCAACACCAACAACACCATCAACAACACCAACAACACCAACAACACCAACAACAACACCAACAACAACAACACCAACACCAACACCAACAACACCAAAAACACCAACACCAACAACACCAACAACACCAACAACAGCAACATCTCAAACAACAACACCAACAACAACACCAACAACAACAACACCAACAACACCAACAACACCAACAACCCCATCAACAGCACCAACTACACCAACACCAACAACACCAACCACAACACCAACAACACCAACGACAACACCAACAACACCAACACCAACAACACCAACAACACCAACACCAACATCCAAAACAACAATAACAACACCAACAAAAACACCAACAACACCAACACCAACAACACCAACAACAGCACCAACAACAACAAAACCAGCAACACCAACAACACCAACAACACCAACAACAACAACACCAACAACACAAACACCAACATCCCACAGAACAACAACAACACCAACAACAACACCAACAACACCAACACCAACAACACCAACAACAACACCAACAACACCAACAACACCAACAACACCAACAACAACACCAACAACAACAACACCAACAACAACAACAACACCAACAACACCAACAACAACACCAACAACACCAACTACACCAACACCAACAACACCAACAACACCAATAACACCAACAACACCAACAACATCCCAAACATCAACAACAACACCAACAACAACACCAACAACCCCAACACCAACAACAACACCAACAACAACACCAACAACACCAACAGCAACAACACCAACGCCAACAACAACAACAACACCAACACCTACACCAAGAACCCCAACAACACCAACAACAACACCAACAACACCAACAACACCAACAACACCAACAACACCAACAACACCAACACCAACACCAACAACACCAACACCTACAACACCACCAACACCAACAACAACACCAACACCAACAACACTAACGACACCAACACCATCGACACCAACAACAACACCAACAACAAAAACACCAACAACACCAACAACACCAACAACAACACCAACAACACCAACAACACCACCAACAACAACACCAACAACACCAACAACACAAACAACAACAACACCAACAACACCAACAACAACACAAACAACACCTACAACACCAACAACACCAACAACACCAACACCATAACCCCAACAACACCAACAACACAACAACACCAACACCAACATCCCAAACAACAACAACACCAACAACACCAACACCAACAACAACAACACCAACAAAACCAACAACAACAACACCAGCAACACCAACAACACCAACACCAACAACACCAACAACACAAACAATAACACCAACACGAACAACAACAACAACGCCAACAACACCAACCACACCAACAACACCAACAACACCATCACCAACACCAACAGCACCAACAACACCAACAACAACACCAACACCAACAACACCATCAACACCAACACCAACAACACCAACAGCAACAACAACAACAACACAAACAACACCAACACCAACAACACCAACGACACCAACAACAACACCAACACCAACAACACCAACAACACCAACACCAACAACAACAACAACAACAACAACCAACAACACCAACAACACCAACAACACCAACAACAACACCAGCAACACCAACAACACCAACAACACCAACAACACCAACAACACCAACAACAACACCAACAACACCAACAACACCAACAACACCAACAACACCAACAACAAGAGCAACAACAACAAAACCAACAACACCAACAACACCAACACCAACAACCCCAACAACACCAACAACACCAACAACACCAACACTAACAACACCAACAACACCAACACCAACATCCCAAACAACAACAACAACACCAACAACAACACCAACATCACCAACACCAACAACACCAACAACAATAACAGCACAAACAACAACACCAACAACAACAACACCAACAACACCAACAAGAACAACAACACCAACAACACCAACACCAGCAACACCAACAACAACACTATCACAAACAACAACAACAACAACAACAACAACAACACCAACAGAACCAACAACACCAACAACAACAACAACAACAACACCAACAACACCAACAGCACCAACAACACCAAAACAACACCAACAACACCAACACCAACAACACTAACAACACCAACAACACCAACACCAACATCCCAAACAACAACAACACCAACAACAACACAATTCCAACACCAACAACACCAACAACAACACCAACAAGAACAACACCAACAACACCAACAACACCAACAACACCAACAACACCAACAACAACACCAACACCAACACCAACAACACCAACAACAACACGAACAACAACAACAACACCAACAACACCAACAACACCAACAACAACACCAACACCAACAACAACACCAACACCAACAACACCAACAACACAAACACCAACAACACCAACAACAACACCAACAACACCAACAACACCAACAACACCAACAACAACACCAACAACAAAACCAACAACACCAACAACACCAACACCAACAACACCAACAACACCAACACCAACAACACCAACAACAACACCAACAACACCAACACCAACAACAACAACAACACCAACACCAACAACACCAACAACAACACCAACAACACCAACACCAACAACACCATCAACAACACCAACAACACCAACAACACCAACAACAACACCAACAACAACAACACCAACAACACCAAAAACACCAACACCAACACCAACAACACCAACAACACCAACAACACCAACACCAACATCTCAAACAACAACACCAACACCAACATCTCAAACAACAACACCAACAACAACACCAAAACAACAACACCAACAACACCAAGAACACCAACAACCCCACCAACAGCACCAACTACACCAACACCAACAACACCAACCACAACACCAACAACACCAACGACAACACCAACAACACCAACACCAACAACACCAACAACAGCACCAACAACAACAAAACCAGCAACACCAACGACACCAACAACACCAACAACAACAACAACAACACCAGCAACACAAACACCAACATCCCACACAACAACAACGACACCAACAACAACACCAACAACACCAACACCAACAACACCAACAACAACACCAACAACAACAAGACCAACAACACCAACACCAACATCCCAAACAACAACACCAACAACAGCACCAACAACAACAACAATAACAACAGCAACAACACCAACAACAACACCAACAACACCAACTACACCAACAACAACAACACCAACAACGCCAATAACACCAACAAGACCAACAACAACATCCCAATCACCAACAACAGCACCAACCACAACACCAACAACCCCAACACCAACAACAACACCAACAACAACACCTACAACACCAACACCAACAACACCAACACCAACAACAACAACAACACCAACAACACCAACAACACCAAAACCTACACCAACAACACCAACAACACCAACAACAACACCAACAACACCAACAACACCAACAACACCAACAACACCAACAACACCAACACCAACACCAACAACACCAACACCAACAACACCACCAACAACAACACCAACACCAACAACACCAACAACACCAACACCATCAACACCAACAACAACACCAACAACAAAAACACCAACAACACCAACAACACCAACAACAACACCAACAACACCAACAACACCAACAACACCACCAACAACAACACCAAAAACAACAACACCAACAACAACACCAACAACACAAACAACACAAACAACACCAACACAAAATCCCCAACAACACCAACAACACAACAACACCAACACCAACATCCCAAACAGCAACAACACCAACAACACCAACACCAACAACAACAACACCAACAACACCAACAACAACAACACCAACAACACCAACAACACCAACAACACCAACAACACAAACAATAACACCAACACGAACAACACCAACAACGCCAACAACACCAACCACACCAACAACACCAACAACACCAACAACACCAACACCAACATCTCAAACAATAACACCAACAACAACACCAACAACAACAACACCAACAACCCCACCAACAGCACCAACTACACCAACACCAACAACACCAACCACAACACCAACAACACCAACAACACCAACACCAAGAACACCAACAACACCAACACCAACATCCAAAACAACAATAACAACACCAACAAAAACACCAACAACACCAACACCAACAACACCAACAACAGCACCAACAACAACAAAACCAGCAACACCAACAACACCAACAACACCAACAACAACAACAACAACAACACCAACAACACAAACACCAACATCCCACACAACAACAACAACACCAACAACAACACCAACAACACCAACACCAACAACAACACCAACAACACCAACAACACAAACACCAACAACACCAACAACAACACCAACAACACCAACAACACCAACAACACCAACAACAACACCAACAACAACACCAACAACACCAACAACACCAACACCAACAACACCAACAACACCATCACCAACAACACCAACAACAACACCAACAACACCAACACCAACAACAACAACAACACCAACACCAACAACACCAACAACACAAACACCAACAACACCAACAACAACACCAACAACACCAACACCAACAACACCATCAACAACACCAACAACACCAACAACACCAACAACACCAACAACAACACCAACAACAACAACACCAACAACAACATCAACAACACCAAAAACACCAACACCAACAACACCAACAACACCAACAACAGCAACATCTCAAACAACAACACCAACAACAACACCAACAACAACAACACCAACAACACCAAGAACACCAACAACCCCATCGACAGCACCAACTACACCAACACCAACAACACCAACCACAACACCAACAATACCAACGACAACACCAACAACACCAACACCAACAACACCAACAACACCAACACCAACATCCAAAACAACAATAACAACACCAACAACAACACCAACAACACCAACACCAACAACACCAACAACAGCACCAACAACAACAAAACCAGCAACAACAACAACGCCAACAACACCAACAACAACAACAACACCAACAACACAAACACCAACATCCCACACAACAACAACAACACCAACAACAACACCAACAACACCAACACCAACAACACCAACAACAACACCAACAACACAAACAACACCAACAACACCAACAACAACACCAACAACAACAACACCAACAACACCAACACCAACATCCCAAACAACAACACCAACAACAACAACAACAACACCAACAACACCAACAACAACACCAACAACACCAACTACACCAACACCAACAACACCAACAACACCAATAACACCAACAACACCAACAACATCCCAAACATCAACAACAACACCAACAACAACACCAGCAACCCCAACACCAACAACAACACCAACAACAACACCAACAACACCAACACCAACAACACCAACGCCAACAACAACAACAACACCAACACCTACACCAAGAACACCAACAACACCAACAACAACACCAACAACACCAACAACACCAACAACACCAACAACACCAACACCAACACCAACAACACCAACACCTACAACACCACCAACACCAACAACAACACCAACACCAACAACACCAACGACACCAACACCATCGACACCAACAACAACACCAACAACAAAAACACCAACAACACCAACAACACCAACAACAACACCAACAACACCAACAACACCACCAACAACAACACCAACAACACCAACAACACAAACAACAACAACACCAACAACACCAACAACAACACAAACAACACCTACAACACCAACAACACCAACAACACCAACACCATAACCCCAACAACACCAACAACACAACAACACCAACACCAACATCCCAAACAACAAAAACACCAACAACACCAACACCAACAACAACAACACCAACAAGACCAACAACAACAACACCAGCAACACCAACAACACCAACACCAACAACACCAACAACACAAACAATAACACCAACACGAACAACAACAACAACGCCAACAACACCAACCACACCAACAACACCAACAACACCATCACCAACACCAACAGCACCAACAACACCAACAACAACACCAACACCAACAACACCAACAACACCAACACCAACAACACAAACAGCAACAACAACAACAACACAAACAACACCAACACCAACAACACCAACAACACCAACAACAACACCAACACCAACAACACCAGCAACACCAACACCAACAACAACAACAACAACAACAACCAACAACACCAACAACACCAACAACACCAACAACACCAACAACAACACCAGCAACACCAACAACACCAACAACACCAACAACACCAACAACACCAACAACAACACCAACAACACCAACAACACCAACAACACCAACAACAACAGCAACAACAACAAAACCAACAACACCAACAACACCAACACCAACAACCCCAACAACACCAACAACACCAACAACACCAACACTAACAACACCAACAACACCAACACCAACATCCCAAACAACAACAACAACACCAACAACAACACCAACAACACCAACACCAACAACACCAACAACAATACCAGCACAAACAACAACACCAACAACAACAACACCAACAACACCAACAAGAACAACAACACCAACAACACCAACACCAACAACAACACTATCACAAACTACAACAACAACAACAACACCAACAGAACCAACAACACCAACAACAACACCAACAACAACAACACCAACAACAACACCAACACCAACAACAACAACAACACCAACAACACCAACAACACCAACACCTACACCAAGAACACCAACAACACCAACAACAACACCAACAACACCAACACCAACAACACCAACACCAACAACACCACCAACACCAACAACAACACCAACACCAACAACACCAACAACACCAACACCATCGAAACCAACAACAACACCAACAACAAAAACACCAACAACACCAACAACACTAACAACAACACCAACAACACCAACAACACCAACGACACCACCAACAACAACACCAACAACACCAACACCAACAACACCAGCAGCCCCAACACCAACAACAACAACAACAACAACAACCAACAACACCAGCAACACCAAGAACACCAACAACGCCAACAACACCAACAACACCAACAACACCAACAACACCAACAACAACAACAACACCAACAACACCAGCAACACCAACACCAACAACCCCAACAACACCAACAACACCAACAACACCAACACTAACAACACCAACAACACCTACAACACCAACAACACCAACACCAACATCCCAAACAACAACAACAACACCAACAACAACACCAACAACACCAACGACACCAACACCAACAACACCAACAACAATACCAGCACAAACAACAACACCAACAACAACAACACCAACAACAACAACAAGAACAACAACACCAACAACACCAACACCAGCAACACCAACAACAACACTAACACCAACAACAACAACAACAACAAAAACACCAACAGCACCAACGACACCACCACCAACAGCAACAACAACACCAACAACACCAACAGCACCAACAACACCAAAAACAACACCAACAACACCAACAACACCAACAACACCAACACCAACATCCCAAACAACAACAACAACAACACCAACAACAACACAATTCCAACAACAACACCAACACCAACACCAACACGAACACCAACAACAACAACAACAACACCAACACCAACACCAACAACACCAACAACAACACCAACAACAACAACAACACCAACAACACCAACAACACCAACAACACCAACAACAACACCAACACCAACAACAACACCAACACCAACAACACCAACAACAACAACAACAACACCAACACCAACAACACCAACAACAACACCAACAACACCAACAACACCAACAACAACACCAACAACAACAACACAAACAACACCAACAACACCAACAAACCAACAACACCAACACCAACAACAACACCAACACCAACAACACCAACAACACAAACACCAACAACACCAACAACATCACCAACAACACCAACACCAACAACACCAACAACACCATTAACACCAACAACACCAACAACAACATCCCAAACACCAACAACAACACCAACAACAACACCAACAACCCCAACAACACCAACAACACCAACAACACCAACAACACCAACAACACCAATAACACCAACAAAACCAACACCAATATCCCAAACAACAACACCAACAACAACACCAACAACAACAACACCAACAACACCAATAACACCAACAACCACACCAACAACACCAACTACACCAACACCAACAACACCAACAACACCAACAACACCAACAATACCAACACCAACATCCCAAACAACACCAACAACACTAACAACACCAACACCAACAACAACAACAACACCAACAACACCAACAACAACAACAACACCACCAACAACACCAACATCCCAAACAACAACAACAACACCAACAACAACACCAATAACACTAACACCAACAACAACACCAACAACACCAACACTAACACCAACACCAACAACACCAACACCAACAACACCAACACCAACACCAACAACACCACCAACACCAACATCAACACCAACACAAACAACACCAACAACACCAACAACAACAACACCAACAACACCACCAACAACAAAAACAACAACATCACCAACAACACCAACAACAACACCAACAACACCATCAACACCAAAAACACCACAACAACAACACCAACAACACCAACAACAACACCAACAACACCAACAACACCAACAACACCAACAACAATAACCCCAACAACACCAACAACACCAACAACACCAACACCAACAACCCAAACATCAACAACACCAACAACACCAACAACAACAACAACACCAACAACACCAACGACACCAACAACACCAACACCAACAACAATACAATTCCAACAACACCAGCACCAACAACACCACCAACACCAACAAAAACACCAACACCAACAACACCAACAACACCAACACCATCGACACCAACAACAACACCAACAACAACAACACCAACAACACCAACAACACTTACAACAACACCAACAACACCAACAACACCAACGACACCACCAACAATAACACCAACAACACCAACAACACCAACAACAACACCAACAACAATACAATTCCAACGACAACACCAACAACAACACCAACACCAACACCAACAACAACACCAACACCAACAACACCAACAACAACGCCAACAACACCAACACCAACACCAACAACACCAACAACAACACCAACAACACCAACAACACCAACAACAACACCAACAACAACAACACCAACGACACCAACAACACCAACAAACCAACAACACCAACACCAACACCAACACCAACAACAACACCAACAACACCAACAACACAAACACCAACAACAGCAACAACAACACCAACAACACCAACAACACCAACAACACCAATAACACCAACAACACCAACAACACCAACACCAACATCCCACACAACAACAACTACACAAACAACAACACCAACAACACCAACATCAACAACACCAACAACAACACCAACAACACCATCACCAACATCCCAAACAACAACACCAACAACAACACCAACAACAACAACACCAACAACACCAATAACACCAACAACAAAACCAACAACACCAACTACACCAACACCAACAACACCAACAACACCAACAACACCAACAACACCAACACCAACATCCCAAACAACACCAACAACACTAACAACACCAACACCAACAACAACAACAACACCAACAACACCAACAACACCAACACTAACAACACCAACAACACCTACAACACCAACAACACCAACACCAACATCCCAAACAACAACAACAACACCAACAACAACACCAACAACACCAACGACACCAACACCAACAACACCAACAACAATACCAGCACAAACAACAACACCAACAACAACAACACCAACAACAACAACAAGAACAACAACACCAACAACACCAACACCAGCAACACCAACAACAACACTAACACCAACAACAACAACAACAACAAAAACACCAACAGCACCAACGACACCACCACCAACAGCAACAACAACACCAACAACACCAACAGCACCAACAACACCAAAAACAACACCAACAACACCAACAACACCAACAACAACACAATTCCAACAACAACACCAACACCAACACCAACACGAACACCAACAACAACAACAACAACACCAACACCAACACCAACAACACCAACAACAACACCAACAACAACAACAACACCAACAACACCAACAACACCAACAACACCAACAACAACACCAACACCAACAACAACACCAACACCAACAACACCAACAACAACAACAACAACACCAACACCAACAACACCAACAACAACACCAACAACACCAACAACACCAACAACAACACCAACAACAACAACACAAACAACACCAACAACACCAACAAACCAACAACACCAACACCAACAACAACACCAACACCAACAACACCAACAACACAAACACCAACAACACCAACAACATCACCAACAACACCAACACCAACAACACCAACAACACCATTAACACCAACAACACCAACAACAACATCCCAAACACCAACAACAACACCAACAACAACACCAACAACCCCAACAACACCAACAACACCAACAACACCAACAACACCAACAACACCAATAACACCAACAAAACCAACACCAATATCCCAAACAACAACACCAACAACAACACCAACAACAACAACACCAACAACACCAATAACACCAACAACCACACCAACAACACCAACTACACCAACACCAACAACACCAACAACACCAACAACACCAACAATACCAACACCAACATCCCAAACAACACCAACAACACTAACAACACCAACACCAACAACAACAACAACACCAACAACACCAACAACAACAACAACACCACCAACAACACCAACATCCCAAACAACAACAACAACACCAACAACAACACCAATAACACTAACACCAACAACAACACCAACAACACCAACACTAACACCAACACCAACAACACCAACACCAACAACACCAACACCAACACCAACAACACCACCAACACCAACATCAACACCAACACAAACAACACCAACAACACCAACAACAACAACACCAACAACACCACCAACAACAAAAACAACAACATCACCAACAACACCAACAACAACACCAACAACACCATCAACACCAAAAACACCACAACAACAACACCAACAACACCAACAACAACACCAACAACACCAACAACAATAACCCCAACAACACCAACAACACCAACAACACCAACACCAACAACCCAAACATCAACAACACCAACAACACCAACAACAACAACAACACCAACAACACCAACGACACCAACAACACCAACACCAACAACAATACAATTCCAACAACACCAGCACCAACAACACCACCAACACCAACAAAAACACCAACACCAACAACACCAATAACACCAACACCATCGACACCAACAACAACACCAACAACAACAACACCAACAACACCAACAACACTTACAACAACACCAACAACACCAACAACACCAACGACACCACCAACAATAACACCAACAACACCAACAACACCAACAACAACACCAACAACAATACAATTCCAACGACAACACCAACAACAACACCAACACCAACACCAACAACAACACCAACACCAACAACACCAACAACAACGCCAACAACACCAACACCAACACCAACAACACCAACAACAACACCAACAACACCAACAACACCAACAACAACACCAACAACAACAACACCAACGACACCAACAACACCAACAAACCAACAACACCAACACCAACACCAACACCAACAACAACACCAACAACACCAACAACACAAACACCAACAACAGCAACAACAACACCAACAACACCAACAACACCAACAACACCAATAACACCAACAACACCAACAACACCAACACCAACATCCCACACAACAACAACTACACAAACAACAACACCAACAACACCAACATCAACAACACCAACAACAACACCAACAACACCATCACCAACATCCCAAACAACAACACCAACAACAACACCAACAACAACAACACCAACAACACCAATAACACCAACAACAAAACCAACAACACCAACTACACCAACACCAACAACACCAACAACACCAACAACACCAACAACACCAACACCAACATCCCAAACAACACCAACAACACTAACAACACCAACACCAACAACAACAACAACACCAACAACACCCACAACAACAACAACAACAACAACACCAACAACACCAACATCCCAAACAACAACAACAACACCAACAACAACACCAATAACACCAACACCAACAACAACACCAACAACAACACCAACAACACCAACACCAACACCTACAACACCAACACCAACAACACCACCAACACCAACATCAACACCAACACAAACAACACCAACAACACCAACAACAACAACACCAACAACACCACCAACAACAAAAACACCAACATCACCAACAACACCAACAACAACACCAACAACACCATCAACACCAAAAACACCACAACAACAACACCAACAGCACCAACAACACCAACAACAACACCAACAACAACACCAACAACACCAACAACACCAACAACACCAACAACAATAACCCCAACAACACCAACAACACCAACACCAACAACCCAAACATCAACAACACCAACAACACCAACACCAACAACACCAACAACAACACCAACAACAACACCAACAACACCAACAACACCAACAAGAACAACAACACCAACAGCAACAACACTAATAACAACACCAACACCAACACCAACAACACCAACAACAACACCAACAATACCAACAACACCAACAGCACCAACAACACCAACCACAACACCAACAACACCAACACCAACAACACCAACAACACCAACAACACCAACACCAACATCCAAAACAACAGTAACAACACCAACAACAACACCAACAACACCAACACCAACAACACCAACAACAGCACCAACAACAACAACACCAGCAACACCAACAACACCAACAACACCAACAACAACAACCACACCAACAACACAAACACCAACATTCCACACAACAACAACAACACCAACAACAACACCAACACCAACACCAACAACACCAACAACAACACCAACAACACCAACAACACCAACACCAACATCCCAAACAACAACAACAACACCAACAACAACACCAACAACACCAACGACACCAACACCAACAACACCAACAACAATACCAGCACAAACAACAACACCAACAACAACAACACCAACAACAACAACAAGAACAACAACACCAACAACACCAACACCAGCAACACCAACAACAACACTAACACCAACAACAACAACAACAACAAAAACACCAACAGCACCAACAACACCACCACCAACAGCAACAACAACACCAACAACACCAACAGCACCAACACCACCAAAAACAACACCAACAACCCCAACACCAACAACACCAACAACACCTACAACACCAACACCAACATCCCAAACAACAACAACAACAACACCAACAACAACACAATTCCAACAACAACACCAACACCAACACCAACAAGAACACCAACAACAACAACAACACCAACACCAACACCAACAACACCAACAACAACACCAACAACAACAACAACACCAACAACACCAACAACACCAACAACACCAACAACAACACCAACACCAACACCAACAACAACACCAACACCAACAACACCAACAACAACACCAACAAGACCAAAACCAACAACACCAACAACACCAACAACACCAACAACACCAACAACAACAACAACACCAACAACACCAACAACACCAACAAACCAACAACACCAACACCAACAACACCACCAACACCAACAAAAACACCAACACCAACAACACCAACAACACCAACACCATCGACACCAACAACAACACCAACAACAAAAACACCAACAACACCAACAACACTAACAACAACACCAACAACACCAACAACACCAACGACACCACCAACAATAACACCAACAACACCATCAACACCAACAACCACACCAACAACACCAACAACACAAACAACAACAACACCAACAACACCAACACCAAAATCCCAACAACACCAACAACAACAACAACAACACCAACAACACCAACAGCACCAACAACACCAAAAACAACACCAACGACACCAATACCAACAACACCAACAACACCAACAACACCAACACCAACATCCCAAAAAACAACAACAACACCAACAACAATACAATTCCAACAACAACAACACCAACAACAACACCAACACCAACAACAACACCAACACCAACAACACCAACCACAACACCAACAACACCAACACCAACACCAACAACACCAACAACAACACCAACAACACCAACAACACGAACAACACCAACAACCACACCAACAACAACAACACCAACGACACCAACAACACCACCAACAACAACAACAACACCAACAACACCAACAGCACCAACACCAAAAACAACACCAACAACACCAACACCAACAACACCAACAACACCAACAACACCAACACCAACATCCCAAATAACAACAACAACACCAACAACAATACAATTCCAACAACAACAACACCAACAACAACACCAACAACAACAACACCAACAACACCAACAACACCAACACCAAAATCCCAACAACACCAACAACACCACCAACACCAACAAAAACACCAACACCAACAACACCAACAACACCAACACCATCGACACAACAACAACACCAACAACAAAAACACCAACAACACCAACAACACTAACAACAACACCAACAACACCAACAACACCAACGACACCACCAACAAAAACACCAACACCAACAACACCAACAACACCAACACCATCGACACCAACAACACTAACAACAACACCAACAACACCAACAACACCAACGACACTACCAACCATAACACCAACAACACCAACAACACCAACAACCACACCAACAACACCAACAACACAAACAACAACAACACCAACAACACCAACAACAACACAAACAACACCTACAACACCAACAACACCAACAACACCAACACCAAAATCCCAACAACACCAACAACACAACAACACCAACACCAACATCCCAAACAACAACAACACCAACAACACCAACACCAACAACAACAACACCAACAACACCAACAACACCAACAACAACAGCAACAGCAACAACACCAACAACACCAACACCAACAACCCCAACAACACCAACAACACCAACAACACCAACACTAACAACACCAACAACACCAACACCAACATCCCAAACAACAACAACAACACCAACAACACCAACACCAACAACACCAACAACAATACCAGCACAAACAACAACACCAACAACAACAACACCAACAACACCAACAAGAACAACAACACCAACAACACCAACACCAGCAACACCAACAACAACACTATCACAAACAACAACAACAACAACAACAACACCAACAGCACCAACAACACCAACAACAACAACAACAACAACAACACCAACAACACCAACAGCACCAACAACACCAAAACCAACAACAACACAATTCCAACACCAACAACACCAACAACAACACCAACAAGAACAACACCAACAACACCAACAACACCAACAACACCAACAACACCGACAACAACACCAACACCAACACCAACAACACCAACAACAACTTCAACAACAACAACACCAACAGCACCAGCAACACCAACAACACCAACAACAACACCAACACCAACAACAACAACACCAACAACACCAACAACACCAACACCAACAACACCAACAACAACACCAACAACACCAACACCAACAACATCAACAACAACACCAACAACACCAACAACACCAACAACAACACCAACACCAACAACACCAACAACAACACCAACAACACCAACAACACCAACAACAACACCAACAACAACAACACCAACAACACCAACAACACCAACAAATCAACAACACCAACACCAACACCAACACCAACATCAACACCAACACCAACAACACCAACAACACAAACACCAACAACACCAACAACAACACCAACAACACCAACACCAACAACACCATCAACGACACCAACAACACCAACAACACCAACAACAACACCAACAACAACAACACCAACAACAACACCAACGACACCAAAAACACCAACACCAACAACACCAACAGCACCAACAACACCAACACCAACATCTCAAACAACAACACCAACAAAAACACCAACAACAACACCAACAACACCACGAACACCAACAGCACCAACTACACCAACACCAACAACACCAACAACAACACCAACAACACCAACAACACCAACAAACCAACAACACCAACACCAACACCAACACCAACAACAACACCAAAAACCAACAACACCAACAACACAAACACCAACAACACCAACAACAACACCAACAACACCAACACCAACAACACCAACAACAACACCAACAACACCAACAACACCAACAACAACACCAACAACAACAACACCAACAACACCAACAACACCAACAAATCAACAACACCAACACCAACACCAACACCAACAACAACACCAACACCAACAACACCAACAGCACAAACACCAACAACACCAACAACAACACCAACAACACCAACACCAACAACACCATCAACAACACCAACAACACCAACAACACCAACAACAACACCAACAACAACAACAACAACAACACGAACAACACCAACAACAACACCAACAACACCAACTACACCAACACCAACAACACCAACAACACCAATAACACTAACAACACCATCAACAACATCCCAAACACCAACAACAACACCAACAACAACAACAACACCAACAACAACACCAACAACACCAACAACACAAACAACAACACCGACAACAACAACAACTCCAACAACACCAACAACACCAACACCTACACCAACAACACCAGCAACACCAACAACAACACCAACAACACCAACAACACCAACAACACCAACAACACCAACACCAACACCAACAACACCAACACCAACAACACCACTAACAACAACACCAACACCAACAACACCAACAACACCAACACCATCAACACCAACAACAACACCAACAACAAAAACACCAACCACACCAACAACACCAACAACACCAACACCAACAACACAAACAACAACAACAACACCACCAACAACAACACCAAACAACACCAACAACACCAACAACAACACCAACAACACCAACAACACAAACAACAACACCAACAACACCAACACCAAAACCCCAACAACACCAACAACACAACAGCAACAACAACAACAACAACAACAACCAACAACAACAACACCAACAGCACCAACAACACCAACACCAACAACACCAACAACACAAACAATAACACCAACACGAACAACACCAACAACGCCAACAACACCAACCACACCAACAAAACCAACAACACCAGCAACACCAACAACAACACCAACACCAACAACAACACCAACACCAACAACAACAACAACAACAACAACCAACAACACCAACAACACCAACAACACCAACAACAACACCAGCAACACCAACAACACCAACAACACCAACAACACCAACAACACCAACAACATTAACAACAACAGCAACAACAACAACACCAACAACACCAACAACACCAACACCAACAACCCCAGCAACACCAACAAAACCAACAACACCAACACTAACAACACCAACAACACCAACAACACAAACAACACCAACACCAACATCCCAAACAACAACAACAACACCAACAACCACACCAACAACACCAACAACACCAACACCAACAACACCAACAACAATACCAGCACAAAAAACAACACCAACAACAGCAACACCAACAACCCCAACAAGAACAACAACACCAACAACACCAACACCAGCAACACCAACAACAACACTAACACCAACAACAACAAAAACACCAACAACACCAACAGCACCTACAACACCAACAACAACAACAACAACAACAACACCAACAACACCAACAGCACCAACAACAGCAAAAACAACACCAACAACACCAACACCAACAACACCAACAACACCAACACCAACATCCCAAACAACAACAACAACACCAACAACAACACAATTCCAACACCAACAACACCAACAACAACACCAACAAGAACAACACCAACAACACCAACAACACCAACAACAACACCAACACCAACACCAACAACACCAACAACAACACCAACAACAATAACAACACCAACAACACCAACAAAACCAACAACACCAACAACAACACCAACAACAACAACAACACCAACAACAACAACACCAACAACAACACCAACAACACCAACACCAACAACACCAACAACAACACCAACGACACCAACAACACCAACAACAACACCAGCAACAACAACACCAACAACACCAACAACACCAACAACACCAACAAACCAACAACACCAACACCAACACCAACACCAACAACAACACCAACACCAACAACACCAATAACGCAAACACCAACAACACCATCAACAACACCAACACCAACACCAACAACACCAACAACACCAATAACACCAACAACACCAACAACAACATCCCAAACACCAACAACAACACCAACAACAACCCCAACAACCCCAACACCAACAACACTAACAGCAACAACAACAACAACACCAACAACACCAACAACACCAACACCTACACCAACAACACCAACAACACCAACAACAACACCAACAACACCAACAACACCAACAACACCAACAACACCAACACCAACACCAACAACACCAACACCAACAACACCACCAACACCAACAACAACACCAACACCAACAACAGCAACAACAAAAACACCAACAACACCAACAACACCAACAACAACACCAACAACACCAACAACACCACCAACAACAACACCAACAACAACAACAACACCAACAACAACACCAACAACACCAACAACACAAACAACAACAACACCAACAACACCAACAACAACACAAACAACACCTACAACACCAACAACACCAACAACACCAACACCAAAACCCCAACAACACCTACAGCACAAACACACCAACACCAACATCCTAAACAACAACAACTCCAACAACACCAACACCAACAACAACAACACCAAAAACACCAACAACAAAAACACCAACAACACCAACAACACCAACACCAACAACACCAGCAAGACCAACAAATTAACAACACCAACACCAACACCAACACCAACAACAACACCAACAACACCAACAACACAAACACCAACAACACCAACAACAACACCACCAACACCAACACCAACAACACCATCAACAACACCAACAACACCAACAACACCAACAACAACACCAACAACAACACCAACAACACCAAAAACACCAACACCAACAACACCAACAACACCAACAACACCAACACCAACATCTCAAACAACAACACCAACAACAACACCAACAACAACAACACCAACAACACCAACAACACCAACAACACCAACACCAACATCTCAAACAACAACACCAACAACAACACCAACACCAACAACACCAACAACACCAACACCATCAACACCAACAACAACACCAACAACAAAAACACCAACAACACCAACAACACCAACAACAACACCAACAACACCAACAACACCAACAACACCACCAACAACAACACCAACAACACCAACAACAACACCAACAACACCATCAACACCAACAACACCAACAACACCAACACCAACACCAACAACACCAACACCAACAACACCGCCAACAACAACACCAACACCAACAACACCAACAACACCAACACCATCAACACCAACAACAACACCAACAACAAAAACACCAACAACACCAACAACACCAACAACAACACCAACAACACCAACAACACCACCAACAACAACACCAACAACACAACAACACCAACACCAACAACAACAACACCAACAACACCAACAACAACAACACCAACAACACCAACAACACCAACACCAACAACACCAACAACACAAACAATAACACCAACAAGAACAACACCAACAACGCCAACAACACCAACCACACTAACAACACCAACAACACCAACACCAACAACACCAACAGCAACAACAACAACAACACCAACAACACCAACACCAACAACACCACCAACACCAACAACAACACCAACACCAACAACACCAACAACACCAACACCAACAACAACAACAACAACAACAACAAACAACACCAACAACACCAACAACACCAACAACAACACCAGCAACACCAACAACACCAACAACACCAACAACACCAACAACAACAGCAACGACAACAACACCAACAACACCAACAACACCAACACCAACAACCCCAACAACACCAACAACACCAACAACACCAACACTAACAACACCAACAACACCAACAACATCAACACCAACATCCCAAACAACAACAACAACACCAACAACAACACCAACAACGCCAACACCAACAACACCAACAACAATACCAGCACAAACAACAACACCAACACCAACACCAGCAACACCAACAACAACAACAACAACAACACCAACAGCACCAACAACACCAACATCAACAACAACAACAATACCAACAACACCAACAGCACCAACAAGACCAAAAACAACACCAAAAACACCAACACCAACAACACCAACAACACCAACAACACCAACACCACCATCCCAAACAACAACAACAACACCAACAACAGCACAATTCCAACACCAACAACACCAACAACAACACCAACAAGAACAACACCATCAACACAAACAACACCAACAACAACGCCAACACCAACACCAACAACACCAACAACAACACCAACAACACCAACAACACCAACAACACCAACAACACCAACAACAACACTAACACCAACAACAACACCAACATCCCAAACAACAACAACACCAACAACACCAACACCAACAACAACAACACCAACAACACCAACAACAACATCACCAACAACACCAACAACACCAACACCAACACCAACAACACCAACAACACAAACAATAACACCAACACGAACAACACCAAAAACGGCAACAACACCAACCACACCAACAACACCAACAACACCATCACCAACACCAACAACACCAACAACACCAACGACAACACCAAAACCAACAACACCAACAACACCAACAGCAACAACAACAACAACACGAACAACACCAACACCAACAACACCACCAACACCAACAACAACACCAACACCAACAACACCAACAACACCAACACCAACAACAACAACAATAACAACAACCAACAACACCAACAACACCAACAACACCAACAACAACAACAACAGCAACACCAACAACACCAACAACACCAACAACACCAACAACAACACCAACAACACCAACAACACCAACAAAACCAACAACACCAACAACAACAGCAAAAACAACAACACCAACAACACCAACAACACCAACACCAACAACCCCAACAACACCAACAACACCAGCAACAACACCAACAAGAACAACATCAGCAACACCAACAACACCAACAACACCAACAACACCAACAACAACACCAACACCAACACCAACAACACCAACAACAACACCAACAACAACAACAACACCAACAACACCAACAACATCAACAACACCAACAACAACACCAACACCAACAACAACACCAACACCAACAACACCAACAACACCAACACCAACAACACCAACAACAACACCAACAACACCAACACCAACAACACCAACAACAACACCAACAACACCAACAACACCAACAACAACACCAACAACAACAACACCAACAACACCAACAACACCAACAAACCAACAACACCAACACCAACACCAACACCAACAACAACACCAACACCAACAACACCAACAACACAAACACCAACAACAACAACAACAACACCAACAACACCAGCACCAACAACACCAACAATAACCCCTACAACACCAACAACACCAACAACAACACCAACAACAACAACACCAACAACACCAACAACACCAACAACACCAACAACAACACCAACAACAACAACAGCACCAACAACACCAACAACAACACCAACAACACCAACACCAACATCCCAAACAACAACAACAACACCAACAACACCAACCACAACAACACCAACAACAGCACCAACAACAACAACACCAGCAACACCAACAACAACAACACCAACAGCACAAACAACACCAACAACAACAACACCAACAACACCAACAACACCAACAACAACACCAACAACACCAACAACAACAACAGCACCAACAACACTAACAACAACACCAACAACACCAACACCAACAACACCAACAACACCAACACCAACATCCCAAACAACAACAACAACACCAACAACACCAACCACAACAACACCAACAACAGCACCAACAACAACAACACCAGCAACACCAACAACACCAACAACACCAACAACAACACCATCAACAACACCAACAACACCAACAATACCAACACCAACAACACTAACAACACCAACAACACCAACACCAACATCCCAAACAACAACACCAACAACAACACCAACAACAACAACACCGACAACACCAACAACACCAACAACAACACCAACACCACCAACTACACCAACACCAACAACACCAACAACAACAACACCAACAGCACCAACAATACCAACAACAACAACACCAACAACATCAACAACACCAACAGCACCAACAACACCAACAACACCAACACCAACAACAACACCAACAACAACAACACCAACAACACCAACAACACCAACAACAACACCAACACCACTAACTACACCAACACCAACAACACCAACAACACCAACACCAACATCCCAAACAACAATAACAACACCAACAACAACACCAACAACACCAACATCAACAACAACACCAACAACAACACCAACAACACCACCACCAACAACACCAACACCAACAACAACACCAACACCAACAACACCAACAACAACGCCAACACCAACAACACCAACACCAACAACACCAATAACAACACCAACAACAAAAACACCAACAACACCGAAAACACCAACAACAACACCAACAACACCAACAACACCAACATCACCTCCAACAACAACACCAACAACACCAACAACACCAACAACAACACAAACACCAACACCAACAACAACAACAACAACAACACCAACAACACCAACAACACCAACAACACCAACAACAACACCAACAACAACACCAACAACACCAAGACCAACAACAACACCAACAACACCAACCTACACCATCATCCCAAATAACAACAACAACACCAACAACACCAACACCAACAACAACACCAACAACAACAACACCAACAACACAAACAACACCAACAACAACACCAAAAACACCAACACCAAAATCCCACACAACAACACCAACACCAACAACACCAACAACACAAACACCAACAACACCAACAACAACACCAACAACAACAACACCAACAACACCAACAATACCAACAACAACACCAACAACACCAACACCAACAACACCAACAACACCAACAACACCAACAACACCAACATCCCAAACAACAACAACAACACCAACAACACCAACACCAACAACAACACCAACAACATCAACAAGAACAACAACACCAACAACACCAACACCAACAACACCAACAACACCAACACATACACCAACAACAACAACACCAACAACACCAACAACACCAACACCAACAACACCAACAACACCAACACCAACAACACCAACAACACCAACAACACCAACACCAACATCCCAAACAACAACAACAACACCAACAACAACACCAACATCCCAAACAACAACAACAACACCAACAACAACACCAACAACACCAACACCAACAACACCAACAACAACACCAACACCAACAACAACACCAACAACAACAACACCAGCAACACCAACAACACCAACAACACCAACAACAACACCAACAACAACACCAACAACACAAACAACACCAACACCAACAACACCAACACCAACAACAACACCAACAACAACACCAACAACACCAACAACAACAACACCAACAACAACACCAACAACACCAACACCAACAACAACAACAACAACACCAACAATACCAACACCAACAACACCAACAACAACAGCAACAACAACGACACCAACAACACCAACAACACCAACACCAACAACCCCAACAACACTAACAACAACACCAATATCTCCAACACCAACAACATGAACACCAACACCGACAACAACAACAAAAACACCAACAACACCAACAACACCAACAACAACACCAACAACACCAACACCAACATCTCACACAACAACAACAACACCAACGACCACACCAATAACACCAACACCAACAACACCAACAACAACACCAACAACACCAACACCAAAAACACCAACAACAACACCAACAACACCAACAAGAACAAGAACACCAACAACACCAACACCAACAACACCAATAACAACCCCAACACCAACACCAACGACACCAACAACACCAACACCTACACCAACAACAACAACACCAACAACAAAAACACCAACAACACCAAAAACACCAACAACAACACCAACAACACCAATACGAACAACACCAGCAGCAACACCAACACCAACACCAACAACACCAACAACAAGAACACCAACAACACCAACAATACCAACAACACCAACAACACCAATACGAACAACACCAACAGCAACACCAACACCAACACCAACACCAACAACACCAACAACAACAACACCAACAACACCAACAACACCAACAACAACACCAACAACACCAACAACACCAACAGCACCTACAATACCAACAACAACACCAACACCAGCAACACCAACAACACCAACAACACCAACAACACCAACAACACCAACATCCCAAACAACAACAACAACACCAACAACACCAACACCAACAACAACACCAACAACAACAACACCAACAACACCAACAACACCAACAACACCAACAACAACACGAACAACACCAACACCAACACCCCACACAACAACAACAACACCAACGACAACACCAACAACACCAACACCAACATCCCACACAACAACAGCAACACCAACGACAACACCAACAACACCAACACCAACAACACCAACAACAACACCAACAACACCAACACCAAAAACACCAACAACAACACCAACAACACCAACAACACCAACAACACCAACAACACCAACACGAACAACACCAACAACAACACCAACAACAGCAACACCAACAACACCAACAATACCAACAACAACACCAACAACACCAACAACACCAACACCAACAACGCCAACAACACCAACACCAACAACCCCAACAACACCAACAACACCAACAACACGAACAACACCAACACTAACAACACCAACAACACCAACAACACCAACACCAACATCCCAAACAACAACAACAACACCAACAACAACGCCAACACCAACAACACCAACACCAACAACACCAATAACAACAACAACAACAGAAACACCAACAACACCGAAAACACCAACAACAACACCAACAACACCAACAACACCAACATCACCTCCAACAACAACACCAACAACACCAACAACACCAACAACGACACAAACACCAACAACAACAACAACAACAACAACAACAACACCAACAACACCAACAACACCAACAACATCAACAACACCAACGACAACACCAACAACACCAACACCAACATCCCACACAACAACAACAACACCAACGACAACACCAACAACACCAACACCAACAACACCAACAACAACACCAACAACACCAACAACACCAACAACACCAACAACACCAACACGAACAACACCAACAACAACACCAACAACAGCAACACCAACAACACCAACAATACCAACACCAACAACACCAACAGCACCAACACCAACAACGCCAACAACACCAACACCAACAACCCCAACAACACCAACAACACCAACAACACCAACAACACCAACACTAACAACACCAACAACACCAACAACACCAACACCAACATCCCAAACAACAACAACAACACCAACAACAACACCAACAAAACTAACACCAACAACAGCAACAACAACACCAACAACAACAACACCAACAACACCAACAAGAACAACAACACCAACAACACCAACACCAACAACACCAACATCAACACCAACAACACCAACACCAACAACACCAACGACAACACCAACACCAACAACAACACCAACAACAACAACAGCAGCAACACCAACAACAACACCAACAACACCAACAACACCTACAACACCAACAACACCAATATCACCAACAACACCAACAACAACACCAACAACACCAACAACACCAACACCAACAACACCAACACCAACAACACCAAAAACAGCACCAACAACAACACCAGCAACACCAAAAACACCAACAACACCAACAACAACAACAACAAAACCAGCAACACCAACACCAATATCCCACACAACAACAACAACACCAATATCCAAAAAACAACAACAACACCAACAACACCAACACCACAACACCAACAACAACACCAACAACACCAACAACACCAACAACAACATCAACAAAAACAAAACCAACAACACCAACAACACCAACAACAACACCAACAACACCAACAACACCAACAACACCAACAACACCAACACCAACATCCCAAACAACAACACCAACAACAACACCAACAACAACAACACCAACAACACCAACAACACCAACAGCAACACCAACACCACCAACTACGCCAACACCAACAACACCAACAACACCAACACCAACATCCCAAACAACAACAACAACACCAACAACAACACCAACAACACCAACACCAACAGCAACACCAACAACAACACCAACAACACCAACACCAACAACACCAACACCAACAACAACAACAACACCAACAACACCAACAACAACAGCAACAACAACGACACCAACAACACCAACAACACCAACACCAACACCGACAACACCAACAACAACACCAACAACACCAACACCAACATCCCACACAACAACAACAACACCAACGACCACACCAACAACACCAACACCAACAACACCAACAACAACACCAACAACACCAACACCAAAAACACCAACAACAACACCAACAACACCAACAAGAACAACAACACCAACAACACCAACACCAACAACACCACCAACACCAACAACAACACCAACACCAACAACATCAACAACACCAACACCAACAACACCAACAACTACACCAACAACAAAAACACCAACAACACCAACAACACCAACAACAACACCAACAACACCAACAACAACACCAACACCAACACCAACAACACCAACAGCACCTACAATACCAACAACAACACCAACACCAACAACACCAACAACACCAACAACACCAACAACACCAAGAACACCAACAACACCAACAACACCAACAACAACACCAACAACAACACCAACAACACAAACAACACCAACACCAACAACACCAACAACACCAACAACACCAACACCAACATCCCAAACAACAACACCAACAACAACACCAACAACACCAACAACAACAACACCAACAACAACACCAACAACACCAACACCAACAACAACAACAACAACACCAACAATACCAACACCAACAACACCAACAACAACAGCAACAACAACGACACCAACAACACCAACAACACCAACACCAACAACCCCAACAACACTAACAACAACACCAATAACTCCAACACCAACAACATGAACACCAACACCGACAACAACAACAACAACACCAACAACACCAACAACACCAACAACAACACCAACAACACCAACACCAACATCTCACACAACAACAGCAACACCAACGACCACGCCAACAACACCAACACCAACAACACCAACAACAACACCAACAACACCAACAACAAAAACACCAACAACAAGACCAACAACACCAACAAGAACAACAACACCAACAACACCAACACCAACAACACCAATAACAACCCCAACACCAACACCAACGACACCAACAACACCAACACCTACACCAACAACAACAACACCAACAACAAAAACAACAACAACACCAAAAAAACCAACAACAACACCAACAACACCAATACGAACAACACCAGCAGCAACACCAACACCAACACCAACAACACCAACAACAAGAACACCAACAACACCAACAATACCAACAACACCAACAACACCAATACGAACAACACCAACAGCAACACCAACACCAACACCAACAACACCAACAACAACAACACCAACAACACCAACAACACCAACAACAACACCAACAACACCAACAACACCAACAACACCAACATCCCAAACAAGAACAACAACACCAACAACACCAACACCAACAACAACACCAACAACAACAACACCAACAACACCAACAACACCAATAACACCAACAACAACACCAACAACACCAACACCAACACCCCACACAACAACAACAACACCAACGACAACACCAACAACACCAACACCAACATCCCACACAACAACAACAACACCAACGACAACACCAACAACACCAACACCAACAACACCAACAACAACACCAACAACACCAACAACACCAACACCAAAAACACCAACAACAACACCAACAACACCAACAACACCAACAACACCAACAACACCAACACGAACAACACGAACAACAACACCAACAACAGCAACACCAACAACACCAACAATACCAACAACAACACCAACAACACCAACAACACCAACACCAACAACGCCAACAACACCAACACCAACAACCCCAACAACTCCAACAACACCAACAACACCAACAACACCAACACTAACAACACCAACAACACCAACAACACCAACACCAACATCCCAAACAACAACAAAAACACCAACAACAACACCAACAAAACCAACACCAACAACAGCAACAACAACACCAACACCAACAACAACACCAACAACAACAACACCAACAACACCAACAAGAACAACAACACCAACAACACCAACACCAACAACACCAACATCAACACCAACAACACCAACACCAACAACACCAACGACAACACCAACACCAACAACAACACCAACAACAACAACACCAGCAACACCAACAACAACACCAACAACACCAACAACAACACCAACAACACCAACACCAACAGCAACACCAACAACAACACCAACAACACCAACACCAACAACACCAACACCAACAACAACAACAACACCAACAACACCAACAACAACAGCAACAACAACGACACCAACAACACCAACAACACCAACACCAAC
This sequence comes from Eledone cirrhosa, assembly GCA_964016885.1. Lineage (NCBI taxonomy): Eukaryota > Metazoa > Mollusca > Cephalopoda > Octopoda > Eledonidae > Eledone > Eledone cirrhosa. The sequence continues at coordinate 29,197,102 of OZ024740.1, forward strand.
ACCGACAACAACAACAACAACACCAACAACACCAACAACACCAACAACACCAACAACACCAACACCAACATCCCACACAACAACAACAACACCAACGACCACACCAATAACACCAACACCAACAACACCAACAACAACACCAACAACACCAACACCAAAAACACCAACAACAACACCAACAACACCAACAAGAACAACAACACCAACAACACCAACACCAACAACACCACCAACACCAACAACAACACAAACACCAACAACATCAACAACACCAACACCAACAACACCAACAACTACACCAACAACAAAAACACCAACAACACCAACAACACCAACAACAACACCAACAACACCAACAACAACACCAACACCAACACCAACAACACCAACAACACCAACAACACCAACACCAACACCAACAACACCAACACCAACAACACCACAACACCAACAACAACACCAACACCAACAACAACACAAACACCAACAACACCAACAACAACACCAACAACAACAACACCAACAACACCAACAACACCAACAACAACACCAACAACACCAACAACACCAACAGCACCAACAATACCAACAACAACACCAACAACACCAACACCAACAACACCAACAACACCAACAACACCAACAACACCAACATCCCAAACAACAACAACAACACCAACAACACCAACACCAACAACAACACCAACAACATCAACAAGAACAACAACACCAACAACACCAACACCAACAACACCAATAACAAAACCAACACCAACACCAACAACACCAACAACACCAACAACACCAACACCAACAACACCAACAACACCAACACCAACAACACCAACAACACCAACAACACCAACACCAACATCCCAAACAACAACAACAACACCAACAACAACACCAACAACACCAACACCAACAAAACCAACAACAACACCAACACCAACAACAACACCAACAACAACAACACCAGCAACACCAACAACACCAACAACACCAACAACAACACCAACAACAACACCAACAACACAAACAACACCAACACCAACAACACCAACAACACCAACAACACCAACACCAACATCCCAAACAACAACACCAACAACAACACCAACAACACCAACAACAACAACACCAACAACAACACCAAGAACACCAACACCAACAACAACAACAACAACAACACCAACAATACCAACACCAACAACACCAACAACAACAGCAACAACAACGACACCAACAACACCAACAACACCAACACCAACAACCCCAACAACACTAACAACAACACCAATCACTCCAACACCAACAACATGAACACCAACACCGACAACAACAACAACAACACCAACAACACCAACAACACCAACAACAACACCAACAACACCAACATTAACATCCCACACAACAACAACAACACCAACGACCACACCGACAACACCAACACCAACAACACCAACAACAACACCAACAACACCAACACCAAAAACACCAACAACAACACCAACAACACCAACAAGAACAACAACACCAACAACACCAACACCAACAACACCAATAACAACCCCAACACCAACACCAACGACACCAACAACACCAACACCTACACCAACAACAACAACACCAACAACAAAAACACCAACAACACCAAAAACACCAACAACAACACCAACAACACCAATACGAACAACACCAGCAGCAACACCAACACCAACACCAACAACACCAACAACAAGAACACCAACAACACCAACAATACCAACAACACCAACAACACCAATACGAACAACACCAACAGCAACACCAACAACAACACCAACAACACCAACAACAACAACACCAACAACACCAACAACACCAACAACAACACCAACAACACCAACAACACCAACAGCACCTACAATACCAACAACAACACCAACACCAACAACACCAACAACACCGACAACACCAACAACACCAACAACACCAACAACAACACCAACAACAACACCAACAACACAAACAACACCAACACCAACAACACCAACAACACCAACAACACCAACACCAACATCCCAAACAACAACACCAACAACAACACCAACAACACCAACAACAACAACACCAACAACAACACCAACAACACCAACACCAACAACAACAACAACAACACCAACAATACCAACACCAACAACACCAACAACAACAGCAACAACAACGACACCAACAACACCAACAACACCAACACCAACAACCCCAACAACACTAACAACAACACCAATAACTCCAACATCGACAACATGAACACCAACACCGACAACAACAACAACAACACCAACAACACCAACAACACCAACAACAACACCAACAACACCAACACCAACATCCCACACAACAACAACAACACCAACGAACACACCAACAACACCAACACCAACAACACCAACAACAACACCAACAACACCAACACCAAAAACACCAACAACAACACCAACAACACCAACAAGAACAACAACACCAACAACACCAACACCAACAACACCAACAACAACACCAACAACAACACCAACAACACAAACAACACCAACACCAACAACACCAACAACACCAACACCAACATCCCAAACAACAACACCAACAACAACACCAACAACACCACCAACAACAACACGAACAACAACACCAACAACACCAACACCAACAACAACAACAACAACACCAACAATACCAACACCAACAACACCAACAACAACAGCAACAACAACGACACCAACAACACCAACAACACCAACACCAACAACCCCAACAACACTAACAACAACACCAATAACTCCAACACCAACAACATGAACACCGACAACAACAACAACAACACCAACAACACCAACAACACCAACAACAACACCAACAACACGAACACCAACATCCCACACAACAACAACAACACCAACGACCACACCAACAACACCAACACCAACAACACCAACAACAACACCAACAACACCAACACCAAAAACACCAACAACAACACCAACAACACCAACAAGAACAACAACACCAACAACACCAACACCAACAACACCAATAACAACCCCAACACCAACACCAACGACACCAACAACCCCAACACCAACACCAACGACACCAACAACACCAACACCTACACCAACAACAACAACACCAACAACAAAAACACCAACAACACCAAAAACACCAACAACAACACCAACAACACCAATACGAACAACACCAGCAGCAACACCAACACCAACACCAACAACACCAACAACAAGAACACCAACAACACCAACAATAACAACAACACCAACAACACCAATACGAACAACACCAACAGCAACACCAACACCAACACCAACAACACCAACAACAACAACACCAACAACACCAACAACACCAACAACAACACCAACAACACCAACAACACCAACTGCACCTACAATACCAACAACAACACCAACACCAACAACACCAACAACACCAACAACACCAACACCACCAACAACACCAACAACACCAACAACAACAACAACAACAACACCAACAACACAAACAACACCAACACCAACAACACCAACAACACCAACAACACCAACACCAACATCCCAAACAACAACACCAACAACAACACCAACAACACCAACAACAACAACACCAACAACAACACCAACAACACCAACACCAACAACAACAACAACAACACCAACAATACCAACACCAACAACACCAACAACAACAGCAACAACAACGACACCAACAACACCAACAACACCAACACCAACAACCCCAACAACACTAACAACAACACCAATAACTCCAACACCAACAACACCAACAACAACACCAACAACACCAACACCAACATCCCACACAACAACAACAACACCAACGACCACACCAACAACACCAACACCAACAACACCAACAACAACACCAACAACACCAACACCAAAAACACCAACAACAACACCAACAACACCAACAAGAACAACAACACCAACAACACCATCACCAACAACACCAATAACAACCCCAACACCAAGACCAACGACACCAACAACACCAACACCTACACCAACAACAACAACACCAACAACAAGAACACCAACAACACCAACAATACCAACAACACCAACAACACCAATACGAACAACACCAACAGCAACACCAACACCAACACCAACAACACCAACAACAACAACACCAACAACACCAACAACACCAACAACAACACCAACAACACCAACAACACCAACAGCACCTACTATACCAACAACAACACCAACACCAGCAACACCAACAACACCAACAACACCAACAACACCAACAACACCAACATCCCAAACAACAACAACAACACCAACAACACCAACACCAACAACAACACCAACAACAACAACACGAACAACACCAACAACACCAACAACACCAACAACAACACCAACAACACCAACACCAACACCCCACACAATAACAACAACACCAACGACAACACCAACAACACCAACACCAACATCCCACGCAACAACAACAACACCAACGACAACACCAACAACACCAACACCAACAACACCAACAACAACACCAACAACACCAACACCAAAAACACCAACAACAACACCAACAACACCAACAACACCAACAACACCAACAACACCGACAACACCAACACGAACAACACCAAAAACAACACCAACAACAGCAACACCAACAACACCAACAATACCAACAACAACACCAACAACACCAACAACACCAACACCAACAACGCCAACAACACCAACACCAACAACCCCAACAACACCAACAACACCAACAACACCAACAACACCAACACTAACAACACCAACAACACCAACAACACCAACACCAACATCCCAAACAACAACAACAACACCATCAACAACACCAACAAAACCAACACCAACAACAGCAACAACACCAACAACACCAACAATACCAACAACAACACCAACAACACCAACAACACCAACACCAACAACAACACCAACAACAACAACACCAACAACACCAACAAGAACAACAACACCAACAACACCAACACTAACAACACCAACAACACAAACACCAACAACACCAACAACAACACCAACAACAACAACACCAACAACACCAACAACACCAACAACAACACCAACAACACCAACAACACCAACAGCACCAACAATACCAACAACAACACCAACAACACCAACACCAACAACACCAACAACACCAACAACACCAACAACACCAACATCCCAAACAACAACAACAACACCAACAACACCAACACCAACAACAACACCAACAACATCAACAAGAACAACAACACCAACAACACCAACACCAACAACACCAATAACAAAACCAACACCAACACCAACAACACCAACAACACCAACAACACCAACACCAACAACACCAACAACACCAACACCAACAACACCAACAACACCAACAACACCAACACCAACATCCCAAACAACAACAACAACACCAACAACAACACCAACAACACCAACACCAACAAAACCAACAACAACACCAACACCAACAACAACACCAACAACAACAACACCAGCAACACCAACAACACCAACAACACCAACAACAACACCAACAACAACACCAACAACACAAACAACACCAACACCAACAACACCAACAACACCAACAACACCAACACCAACATCCCAAACAACAACACCAACAACAACACCAACAACACCAACAACAACAACACCAACAACAACACCAAGAACACCAACACCAACAACAACAACAACAACAACACCAACAATACCAACACCAACAACACCAACAACAACAGCAACAACAACGACACCAACAACACCAACAACACCAACACCAACAACCCCAACAACACTAACAACAACACCAATCACTCCAACACCAACAACATGAACACCAACACCGACAACAACAACAACAACACCAACAACACCAACAACACCAACAACAACACCAACAACACCAACATTAACATCCCACACAACAACAACAACACCAACGACCACACCGACAACACCAACACCAACAACACCAACAACAACACCAACAACACCAACACCAAAAACACCAACAACAACACCAACAACACCAACAAGAACAACAACACCAACAACACCAACACCAACAACACCAATAACAACCCCAACACCAACACCAACGACACCAACAACACCAACACCTACACCAACAACAACAACACCAACAACAAAAACACCAACAACACCAAAAACACCAACAACAACACCAACAACACCAATACGAACAACACCAGCAGCAACACCAACACCAACACCAACAACACCAACAACAAGAACACCAACAACACCAACAATACCAACAACACCAACAACACCAATACGAACAACACCAACAGCAACACCAACAACAACACCAACAACACCAACAACAACAACACCAACAACACCAACAACACCAACAACAACACCAACAACACCAACAACACCAACAGCACCTACAATACCAACAACAACACCAACACCAACAACACCAACAACACCGACAACACCAACAACACCAACAACACCAACAACAACACCAACAACAACACCAACAACACAAACAACACCAACACCAACAACACCAACAACACCAACAACACCAACACCAACATCCCAAACAACAACACCAACAACAACACCAACAACACCAACAACAACAACACCAACAACAACACCAACAACACCAACACCAACAACAACAACAACAACACCAACAATACCAACACCAACAACACCAACAACAACAGCAACAACAACGACACCAACAACACCAACAACACCAACACCAACAACCCCAACAACACTAACAACAACACCAATAACTCCAACATCGACAACATGAACACCAACACCGACAACAACAACAACAACACCAACAACACCAACAACACCAACAACAACACCAACAACACCAACACCAACATCCCACACAACAACAACAACACCAACGACCACACCAACAACACCAACACCAACAACACCAACAACAACACCAACAACACCAACACCAAAAACACCAACAACAACACCAACAACACCAACAAGAACAACAACACCAACAACACCAACACCAACAACACCAACAACAACACCAACAACAACACCAACAACACAAACAACACCAACACCAACAACACCAACAACACCAACACCAACATCCCAAACAACAACACCAACAACAACACCAACAACACCACCAACAACAACACGAACAACAACACCAACAACACCAACACCAACAACAACAACAACAACACCAACAATACCACCACCAACAACACCAACAACAACAGCAACAACAACGACACCAACAACACCAACAACACCAACACCAACAACCCCAACAACACTAACAACAACACCAATAACTCCAACACCAACAACATGAACACCGACAACAACAACAACAACACCAACAACACCAACAACACCAACAACAACACCAACAACATGAACACCAACACCGACAACAACAACAACAACACCAACAACACCAACAACACCAACAACAACACCAACAACACGAACACCAACATCCCACACAACAACAACAACACCAACGACAACACCAACAACACCAACACCAACATCCCACGCAACAACAACAACACCAACGACCACACCAACAACACCAACACCAACAACACCAACAACAACACCAACAACACCAACGCCAAAAACACCAACAACAACACCAACAACACCAACAAGAACAACAACACCAACAACACCAACACCAACAACACCAATAACAACCCCAACACCAACACCAACGACACCAACAACCCCAACACCAACACCAACGACACCAACAACACCAACACCTACACCAACAACAACAACACCAACAACAAAAACACCAACAACACCAAAAACACCAACAACAACACCAACAACACCAATACGAACAACACCAGCAGCAACACCAACACCAACACCAACAACACCAACAACAAGAACACCAACAACACCAACAATAACAACAACACCAACAACACCAATACGAACAACACCAACAGCAACACCAACACCAACACCAACAACACCAACAACAACAACACCAACAACACCAACAACACCAACAACAACACCAACAACACCAACAACACCAACTGCACCTACAATACCAACAACAACACCAACACCAACAACACCAACAACACCAACAACACCAACACCACCAACAACACCAACAACACCAACAACAACAACAACAACAACACCAACAACACAAACAACACCAACACCAACAACACCAACAACACCAACAACACCAACACCAACATCCCAAACAACAACACCAACAACAACACCAACAACACCAACAACAACAACACCAACAACAACACCAACAACACCAACACCAACAACAACAACAACAACACCAACAATACCAACACCAACAACACCAACAACAACAGCAACAACAACGACACCAACAACACCAACAACACCAACACCAACAACCCCAACAACACTAACAACAACACCAATAACTCAAACACCAACAACACCAACAACAACACCAACAACACCAACACCAACATCCCACACAACAACAACAACACCAACGACCACACCAACAACACCAACACCAACAACACCAACAACAACACCAACAACACCAACACCAAAAACACCAACAACAACACCAACAACACCAACAAGAACAACAACACCAACAACACCATCACCAACAACACCAATAACAACCCCAACACCAAGACCAACGACACCAACAACACCAACACCTACACCAACAACAACAACACCAACAACAAGAACACCAACAACACCAACAATACCAACAACACCAACAACACCAATACGAACAACACCAACAGCAACACCAACACCAACACCAACAACACCAACAACAACAACACCAACAACACCAACAACACCAACAACAACACCAACAACACCAACAACACCAACAGCACCTACTATACCAACAACAACACCAACACCAGCAACACCAACAACACCAACAACACCAACAACACCAACAACACCAACATCCCAAACAACAACAACAACACCAACAACACCAACACCAACAACAACACCAACAACAACAACACGAACAACACCAACAACACCAACAACACCAACAACAACACCAACAACACCAACACCAACACCCCACACAATAACAACAACACCAACGACAACACCAACAACACCAACACCAACATCCCACGCAACAACAACAACACCAACGACAACACCAACAACACCAACACCAACAACACCAACAACAACACCAACAACACCAACACCAAAAACACCAACAACAACACCAACAACACCAACAACACCAACAACACCAACAACACCGACAACACCAACACGAACAACACCAAAAACAACACCAACAACAGCAACACCAACAACACCAACAATACCAACAACAACACCAACAACACCAACAACACCAACACCAACAACGCCAACAACACCAACACCAACAACCCCAACAACACCAACAACACCAACAACACCAACAACACCAACACTAACAACACCAACAACACCAACAACACCAACACCAACATCCCAAACAACAACACCAACAACAACACCAACAACAACAACACCACCAACACCAACAACAACACCAACAACACCAATACGAACAACACCAGCAGCAACACCAACACCAACACCAACAACACGAACAACAAGAACACCAACAACACCAACAATACCAACAACACCAACAACACCAATACGAACAACACCAACAGCAACACCAACACCAACAACACCAACAAGAACAACACCAACAACACCAACAACACCATCAACAACACCAACAACACCAACAACACCTACAATACCAACAACAACACCAACACCAACAACACCAACAACACCAACAACACCAACAACACCAACAACACCAACAACACCAACATCCCAAACAACAACAACAACACCAACAACACCAACACCAACAACAACACCAACAACAACAACACCAACAACACCAACAACACCAACAACACCAACAACAACACCAACAACACCAACACCAACACCCCACACAACAACAACAACACCAACGACAACACCAACAACACCAACACCAACATCCCACACAACAACAACAACACCAACGACAACACCAACAACACCAACACCAACAACACCAACAACAACACCAACAACACCAACACCAAAAACACCAGCAGCAACACCAACAACACCAACAACACCAACAACACCAACAACACCAACACGAACAACACCAACAACAACACCAACAACAGCAACACCAACAACACCAACAACACCAACAACAACACCAACAACACCAACAACACCAACACCAACAACGCCAACAACACCAACACCAACAACCCCAACAACACCAACAACACCAACAACACCAACAACACCAACACTAACAACACCAACAACACCAACAGCAACACCAACACCACCAACTACGCCAACACCAACAACACCAACAACACCAACACCAACATCCCAAACAACAACAACAACACCAACAACAACACCAACAACACCAACACCAACAGCAACACCAACAACAACACCAACAACACCAACACCAACAACACCAACACCAACAACAACAACAACACCAACAACACCAACAACAACAGCAACAACAACGACACCAACAACACCAACAACACCAACACCAACACCGACAACAACAACAACAACACCAACAACACCAACAACACCAACAACAACACCAACAACACCAACACCAACATCCCACACGACAACAACAACACCAACGACCACAACAACAACACCAACACCAACAACACCAACAACAACACCAACAACACCAACACCAAAAACACCAACAACAACACCAACAACACCAACAAGAACAACAACACCAACAACACCAACACCAACAACACCACCAACACCAACAACAACACCAACACCAACAACATCAACAACACCAACACCAACAACACCAACAACTACACCAACAACAAAAACACCAACAACACCAACAACACCAACAACAACACCAACAACACCAACAACAACACCAACACCAACACCAACAACACCAACAACACCAACAACACCAACACCAACACCAACAACACCAACCCCAACAACACCACCAACACCAACAACAACACCAACACCAACAACACCAACAACACAAACACCAACAACACCAACAACAACACCAACAACAACAACACCAACAACACCAACAACACCAACAACAACACCAACAACACCAACAACACCAACAGCACCAACAATACCAACAACAACACCAACAACACCAACACCAACAACACCAACAACACCAACAACACCAACAACACCAACATCCCAAACAACAACAAGAACACCAACAACACCAACACCAACAACCACACCAACTACATCAACAAGAACAACAACACCAACAACACCAACACCAACAACACCAATAACAAAACCAACACCAACACCAACAACACCAACAACACCAACAACACCAACACCTACACCAACAACAACAACACCAACAACACCAACAACACCAACACCAACAACACCAACAACACCAACACCAACAACACCAACAACACCAACAACACCAACACCAACATCCCAAACAACAACAACAACACCAACAACAACACCAATAACACCAACACCAACAAAACCAACAACAACACCAACACCAACAACAACACCAACAACAACAACACCAGCAACACCAACAACACCAACAACACCAACAACAACACCAACAACAACACCAACAACACAAACAACACCAACACCAACAACACCAACAACACCAACAACACCAACACCAACATCCCAAACAACAACAACAACACCAACAACAACACCAACAACACCAACACCAACAACAACACCAACAACAACACCAACAACACCAACACTAACACCACCAACAACAATAACACCAACAACACCAACAACACCAACAACACCACACCTACACCAACAACACCAACAACACCAACACCAACAACACCAACAACACCAACAACACCAACAACACCAACAACGCCAACAACAACGCCAACACCAACAACAACAACAACACCAACAACACCAACAACACCAACAACACCAACAACACCAACACCAACATCTCACACAACAACAACACCAACAACACCAACAACAACGCCAACACCAACAACACCAACAACACCAACAACAACACCAACAACAACAACACCAACAACACCAACAATACCAACAGCACCAACAACACCAACAACAACACCAACAACACCAACACCAACAACGCCAACAACACCAACAACACCAACACCAACATCCCAAACAACAACAACACCAAAAACAACACCAACAACACCACCACCAACAACACCAACAAATGGACAAACAACAACAACACCAACAACACCAACAACACCAACAACACCAACAACAACACCAACAACAACAACCCCAACAACACCAACAACACCAACAACACCAACAGCACGAACAACACCAACACCAACAACACGAACAACACGAACAACACCAACAACACCAACACCAACATCCCAATCAACAACAACAACACCAACAACAACACCAACAACACCACCAACAACACCAACACTAACAACACCAACACCAACAACAACAACAACACCAACAACATCAACAACACCAACAACAACAACACCAACAACACCAACAACAACACCAGCAACACCAACACCAACAACACCAACAACAACACCAACAACACCAACACTAACAACACCAACACCAACAACAACAACAACACCAACGGCATCAACAACAATCAACAGCTACACCAACAACACCAACAACACCAACAACAACACCAACACGAAAAACACCAACAGCACCAACAACACCAACAACACCAACACCAAGACCAACAACACCAACAACACCAACAACACCAACAACACCAACAACACCACCAACAACAACACCAACAACACCAACAACAACACCAACAACACCAACAACACCAACAACGCCAACAACAACACCAATAACACCAACAACAAAACCAACAACACCAACAAACACCAACAACACCAACAACACCAACACCAATAACCCCAACAACACCAACAAAACCAACAACACCAACACCAACATCCCAAACATCAACAACACTAACAACACCAACACCAACAACACCAACAACAACACCAACAACAACAACACCAACAACACCAACAACACCAACAACACTAACAACACCAACACCAACAACACCAATAACAACACCAACACCAACACCAGCAACACCAACACCAACAACACCAACAACAACACCAACAACACCAACAGCACCAACAGCACCAACAACACCAACAACAACTCCAACAACACCAACACCAACAACACCAACAACACCAACAACACCAACACCAACACCAACATCCCAAACAACAACAACACCAACAACACCAACACCAAAAACAACACCAACAACAACAACACCAACAACACCAACAACACCAACAACACCAACAACACCAACAACACCAACACCAACATCCCACACAACAACAACACCAACAACAACACCAACAACACCAACAACACCAACACCAACAACACCAACAACAACACAAACAACACCAACACCAACAACACCAACAACACCAACAACACCAACAACACCAACACCAACAACACCAACAACAACACCAACAACAACAACACCAACAACACCAACAACACCAACAACAACACCAACAACACCAACAACACCAACACCAACAACACCAACAACACCAACAACACCAACACCAACAACCCCAACAACACCAACAACACCAACAACACCAACACTAACAACACCAACAACACCAACAACACCAACACCAACATCCCAAACAACAACAACAACAACACCAACAACAACACCAACAACACCAACACCAACAACACCAACATCAACACCAACACCAACAACACCAACAACAACAACACCAACAGCACCAACAACACCAACAAAAACAACAACACCAACAACAACACCAACAACACCAACACCAACAACACCAACAACACCAACACTTCATCCCATACAACAACAACATCGCCAACAACAACACCAACAACACCAACACCAACAACACCAACAACAGCACCAACAACAACAACACCAACAACACCAACAACACCAACAACAACAACAACACCAACAACACCAACACCCCACACAACAACAACAACACCAACAACAACACTAACAACACCAACACCAACAACAACAACACCAACAACACGAACAACACCAACACCAACATCCCAAACAACAACAACACCAACAACAACTCCAACAACACCAACACCAACAACACCAACAACAACACCACCAACACCAACAACAACAACACCAACAACACCAACATCCCAAACAACAACACCAACAACACCAACACCAACACCAACAACACCAAAAACACCAACATCCCAAACAACACCAACACCAACAACACCAACAACACTAACACCAACAACCCAAACAACAACACCAACAACAACACCAACAACACTAACAACACCAACAACACCAACACCAACAACACCAACACCAACATCTCAAAAAACACCAACAACAAGACCAACACCACCAACAACAACAACTATGAGCACAACGAGAGATGTGACATCGACAGCACACATGATAAATGAGTGCTTAGAAGGAATGTGTGTATATATATGTATGTGTATGTATGGCCATGTATGTATGTGTTTGTCAATTTCCGTGTATATGTGAGTAACTGTGAGGTTTGTGTGTGTATGTGTATATGTTTATGTGTGTAAGTGTGTGTGTGTTTTTCAAATTCCATGTATATGTGAGTAACTGTGTGGCTTGTGTGTATATGTGTATATAATTCTGTGTTGTTTTTGTGTATGTGAAACAGAAAATGTATGAATCCGTGCTTCTGTTTGCATGTGTGTATGTGTGTACGTGTGTGTGTGTATGTGTATGTGTGTATGTTTGTATGTGTATGTGTGTATGTTTGTGTGTCTATGTGTATGTGTGTATTTTTGTGTGTGTATGTGTGTGTGTTTGCTGAAATAATTTCTCATTCCCTCCAGTTAACCAAAGAATGGTAAGAGGGGACGTGTAGGGAAAGGGTGATGGTGGTGGGGGGAGGGGGTAGAGGTGGTGACGGTGGTGGTGGTGACGGTGGTGGTGGTGGTGGTGGTGGTGGTGGTAGAGGTTGTGGTGGTGGTGGTAGTGGTGGTGTGGTGGTGATAGTGGTAGTGGTGGTTGCAGTGGTGATGATGTTGGTAGTCGTAGTGGTAGTGGTGGTGGTGGTAGTAGAGGTGGTGGTAGTGGAGGTGGTGTGGTCGTGATGGTGGCGGTGGTGGTAGTGTGGTGGTAGTGGTGGTGGTGGTGGTGTTGGTGGTAGTGGTGGTGGTGGTGGTAGTGGTGGTGGTAGTGGTGTTGTGGTTGTGGTGGTGGTGTTGGTAGTGGTGGTGGTAGTGGTAGTGGTGGTGTTGGTAGTGATGGTGGTGCTGGTAGTGGTGGTGGTGATGGTAGTGGTGGTGGTGGTGGTGGTGGTGGTGATGTTCGATAAACGGATGGACGGGCAAACGAAGGGAGTTTGTGTGTTTACTGGAGTGACATCGAAAAAGAGAGAGAGGGGGGATAAATAGAGGGTAGGAGAGAAGGAGAGGGAGAGAGAGACAAAGAGAGAGAGAGGGTAGGAGACAAGGAGAGGGAGAGAGAGACAAAGAGAGAGAGAGGGTAGGAGACAAGGAGAGGGAGAGAGAGACAAATAGAGAGAGAGGGTAGGAGAGAAGGAGGGGGAGAGAGAGGGGGAAATAAGAGGGAGAGAGAGAGACAAATAGAGAGAGAGGGAAGGAGATAAAGAGAAGGAGAGAGAGACAAAGAGAGAGAGAGGGAAGGAGAAAAGGAGAGAAGGGGTGAGAGAGAGAATGGGAGCTGAAGAAACAGAGAAAACACTAGAAGATTGGGTAGAAGGTAATATATGAAAGGGGGTGGGTGAGGGCGGGGCAGAGGAGAGAACAGAGAAAAAAAGTAGTGAGTGTAAGGATTAGAGGGAACTTAATATAGAAGGGGGTGATCAGAGAAAGAGGGGGAAGGAGAGTGCCAGAAAAAGATAGAGAGAGAGAAAAGAATGATAGAAAGATAGATAGATAGACAGATTTCTATTTATTGCCACGAAGGCGCAAAAGAAGGGGACAAATACAGGGGGGGGGGTGTACACAAAAAGGCGAGTAAAGAAAACAAATAAGATAGATAGATGAATTTCTTTATTAGCCACAAGGGCACAAAAGAAAGGGACAAATACAAATGGGGAGTTTACATACAGGTATATGAAAATAAAACTATTAATAGAATAACAGATAAGAATTGAAATCCCCAATAGGGGGGAGGTGTTATACAGGGGTTGTACACACCCCGAAAAAATGTACAGCCCTCATCTCCAGGAGCACCAAGAGTGAGTACTCCCTTGCTCTCTTCCTCTTTTTCCTCAACCTACAGGCTTATATAAGACAGAACGCGCAACCACTCGGGCCATCTTTGCCACATTCACCCATCTTTTATAACATTTGCTGGGGTACACCATCTCTCTCTCCATTCTGATTCTTCTTCCAAAATGATATTTGAAAAAACGAGTCAGTTGCTCGCCGGAGAGAAAGGTGTCTGACCTCAGCCCTTTTAACCTCGTCCACCATATAACCTCTTTCACCATAGCCATAATACATAGGAAAACCGCCTCTCCCTCGTTTTTGAAGGAGGGTGGCGGTTTAATCATGACAATGGACTGCAGCTCGGTCAGCGAGACGAGTCGTGGGAAGGCTCGCCTCACGAACGGGGCCCACACCGGTTGTCTAGTGAGGAATACGTGGAGTTGCCGCAGCCTGAGCGCGTGTTTGCGCACGTCAGCCACGGCATCCCCATCCCTCCGTTTGAAGGGTGTTGGCAGCAACTGGATCTTCTCACCAAAGGAGCCCGTTTCTTCCAAAGGAATTGAAAGAGCGCACACTCCATTTTGGTGAGCGTTTTGACTGGACAAGGCACAACGGTCAAGCGGTAGTAGATGACGGACGCTATAAAAATGTTCGCCACCTCCGCTCGACCTTTCAAGGATAGTTTGCACTCGGCCCACTTCTGGGTGAGCGCAAACACCTTGGTTCACCTGGTTCCAGTTCTTCTCCACCTGGAGGTCAGGACCAAACCAGACCCCGGGCAGTTTTACCGGTCCTTCCGTCCAGCGTCCGACGACGTCATCGGAAGACATCGGTTTGCCTCTCCACGTTCCGAGATGCAAACCGACGGATTTGTCCCGGTTCAGCTTCGCCCCTGTGAACCTTTGGTATTCCTCCAGTAAGGTGCAGAGCTCCTCGATTTGCGAGGTGCTCGACACCATTAGTGTCACGTCGTCGGCGTAGGCCGACTCCGCTTTTCGCAGTCCTGGTTCCAAAGGGATGCCCTGCAATAGCTCCAACTTCCGCAGTAGTGGTTCGAGAGTCAGAACGTACAGAAGAGAGGAGAGAGGGCATCCCTGTTGGATGGATCGCGTGATATGGAACGGCTCCGAGAGGTAGCCGTTCACCTTGACCCTTGAGCAGATGTTGCTGCTGTGCATTGCAGCAATCCAGCCCCTGAACACGGGACGGAAGCCTTCCGCCTTGAGCACCGCATCCAGGTAACGATGGTCAACCCTATCGAATCACTTAGACTGATCAAAGTTAATCAGGGCCCCACCGAAGCCGGGTTTACACCCTACCCTCATATGATGTATCGCATGAGATGGAGGTTGTCGTGTGTGGACCTGGTCGGGATTGCGCATATCTGCGCTTCTCCCACCAGGTTTTCGACGACAAGCGCCAGCCTCTTTGCCAACACCTTGGCCAAAATCTGTAACTCTGTGTTTAGCAGAGTTATGGGCCGGAAGTTGCCTATGTCATCCTCCTTGTTCTCGTCCTTCCTGACTAACGTGATTACGCCCTTGGTCACAGGACTGGGAATTCTCCCGTTCTGCTGCCAGTTGCAGAAGAATGGAGAACAAGTCCGGCATTGCTACGTAAAATTCGTAGGGTAGACCGTCGAGACCTGGAGATTTGCGTTTGCCGCATTGGCTCAGTGCGTCCCCTATCTCAGCGGCCGAAATCAGCCTTTCGCAGAACTTCACCTCGCTGTCCGAGAGTCGCGGTAGGCCGTCGAGGTATGGACCGAAATCCATAGCCCCTCCTGGCGCGCCGCCTGCCCGAACAGTTGAGCAAAGTGCCGCTGAAAGGGCGCGCACATCTGCTTCGGTTCACGTATAACGCGTCCGTCTTGGTCCTTCAACGACCGAATCGTGGACTTGTTGCCAGTTTTCGCCTCCGTCACACGGGCCCAGCTAACAGCTTTGGCTCCCTCGTTTCCCAGAGCACGTATTTTGCTTCTGACAACGCAGCCTTCATGTTTTGCGTCGAAGAACTGGTCCAAGGCCGTCCTCGTCGCTAATACGCTGGCTACGTTGCCACTCCTAAGTGCCTCTTCTACTTTATCTACCAGTTCCTTTTCGGTCTTATTTCTATCTAACACTAATTCTTTACTTAAACCTATCGAGTCTAATCTAACTGCCATCTTGAGAGAGTACCACCATCTGTTGTTGACAATGGCCCCCGTCAATTGCTGCTTAACTAAAGTGCTAATCCGTCTAATGTAGGCTTTGCATGTCGGTAACGACAAGTTCAGCTTCCAGTAGCCGGGTCCCTATCTATGGGTTTTGTCAAGGTTGACTTAGCAGGTCACTAATTTGTGATCTGAATAGGCAATCATGAACATTTCTGGACAGCTTAACATCTCCCTATCCTTCTTTCTAACTAGAACCCTATCTAGGTACGATCTAGATGTTCCGCTACGATTAGTCCACCTCCACAGTGGCACAGTCGGAAAATCTAGTCGATATCTATCGGCCAGGTCAAATCGGCCGATTAACTGTTTGAGGGTGTTACAGACCCCTCTATCGGGACATGCTCCCACATAGTCCCAACATGCATCTAGGATTCTATTCCAGTCCCCTACTAACAGCAGGGAGCGAGCCGTTCCCAGAAAAGTCTCTAGACGTTTGAAGAAGTCTGGCCGCGGTGTCCGGATGGGGCATATGCGGCCACCAGCCTGAAGGCTCCACCTTCACTACCGTTAACGTCTAGGACCACCAGTCGATATTCGGGTCCAGATGTACCGTCTGTGTTACGACGTCCAGGTGTTTCCGCAGCAAAACGGCAACCCCACCCCCACCTCCCGGCTGACAGAGAGATGCGTAGATCTCAAAGTCGTCGAAGATGGGGGCCCGTTGTCGCTCGCTGTGGATCCTGGACTCGCAAATGGCTCTTACATCCATACTGTACGACCTGAAGTCGTTTAAGCGTTTGCCCTGTTTCAAGGGCATCCCCAGGCCGCGTGCGTTCACACATCCAACTCCTATATTGGCCATGTTGGTTCTGAAAAGTTAAAAGAAGAGGAAAATATATCACTCATCTCCTGGGGACCAGGCTGCACAAATTCAATGGGGGTGTTGGAGGGATTGTTTGGCGGGGTGGTGGTCTCTGGCGGGGTGGGGACAGAGATGTTTGGTGGGGAGGGGTGTCAGGTTGGGTGGAGGTGTCTGGGGTGGGAGTGTCTGGGGTGCGGGTGGGGAAACATTTCAAAAGGACGCGGTTATAGGGTTTGACGTAGGGGTTACCTACGTCGTCAGGAAATTTTTATTTAACTGTTTATGTGTGTCCATGGAGATCCTAATCATTTTAAGATTAGGATTCTCCGAAGAGTGTGTAAAAGTTTTCCCTTCGGTCTCCACCGAAGGGTTTTTATATATGGTGTCTGTTAAAGTTTTATTGTTAGTATTTATGTAGGTGTAACATTTTTGTTGTGTTGTGTTGCTTTTTTTCTGTGGTTCTTTTGTGTGTTTACGTTTTGTAGTAGGTGTTTTGTTTTCAGGAGGGGGGTGGTTTGTTTGTGCTGTTTGCATCGCTTGTATTGGTGTTTGTTGCATTTTTGTTTGTGTTATGGCTTTTCTTTTTTTTTTACTGGTCGGAAAGGCTCTGGGTGACGATGATGAGGCCTCATCCGTGTTGTTGGGGAGGGGTACATTTTGAGGAGCTGTTATGTGTGTGGGTGTTTCTGGAGTTGTTTTATGGGGGGGGCTGTGTTTGCAGTTTGGTTTGTTTTTGTGTGTTGTTGTTGTGGTGGTGGTGGTGGTTGTGTTGTTGTGTTGGGTGTCGGCAGTACTGCCTTTTTTTTAATGCAGTTAATTGAGGACAGGAAGCCCTCAGGTGACCACTGCTTAAACAGTGGTAACATGAAGGCCGCCTACCCTCAAAAGAAATATTTATGTAGGAATTTCCATCCAGAGGCACACGTTGGGGGTATTCTAGCTATCCGTTCTGGTCTCATTTGGGCCAGAACTTCTAAGCTTTTACCGTTGAATATGCCCCTGGATGACTTTCCTACCGAAATTACTGTATCTTCATCAAAATTGATGAAACCAGCTATTATCCACCAGATGTTTACATTTGGTGTGATATTTGTTATTTTTATTTTTGGGGTCCTTTTTCCCATGTATGTGGGGAAAAAGGTGTAGAGGGTGGACACAATTGGCGACACAGAATATTTCTGTGCCGTCAATTGGTCTTTCATTATTATTGATAAACTCCCGAAGAGTTTTCTTTTCTGTATGAAGGCAATGTCCTTCATGGAGTTTCTTAGAACCAGCTCAATTTCGTTTTGAGTTAATTGAGCTGGTTTTCTGGTGGTATTTGAGATTGTCCTAAAAACTATGGTTTTCAGGGCAGTGTCTCTACGCAATTCTTGGGGAGAAGTGATGCTAAAAGCGCCATTCTCCGGCATTAGAGATGTCAATCTGTGTATATAGTTCTGTATTTTGGACAGTTTGTGAAAACGAAGCCTTTTTTCCTTGTTTGTGGAGTTGTTCTTGTTGGTGTTGTTGTCATTATTGTTGCTGCTGTTGTTGTCATCATTGTTGCTGTTGTTGTTGTTGTCATTGTTGTCGTTGTTGTTGTTTTTGTTGTTGTTGTTGTTTTTGTAGTTCTCAATTGCTTGATCTGTGGTTGCGGAATTCATTTGTGAGGTTGTGTTTTCGTTCATAGCATTGTTGTTATTGTTGTTGCTGGTGCCGCTGGTTGTGTTGTTTTGGTTTGTTGCCATGGCAACGTCAAATTGTCGGTCAGCAGGTGGAGAAAATTCTTCCTCTGGCTGAGCTTTGTCTTTGACATCTGCTACTATGACAGTGGCAAGGGGATGCTGTAAGCATATCTTCCCCTTTCCTCCTTCGAATGTTGGTGAAGAAGCTTCAGCCATTTTTTTTAAATGCTAGCTTTTCCCCAAAAAAGCTTTTTATGCATTATTTCGCCTAAAGGCATAGAACATATTGAGAGACTGACCAGATCAAAATTTGACCTGGCAGTCCCTCTACAAGTTGATATAAAAATGAAAGTTCACAGTTAGGAATTTCTATAGAAATTTAGGCAGAACATACCCAGCAAGTTTCACGCGTGTGACCATCGCAGATAGATAGAGAGATAGATAGAGAGAGAGAGAGAGAGAGAGAGAGAGAGAGAGAGAGAGAGAGAGAGAGAGAGAGAGAGAGAGAGAGAGAGGCGGGGGAGATATATATAGGTATGTAGGTTGATGGATAGACAGATAGATATATTTCTTTATTTGCCACAAGGGCGCACAAGAAAAGGGGACAATACAAAGACACATGCCGGGGATTTTACATACAGTCGTGTGGTGGTTGAAACAAACAAATTCAACAATCGAAATCCCCAATAGTGGGAAGGCGTTTCGAATGGATTGTTTAATACCCCGTCGATAGAACAACCCTTAACTGTAGGAGCGTGTTGTGCAAGTGCTCCCTTCTTCCTTTTGCTCTCTTCTTTAACCTACAGGTTTATAAACAGAGAAGGCCCAATCACTCGGGCCAATTTCGCTTCATTCACCCACCTTTCAGTAAATTTACTGGGGTGCAGTGCCTCTCTCTCCACTCTGATTCTCCTTCTAAAGTGATACTTAAAGAAAGGAATCAATTGTTGTCCGGAGAGAAAGGCATCTGTCCTCAGTCCTCTCAATCTCGTCCACCATATAACTTCTTTCACCATAGCCACCGTACAGAGGAAAACCGCCTCTCTTTCGTTTTTGAAAGAGGCTGGCGGTTTGATCCTTGCTATGGATTCGGCAGTCAACTGGATTTGTCCCATACGCGACAGCAGTTGTTCTGCATAGTTCCACAGGTCGCTTACGCCCGGGCAGTGTACAATTGCGTGCAAGACGGTTTCAATCTCCTGCTCGCATCTTGGACACGTCCTCTTGGAAGGATCTCGAACGGGTAGAGCTCCTCGGTAGCACTGCTAGGCCAGGGACCACTGGAAGTTGTCCATAGGTCCCGGGCTGAAAGTCATACAGAACAGACTGGAGAGCTCGTTGTCTTCGATGCCTAGAGTCTCCCCGAGCACGTCGTCACTTGTAAAGTATTAACCCTCTATAGAATGTCGAAGTGGAGTCTCCACTGATTGCTGTGCCCGCTTGACAGAGGACTGTGAGCGCCTGGGCACATTCAATGAGCCAGGCGCCCGTCTTCTTCGGTCTTCGCTTGCCCCAGGACTGCAGCTCCGTCAGCGAGACAAGTTGTGGGAAGGCCTGTCTCACAAACTGTGCCCACGCCGGTTGGTCGGTGAGGAATACCTGGAGATGCCATAGCCTGTTTCAAGGATAGTTTGCGCTCTGCCCACTTCTGGGTGAGCGCAAATACCTTGGCCATGACCTCATTCCAATTTTTCTCCACTTGGAGGTTCGGACCGAACCAGACCCCAAGCAATTTCACCGGTCCTTCCTTCCAGCGTCCGGCGACGCTGTCGGACAGCATCGGTTTGCCTCTCCACGTTCCAAGTTGCAAACCGACAGATTTGTCCGAGCTGAGTTTTGCTCTTGTTAGCCTTTCGTATTCCTGCAGTAAGTTGCTGATCGCCCCGATTTCCGAGGTTTTCGACACAATTACTGTCACTTCGTCGGCATAAGCCAACGCCGCTTTTCGCAAGCCCGGTTCTAAAGGGATGCCCTACAAAAGCTCCAACTTCCGCAGTAGTGGCTCTAGAGTTAATACGTACAGAATGGAGGATAGAGGGCATCCCTGTCGAATGGAACGCGTGATTGCGAACGGCTCCTTGACCTTCGAGAAGTTGCTGGTGTGCATCACCTTGATCCAGCCTCTGAAAACGAGACCGAAACCGGCCGCCTTGAGAACCACTTCCAAGTATCGATGGTCGACCCTATCGAATGCCTTAGACTGATCTAAATTGATCAGAGCCCCACCGAAGCCGCGTTTACACCCCACCCTCTCTATGATGTATAGCATGAGGTGGAGGTTGTCGTGTATTGACCTGGTCGGGATGGCACACGTTTGCACTGTCCCTACTAGGGTTTCGACGACAAGCGCCAGCCTCGTTGCTAGCACATTGGCCAAAATCTTTAACTCTGTTACTACGCCCTTGCCTGCAGAACTGGGAATTGTCCCGTTCTGCTGCCTATTGCAGTAGACGGCTTCGAGGACGCCAGCGAACAAGTCCGGCATGCCTATGTAAAACTCATAGGGTAGACCATCTAGACCGGGTGATTTGCGTTTCCTGCAGTGGCCCAGAGCGTCTCATATCTCAGTGGCTGTGATCCGTCTTTCGCAGAACTCGGCGTCCATGCTCGAGAGACGCGGCAGGCCGTCGAGGTATGAACCAAAGTCCATTGCCTCGTCCGGTGCACCGTCGTTCTGCTCAAACAGTCGCGCAAAGTGCCGCTGAAAGGCCACGCACATCTGCCTGGGGCCAAGTAGCACGCGTCCGTTTTCGTCTTTCAAAGACCGAATCGTGGACTTGTTGTCCCTTTTCACTTCCGCCACTCGGGCCCAGCTAACAGCTTTTGCTCCCTTGTTTCCTAGAGCACGTGATTTACTTCTGACCACGCAGCCTTCGTGTTTCGCGTCGAAGAACTGGTCCAGTGCCGTTCTCGATGCTAGCAATCTAGCTGCGTTGCCACTCCTAAGCGCCTCCTCTACCTTGGCTACTAGTTCAAAATATTGAATGAAAGAAGAAGAAGAAGAAGAAGAAGAAGAAGAAGAAGAAGAAGAAGAAGAAGAAGAAGAAGAAGAAGAAGAAGAACAACAACAACAACAACAACAACAACAACAACAACAACTCTAATAGATTTCCGTTTGTCACTACGAGACTAGCTTGTATGTTTGTTAAAAAGATAAATCTTACTTCTGAAATTATCCCAAAACGCTGCCAATTAACTAATAGCTGAGTTGTAGGGAAACCAGTCAAGATCCCAGCCCTCATTCACTTACCGGGTGAAGTGGAACTCGCTGGAGGACCAGTGGAAACCGGTCGCAACTCCTGGCAGAAGGAACAACATGAAATAAAGTGTCTTGCTCAAGGATATAACGCATTGCCCAGTCTGGGAAACGACCTCGCAACTTCACGATTACAAACCCAATTCTCTAACCTCTAAGCTACTCGTATATATGTTTGTGTGTTAGGTAATTCCGAAGGAAAAGCAAAGGAAAACAGAGTGCTCTGTGTATAGAACAGAGCTATTTAATTAGAAATTGAAGTACACAAAATATAACTACTCCATTACCAAAGGTTTCTGGATCCCAGACGATAATAATATACGTCTGGATCGGTCGTCAGACAGGGATGTTATAGATAAAAGATTTTTCTCTGATGCACACCTAATGCAATCAGAAACTAATCGGACCAATTGTACATTTGTCTGCTCTCAGAAAAATGCCACCTCTTACATAACCACTCTTTACAGTGAAGTTAAAATTGTATATTTATTAGCAGAAGGGCAACCTTACGTTTCAAACTACTTAACATCAATATAAGGATTAGAATTTCTCGAAATCTTACACGGCGATCTTTACACTGACCTATACGAGTGTCGGCTGAAAAGTTGGCTGAGCAAGATACTCTCATGGAATGTGACGAAATGAGGTTTATTTCTCAACATAGTCCCCCTTGAGGTCACCGCACGTCTTCCATCAGTGTTGTAGTACGTGGTTCCCATTTGTGAAGAAGCAATCCTCCTGTTGGTCAAACAAGTCATCAACAGCAGTTATGACGTGAGATATATTCACACAAGCCAACGTGAAAGCCTCTATGTGGCCGCTTGAACTGCTAGAAATAGTAAACAAACTATCTAAATTCACAACCTGCACCTTAAATCTTTATGGTGTGATGGTGCTGGTGGTGGTGGTGATGCTGGTTGTGTGATAGTGCTGGTGGTGATGGTGGTGGTGTGATGGTGCTCGTGGTGGTGGTGTGGTGGTGGCGTTGGTGTTGGTGTTGGCCGTGGTGGTGGTGGCGGTGGTTGTGGTTGTGGTGGTGGTGGAAGTGGTGGTGGTGGTTATGGTGGTGATGGTGGTGATGGTGCTGGTGGTGGTGGTGTGATGGTGCTGGTGGTGGTAGTGGAGATGGTGCTCGTGGTGGTGTGATGGTGCTGGTGGCGGTGGTAATGGTGTGATGGTACTGGTAGTGGTGGTTGTGGTAGTGGTGGTGGTGGTGGTGGTGGTGGAAGTGGTGGTGGTGGTGGGGGTGTGATGGTGCTGGTTGTGTGTGGTGGTGGTGGTGGTATGTTGGTTGTGGTTGTTTGTGGTTGTTTGTGGTGGTGGTATGTTGGTTGTGGTTGTTTGTGGTGGTATGTTGTGATGGTAGCGTTGGTGGTATTGTTGGTGGTATGTTGTGACGGTAGCGTTGGTGGTGGTTGTGTGTGGTGGTATGTTGTGATGGTAGTGTTGATGGTGGTTGTGTGTGGTGGTATGTTGTGATGGTAGTGTTGGTGGTAGTGTTGGTGGTGTTTGTGTGTGGGAGTATGTTGTGATGGTAGTGTTGGTGGTAGTGTTGGTTGTGGTTGTGTGTGGTGGTATATTGAGATGGTAGCGTTGGTCTTAGTGTTGGTGTTGGTTGTGTGTGATGATATTTTGTGATGGTATGTGGTGATGGTAGTGTTGGTGGTGGTTGTGTGTGGTGGTATGTTGTGATGGTAGTGTTGATGGTGGTTGTGTGTGGTGGTATGATGTGATGGTAGTGTTAGTGGTAGTGTTGGTGGTGGTTGTATGTGGGAGTATGTTGTGATGGTAGTGTTGGTGGTAGTGTTGGTGGTGGTTGTGTGTGGTGGTATGTTGAGATGGTAGTGTTGGTGGTGGTTGTGTGTGGTGGTATGTTGTGATGGTAGTGTTGGTGGTAGTGTTGGTGGTGGTTGTGTGTGGTGGTATGTTGTGATGGTAGTGTTGGTGGTAGTGTTGGGGGTGGTTCTGTGTGGTGGTATGTTGTGATGTTATTGTTGGTGATAGTCTTGTTGGTGTTTGTGTGTGGTGGTAGTTGTGATGGTAGTGTAGTTGGTGGTTGTGTGTGGGGCTATGTTGTGATGGTAGTGTTGGTGGTAGTGTAGGTGGTAGTTTTGTGTGGTGGTATTTTGTGATGATAGTGTTGGTGATATTGTTGGTGGTGGTTGTGTGTGGTGGTAGTTGTGATGGTAGTGTTGTTGGTGGTTGTGTGTGGTGCTATGTTGTGATGGTAGTGTTGGTGGTAGTGTTGGTGGTGGTTGTGTGTGGTGGTATGTTGTGATGGTAGTGTTGGTGGTAGTGTTGGTTGTGGTTGTGTGTGGTGGTATGTTGTGATGGTAGTGTTGGTGGTGGTTGTGTGCGATGTGGTATGTTGTGATGGTAGTGTTGGTGGTAGTGTTGGTGGTGGTTGTGTGTGGTGGTATGTTGTGATGGTAGTGTTGGTGGTAGTGTTGGGGGTGGTTCTGTGTGGTGGTATGTTGTGATGGTAGTGTTGGTGATAGTCTTGTTCGTGGCTGTGTGTGGTGGTAGTTGTGATGGTAGTGTTGGTGGTAGTGTTGGTGGTAGTTGTGTGTGGTGGTATATTGTGATGGTAGTGTTGGTGGTGGTTGTGTGTGGTGGTATGTTTTGATGGTAGTGTTGGTGATAGTGTTGGTGGTGGTTGTGTGTGGTGCTAGTTGTGATGGTAGTGTTGTTGGTGGTTGTGTGTGGTGCTATGTTGTGATTGTAGTGTTGGTGGTAGTGTTGATGGTGGTTGTGTGTGGTGGTATGTTGTGATGGTAGTGTTGGTGGTGGAGGTGGTGGTGGTTGTGTGTGGAGGTATGTTGTGATGGTAGTGTTGGTGGTGGTTGTGTGTGGTTGTATGTTGTGATGGTAGTGTTCGTGGTAGTGTTGGTGGTGGAGGTGGTGGTGGTTGTGTGTGGAGGTATGTTGTGATGGTAGTGTTGGTGGTGGTTGTGTGTGGTGGTATGTTGTTATGGTAGTGTTGGTGGTAGTGTTGGTGGTGGTTGTGTGTGGTGATATGTTGTGATGGTAGTGTTGGTGGTAGTGTTGGTGGTAGTGTTGATGGTAGTTGTGTGTGGTTGTATGTTGTGATGGTAGTGTTGGTGGTAGTGTTGATGGTGGTGTTGGTGGTGGTTGTGTGTGGTGGTATGTTGTGATGGTAGTGTTGGTGGTGGTTGTGTGTGGCATTATGTTGTGATGGTAGAGTTGGTGGTGGTTTTGGTGGTGGTTGTGTGTGTTGGTATGTTGTGATGGTAGTTTTGGTTGTAGTGTTGGTGATGGTTGTGTGTGGTGGTAGTGTTGTGATGGTTGTGTTGGTGGTAGTGTTGGTGGTGGTTCTGTGTGGTGGTATGTTGTGATGGTAGTGTTGCTGGTGGTTGTGTGTGGTGGTATGTTGTGATGGTAGTGTTGTTGGTAGTGTTTGTGGTGGTTGTGTGTAGTGGTATGTTGTGACGGTAGTGTTGGTGGTGGTTGTGGTTCTGTGTGGTGGTATGTTGTGATGGTAGTGGTGGTGGTAGTGTTGGTGGTGGTTGTGTGTGGGAGTATGTTGTGATGGTAGTGTTGGTTGTGGTTGTGTTTGGTGGTATGTTGAGATGGTAGTGTTGGTGGTGGTTGTGTGTGGTGGTATGTTGTCTTGGTAGTGTTGTGATGGTAGTGTTGTGGTGGTTGTGTTGGTGGTAATGTTGGTGGTGGTTGTGTGTGGTTGTATGTTGTGATGGTTATGTTGGTGGTAGTGTGGGTGGTGGTTGTGTGTGGTGTTATATTGTGATGGTAGGGTTGGTTGTGGTTGTGTGTGGGATTATGTTGTGATGGTAGTGTTGGTGGTAGTGTTGCTGGTAGTTGCGTGTGGGAGTATGTTACGATGCTAGTGGTGGTTGTGTGTGGTGGCATGTTGTGATGGTAGTGTTGGTGGTAGTGTTGGTGTTGGTTGTGTATAGTGGTATATTGTGATGGTAGTGTTGGTGGTGCTGGTTGTGTGTGGTGGTATGTTGTGATGGTAGTGTTGGTGGTATTGTTGGTGGTGGTTGGGTGTGGTTGTATGATGTGATGGTAGTGATGGTGGTAGTGTTGGTGGTAGTGTTGGTTGTGGTTGTGTGTGGTGGTATGTTGTGATGGTAGTGTTGATGGTGGTTGTGTGTGGTGGTATGTTGTGATGGTAGTGTTGGTGGTAGTGTTGGTGGCGTTTGTGTGTGGGAGTATGTTGTGATGGTAGTGTTGGTGGTAGTGTTGGTTGTGGTTGTGTGTGGTGGTATATTGAGATGGTAGCGTTGGTGGTAGTGTTGGTGGTGGTTGTGTGTGATGATATGTTGTGATGGTAGTGTTGGTGGTAGTGTTGGTGGTGGTTGTGTGTGGTGGGATGATGTGATGGTAGTGTTGGTGGTAGTGTTGGTGGTGGTTGTATGTGGGAGTATGTTGTGATGGTAGTGTTGGTGGTAGTGTTGGTGGTGGTTGTGTGTGGTGGTATGTTGAGATGGTAGTGTTGGTGGCAGTGTTGGTGGTGGTATGTTGAGATGGTAGTGTTGGTGGTAGTGTGTCGGTGGTATGTTGAGATGGTAGTGTTGGTGATTGTCATAGTGGTGGTTGTGTGTGGTGGTAGTTGTGATGGTAGTGTTGTTGGTGGTTATGTGTGGTGTTATATTGTGATGGTAGTGTTGGTGGTAGTGTTTGTGGTGGTTGTGTGTAGTGGTATGTTCTGATTGTAGTGTTGGTGGTGGTGGTTGTGTGTGGTGGTATGTGGTGATGGTAGTGTTGGTAGTAGTGTTGGGGGTGGTATGTTGTGATGGTAGTGTTGGTGCTATTGTTGGTGGTGGTTGTGTATGGTGGTATGTTGTGACGGTAGTGTTGGTGGTGTTGTGTGTGTTGTGGTATGTTGTGATGGTAGTGTTGGTGGTGGTTGTGTGTGATGGTATGTTGTGATGGTAGTGTTGGTGGTAGTGTTGGTGGTGGTTGTGTGTGGTGGTATGTTGTGATGGTAATGTTGTGGTAGTGTTGGGGGTGGTTCTGTGTGTTGGTATGTTGTGATGGTAGTGTTGGTGATAGTCTTGTTGGTGGTTGTGTGTGGTGGTAGTTGTGATGGTAGTGTTGTTGGTGGTTGTGTGTGGGGCTATGTTGTGATGGTAGTGTTGGTGGTAGTGTTGGTGGTAGATGTGTGTGGTGGTATGTTGTGATGGTAGTGTTGGTGGTGGTTGTGTGTGGTGGTATGTTGTGATGATAGTGTTGGTGATAGTGTTGGTGGTGGTTGTGTGTGGTGGTAGTTGTGATGGTAGTGTTGTTGGTGGTTGTGTGTGGTGCTATGTTGTGATGGTAGTGTTGGTGGTAGTGTTGGTGGTGGTTGTGTGTGGTGGTATTTTTTGATGGTAGTGTTGGTGGTAGTGTTGGTTGTGGTTGTGTGAGGTGGTATATTGTGACGGTAGTGTTGGTGGTGGTTGTGTGTGGTGGTATGTTGTGATGGTTGTGTGTGGTGATATGTTGTGATGGTACTGTTGGTGGTAGTGTTGGTGGTGGTTGTGTGTGGTTGTATTTTGTGATGGTAGTGTTGGTGGTAGTGTTGGTGGTGGTGTTGGTGGTGGTTGTATGTGGTGGTATGTTGTGATGGTAGTGTTGGTGGTGGTTGTGTGTGGGAGTATGTTGTGATGGTAGAGTTGGTGGTGGTTTTGGTGGTGGTTGTGTGTGGTGGTATGTTGTGATGGTAGTGTTGTTGGTAGTGTTTGTGGCGGTTGTGTGTAGTGGTATGTTGTGACGGTAGTGTTGGTGGTGGTTGTGTGCGATGTGGTATGTTGTGATGGTAGTGTTGGTGGTGGTTGTGTTGGTGGTAGTGTTGGTGGTGGTTGTGTGTGGTTGTATGTTGTGATGGTTATGTTGGTGGTAGTCTTGATGGTGGTTGTGTGTGGTGGTATATTGTGATGGTAGTGTTGGTTGTGGTTGTGTGTGGGACTATGTTGTGATGGTAGTGTTGGTGGTAGTGTTGGTGGTAGTTGTGTGTGGGAGTATGCTACGATGGTAGTGGTGGTTGTGTGTGGTCGTAGTGTTGCGATGCTAGCGTTGGTGGTGGTGTTGGTGGTGGCTGTGTGTGGTGGTGTGTTGTGATGGTAGAGTCAGTGGTAGTGTTGGTGGTGGTTGTGTGTGGGAGTATGTTGTGCTGGTAGTGTTGGTTGCGGTTGTGTGTGTTGGTATCTTGAGATGGTAGTGTTGGTGGCAGTGTTTGTGGTGGTTGTGTGTAGTGGTATGTTGTGATAGTAGTGTTGGTGGTGGTGGTTGTTTCTGGTGGTATGTTGTGATGGTAGTGTTGGTGGTGGTTGTGTGTGGTGGTATTTTGTGATGGTAGTGTAGGTGGTAGTGTTCGCTGTTGTTGTGTGTAGGAGTATGTTGTGATGGTAGTGTTGGTGGTGGTGTTGGTTGTAGTTGTGTCTGGTGGTAGTGTTGTGATGGTAGTGTTGGTGGTAGTTTTGATGGTGGTATGTTGTGATAGTAGTGTTGGTGATAGTGTTGGTGGTTGTTGTGTGTGGGAGTATGTTGTGATGGTAGTGTTAGTGGTAGTGTTGTTGGTGGTTGTGTGTAGTGGTAAGCTGTGATGGTAGTGTTAGTGGTAGTGTCGGTGGTGATTGTGTGTAGTGGTATGTTGTGATGGTAGTGTTGGTGGTGGTTGTGTGTTGTTGTATATTGCGATGGTAGTGTTGGTGGTAGTGATGGTGGTGGTATCTTGTGATGGTAGTGCTGGTGGTGGCTGTGTGGGAGATTATGTTGTGATGGTAGTGTTGGTGGTAGTGTTGTTGTAGTTGTGTGTGGGAGTATGTTACGATGGTATTGTTGCTGGTGGTGTTGGTGGTGGCTGTGTGTGGTGGTATGTTGTGATGGTAGTGTTGGTGGTGGTTGTGTGTGGTGGTATATTGCGATGGTAGTGTTGGTGGTAGTGTTGGGGGTGGTATGAGGTGATGGTAGTGTTGGTTGTGGTTGAGTGTGGGATTATGTTGTGATGGTAGTGTTGGTGGTAGTGTTGGTGGTAGTGTGAGTGGGAGTATGTTACGATGGTAGTGATGGTGGTCGTATTGGTGGTTGTTGTGTTTGGTGGTAATGTTGGTGGTGGTTGTGTATGGTGGTACGTTGTGATGGTAGTGTTGGTGGTGGTTGTGTGTGGTGGCATGTTGTGATGGTAGTGTTGATGGTATTGTTGGTGGTGGTTGTGTGTGGTGTGATGTTGTGATTGTAGTGTTGTTGGTAGTGTTGGTGGTGGTTGTGTGTGGTCGTAGTTTGTGATGGTTGTGTTGGTGGTGGTTTTGGTGGTGGTTGTGTGTGGTGGTATGTTGTGATGGTAGTGTTGGTGGTAGTGTTGTCTGTGTTGGTGGTGGTTGTGTGTGGTGGTATGTTGTGATGATAGTGTTGGTGGCAGTGTTGGTCGTGGTTGTGTGTAGTGGTATGTTGTGATGGTGCTGTTGGTGATGGTTGTATGTGGTGGTAGTATTGTGATGGTAATGTTGTGATGGTAGTGTTGGTGGTGGTGTTGGCTGTGGTTGTGGTGGTATGTTGCGATGGTAGTGTTGGTGGTAGTGTTGGTGGTAGTGTTGGTGGTGGTGTCGGTGGTGGTTTGTTGTGATGGTAGTGCTGGTGGAGGTTGTATTTGGTGGTATTTTGTGATGGTAGTGTTGGTTGTTGTTGTGTGTGGTGGTATGTTGTGATGGTATGTTGCTGGTGGTATGATGTGATGGTAGTGTTGGTGGTGGTTGTGTGTGGGAGTATGTTGTGATGGTAGTTTTTATGCTGGTGTTGGTGGTGTTTTTTGTGTGGTGGTATGTTGTGATGGTAGTGTTGTTGGTGTGTGTGTGTGGTCGTAGTGTTGTGATGCTAGTGTTGGTAGTGGTGTTGGTGATGGTATGTTGTGATGCTAGGGAGAGTGGTGGTTGAGTGAGGTGGTAGATTTGTGATGGTAGTGTTGGTTCTGGTGTTGGTGGTGGTTTTGTGTGGGAGTACGTTGTGATGGTAGTTTTGGTGGTAGTGTTGATTGCGGTTCTGTGTGTGAGTATGTTGTGATGGTAGTGTTGGTTGTGGTTCTGTGTGGTGGTGTATTGTGATGGTAGTGTTGGTCGCGGTTGTGTGTGGTGGTATGCTGTGATGGTAGTGCTGGTGGTAGTGTTGGTGGTGTTATGGTGTGATGGTAGTGTTGGTGGTATTGTTGGTGGTTGTT
Source organism: Eledone cirrhosa (assembly GCA_964016885.1). NCBI lineage: Eukaryota > Metazoa > Mollusca > Cephalopoda > Octopoda > Eledonidae > Eledone > Eledone cirrhosa. Next base: position 29,229,717 of record OZ024740.1, read on the forward strand.
GTGTGTCGGAGTATGTTGTCATGATAGTGTTGGTGATGGTTGTGTGTGGTGGTAGTGTTGTGATGGTAGTGTTGGTGGTGGTGGTGGTTGTGTGTGGTGGTATGTTGTGATGGTATTGTTGGTGGTAGTGTTTGTGGTGGATGTGTGAGTTTGTATGTTGTGATGGTAGTGTAGGTGGTAGTGTTTGTGGTGGATGTGTGTGGTGGTATGTTGTGATTGTAGTGTTGATGGTAGTGTTGGTGGTGGTTGTGTGTGGTGGTATGTTGTGATGGTAGTGTTGGTGGTGGTGTTCGTGTTGGTTGTGTGTGGTGTTTTGTTGTGATAGTAGTGTTGGTGGTGGTGGTGTTTGGTCGTAGTGTTGTAATTGTAGTGTTGGTGGTGGTGGTGGTTGTGTGTGGTGGTGGTTGTGTGTGGTGGTATGTTGTGATGGTGGTGATGGTGGTAGTGTTGGTGGTTGGGAGGTGGTGGTTGTGTGTGGTGGTATGGTGTGATGGTAGTGTTGATGGTTGTTGTGTGTGGTGGTATGTTGTGATGGTTGTGTTGGTGGTAGTGTTGGTGGTGGTAGTGTGTGGTGGTATGTTGTGATGGTAGTGTTTGTGGTAGTGTTGGTGGTGGTTGTGTGTGGTGGTATGTTGTGATGGTAGTATTGGTGGCAGTGTTGATCGTGGTTGTGTGTCGGAGTATGTTGTGATGGTACTGTTGGTGATGCTTGTATGTGGTGGTAGTATTGTGATGGTAGTGTTGTGATGGTAGTGTTGGTGGTGATGTTGGTTGTGGTTGTGGTGGTATGTTGCGATGGTAGTGTTGGTGCTAGTGTTGTTGGTGGTGTCGGTGGTGGTTTGTCGTGATGGTAGTGTTGGCGGTGGTTGTGTGTGGTGATCTTGTGATGGTAGTGTTGGTGGTAGTGTTGGTGGTGGTATGTTGTGATGGTAGTGCTGGTGGTGGTTCTGTGTCGGAATATGTTGTGATGGTAGTGTTGGTGATGGTTGTGTGTGGTGGTAGTGTTGTGATGGTAGTGTTGGTGGTGGTGTTGGTTGTGTGTTGTGGTATGTTATGATGGTAGTGTTGGTGGTGGTGTGTGTGGTGGTATGTTGTGATGGTAGTGTTGGTGGTAGTCTTGGTGGTGGTTGTGTGTGGTGGTATGTTGTGATGTTAGTATTGGTGATAGTGTTAGAGGTGGTTGTGTGTGGTGGTAACTTGTGATGGTAGTGTTGGTGGTTGTGTTGTTGGTGGTTGTGTGTGGTGGTATATTGTGATGGTAGTGTTAGTGATAGTGTTGGTGGTGGTTGTGTGTGGTGGTATGTTGTGATGGTTCGGTTGTTGGTGGTTGTGTGTGGTGGTATGTTGTGTTGGTAGTGTTGGTGGTAGGGAGGTGGTGGTTGTGTGTGGTGGTATGGTGTGATGGTAGTGTTGATCGTTGATGTGTGTGGTGGTATGTTGTGATGGTAGTGTTGGTGGTAGTGTTGGTGGTGGTTGTAAGTCGGACTATGTTGTGATGGTAGTGTTGGTGATGGTTGTGTGTGGTGGTAGTGTTGTGATGGTAGTGTTGTTTATGGTAGTGTTAGTGGTGGTGCTGGTTGTGGTTGTGGTGATATGTTGTGATGGTAGTATTGGTGGTAGTGTTGGTGGTTGTATTGGTGGTGGTGTTAGTGGTGGTTTGTTGTGATGGTAGTGTTGGAGGTGGTTGTGTTTGGTGGTATTTTGTAATGGTAGTGTTGGTGTTAGTCTTGGTTGCTGCTGTGTGTCGTGGTAAGTTGTGATGGTAGTGTTGATGTTGGTATGATGAGATGGTAGTGTTGGTGGTGGTCGTGTGTGAGAGTATGTTGTGATGGTAGTGTTGATGCTGGTGTTGGTGGTGTTTGTGTGTGGTGGTATGTTGCGATGGTAGTGTTGGTGGTAGTGTTGGTGGTGATGTTGGTGGTGGTATGTGCGTAGTAGTGTTGGTGGTGGTATGATGTGATGTTTGTGTTGGTGGTGGTCGTGTGTGGGACTATGTTGTGATGGTAGTGTTGATGCTGGTGTTGGTGGTGTTTGTGTGTGGTGGTATGTTGTGATGGTAGTGTTGTTGGTGGTTGTGTGTGGTGGTATGTTGTGATGGTAGTGTTGGTGCTAGTGTTAGTGGTGGCATGTTGTGATGCTAGTGATAGTGGTGGTTGTGTGTGGTGGTAGATTTGTGATGGTAGTGTTGGTTCTGGTGTTTGTGGTGGTTGTGTGTGGGAGTATGTTTTGATGGTAGTGTTGGTGGTGGTGTTGGTGATGGTTGTGTGTGGTGGTGTGTTGTGATGGTAGTGTTGGTGGTAGTGTTGGTTGCGGTTGTGTGTGGGAGTATGTTGTGATGGTAGTTTTGGTGGTAGTGTTGGTGATTGTTGTGTGTGGGAGTATTTTGAGACGGTAGTGTTGGTTGTGGTTCTGAGTGGTGGTGTGTTGTGATGGTAGTGTTGGTGGTGGTTGTGTCTGGGGGTATGTTGTGACGGTAGTGTTGGTGGTAGTGTTGGTGGTGGTATGTTGTGATGGTAGTGTTGGTGGTAGTGTTGGTGGTGGTTGTGTGTGGTGGTATGTTGTTGTGGTAGTTTTGTTGGTAGTGTTGGAGGTGGTTTGGTGAGGTGGTATGTTTTGATGGTAGTTTTGGTAGTAGTGTTGGTGGTGGTTGTTTGTGGTGGTGGTATGTTGTGATGGTAGTGTTGGTGTTAGTGTAGGTGTTGGTTGTGTGTGGTGGTATGTTGTGATGGTAGTGTTGGTGGTAGTGTTGGTGGTGGTTGTGTGTGGTGTTATGTTGTGATGGTAGTGTAGGTGGTGGTTGTGTGTGGTCGTAGTGTTGTGATGGTAGTGTTGTGATGGTAGTGTTCGTGGTGGTGCTGGTTGTGGTTGTGGTGGTATGTTGTGATGGTAGTATTGGTGGTAGTGTTGGTGGTGGTGTTGGTGGTGGTTTGTTGTGATGGTAGTGTTGGAGGTGGTTGTGTTTGGTGGTATTTTGTAATGGTAATGTTGGTGGTAGTATTGGTTGTTGCTGTGTGTCGTGGTATGTTGTGATGGTAGTGTTGGTGGTGCTATGATGTGATGGCAGCGTTGGTGGTGGTCGTATGTGAGAGTATGTTGTGATGGTAGTGTTGATGCTGGTGTTTGCGTGTGGTGGTATGTTGTGATGGTAGTGTTGGTGGTAGTGTTGGTGGTGGTTGTGTGTGGTCGTAATGTTGTGATGCTAGTGTTCGTGAGGGTATTGGTGATAGTATGTTGTGAGAGTAGTGATAGTGGTGGTTGTGTGTGGTGGTAGTTTTGTGATGGTAGTGTTGGTGCTGGTGTTGTTGGTGGTTGTGTGTGTGAGTATGTTGTGATGGTAGTATTGGTGCTGGTGTTGGTTGTGGGTGTGTGTGGTGGTATGTTGTGATGTTTGTGTTGGTGGTAGTGTTGGTTACGGTTATGTTGGGAGTATTTTGTGATGGTAGTGTTGGTGGTCGTTGTGTGTAGTGGTATGTTGTGATTGTAGTGTTTGTGGTGGTTGTGTGTGGTGGTATGTTGTGATGGTCGTGATGTTGGTAGTGTTTCTAGTGATTGTGTTTAGTGGTATGTTGTGATGGTAGTGTTGGTGTTAGTGTTGGTGGTGGCATGTTGTGATGGTAGTGTTGGTGGTAGTGTAGGTGGTGGTTGTGTGTCGGAGTATGTTGTGATGGTAGTGTTGGTGATGGTTGTGTGTGGTGGTAGTGTTGTGATGGTAGTGTTGGTGGTGGTGGTGGTGGTTGTGTGTGGTTGTATGTTGTGATGGTAGTGTTGGTGATGGTTGTGTGTGGTGGTATGTTGTGATGGTAGTGTAGGTAGTGGTTGTTTGTGGTGGTGGTATGTTGTGATGGTAGTGTTGGTGTTAGTGTAGGTGTTGGTTGTGTGTAGTGGTATATTGTGATGGTAGTGTTGGTGATGGTTGTGTGTGGTGGTATGTTGTGTTGGTAGTGTTGGTGGTGGTTTTGTGTGGTGGTATGTTGTGATGGTAGCGTTGGTGTTAGTGTAGGTGTTGGTTGTGTGTAGTGGTATATTGTGATGGTAGTGTTGGTGGTGGTGGTTGTTTGTGGTGCTATGTTGTGATGGTAGTGTTGGTGGTAGTATTAGTGGTGGTTGTGTGTGGTGGTATGTTGTGATGGTAGTGTTGGTGGTAGTGTTGGTGGTGGTTGTGTGTGGTGGTATGTTGTGATGGTAGTGATGGTGGTAGTGTTGCTGGTAGTGTTGGTGTTGTTTGTGTGTAGTGGTATATTGTGATGGTAGTGTTGGTGGTGTTGGTTGTGTGTGGTGGTATGTTGTGATGGTAGTGTTGGTGGTAGTGTTGGTTGTGGTTGTGTGTTTGGTATATTGAGATGGTAGTGTTTGTGGTGGTTGTGTGTGGTGGTTTGTCGTGATGGTAGTGTTGGTGGTAGTGTTGGTTGTGGTTGTGTGTTTGGTATATTGAGATGGTAGTGTTGGTGGTAGTTGTGGTGAGTCACGTGGTTCTGTTGGTTGATTTAACTGAAGGTGTCTGTCGTGTGACGTGGTAGCGCTGCTGACGTGTGATGACAGCTGGGTGCCGGAGGTGTTGCTGGTGGTGGAGGAGGGGTGGCAACACCATTGACGTCATGGCTTCAATTCTCACCTTGCTTGTTGGTGTTGCCATTGACGACTACCATTACATACAGAAGTCTTGCTTAGGAATGATGATGATGATGATGATGTAGATGGTGATGGTGATTGTGATGGTGATGATGGTGATGGTGGTGATGGTGATGGTGATAGTGGTGATGGTGGTGATGGTGGTGATGGTGATGGTGATGATGATGGTGATGATGATGATGGTGATGGTGATGGTGGTGATGGTGGTGATGGTGGTGATGGGGATTATGATGCTGATGATGATGATGATGATGGTGGTGATGGGGGTGATGGTGGTGATGATGGTGTTGGTGAGTGTGATGATGATGATGATGATGGTAGTTGTGGTGGTGACGACGATAATGATGATAATGACGACTATGATGATCATGACGGCGACGACGACGATGATGATGATGATGATGACGATGATGGTGATGATGATGATGTGAAGCAAGTCAAAATAGTTAACGTAACACAGGTGGGAGACAATGAGAATTTTAAAAATCATTCAAGAAGTAATTTAGGTTTAATTACTTTAATTGGCTAGTGTTTGTTTAACCCAAGGCCAGCCCTGGTCAAGCTGGCCTTTGATAAAAGGTTTTCTCTTATGACCATCTCATTCTGGTTTTCTTCAGATATGGTCTATCTACAAGGATTGGCTGAAAGCTTTATAGGCCGACCAAGATACTCTCATGGAATGACCAAGCGAGGTTTATTTTTCAACATGGTCCTGGAAAGAAACAATGCAGTTATTAATAAGAAGAGTTGAAATTAATGCATGTAAGATTTCGCAGCTCTAGCATCACTCCTTCATATTCAGCCTATGTCGGGGAATAGAAAGGAAAGAGATAAAGAGGTGGTATCGTTTGTGGAACAGGAATATTGTAATCGATTAAATCAACCTTAGTATATTACTGTTCGTGCCAGCAGAAATGGAGTTAAAAAGAGTGAAATTTCAAGAAGTACTGATTCGACAGCGAGATTCAATGAGAAAAGATGGAATCATTAGGGAAGTTTTTTCTCATTACAGAATGATTATATCTACAGCACACAATGAATCATATTTAACTGGGTGATGTCTAAAAACATCTGACTGATAAAATGACAGTCAGTCAATCATATAGGTGGCCCCCTCACAGCCTCGGCGGACTGAATGGTGAAGGCGTTTCCCCGGGGGACGGAAGTCACCGGGGTATATGTCAATATATATATATATATATATGAAGCTGTAGATGTTTCGATCTATGACTGTAAATGAGAACTAATATCGTAAAAGAGAAAAGAAAAGAAAAAGAGAGGTTATATGTCTTAATCCATATGGTGAGAAAATGGGGTCCCACGTGCTGGACTCCCCACAACCCCAGCGGACAGAATGGAGAAGGCGTTTCCCCGGAGGACAGCAAGGGAGATTCGCTGGAAAAGCCACTCCAGCTCGCGAGGCTCACACCTGCGGCTGGCTAGCTCAGCGCCTATGGTGGTGAATAGGGAGGTAGCCCTAGGGCCGAGGACGCTAGAAGTCTCCACTGCCAAGGGTAAAACCGCAAATCTGTCGGAGACCGACCGGTATTTGAAGAGTTTGGTCTCCTCAGCCCGACGTGCAGCAGAACTTGGGTTAGTCGCAGACTGCACCAGGTTGCAGCTGGTATAAATTACGACACTTTAATGTTGTGTCATGTCACCTTTTTATTTTCAATAATTCATAACATGAGATAAGGATGCAGCCTTGACCTGCAAAAAATAACTACGAAATGTTTCCTCAAAACACATCTCATATGTTTATTGGTTGCTTTCTATAACTTTCCTTTTTACACTTGTAATTTTCTTGGTATTGCTTATATTCTTGCAACTATTGTTGCTGGTATTGTTGTTAGTGATGGCGGTGAGAGGGTTAGCTCCATGTTAGCCCTAATTGAGAAAACCCATGAGCAAAAATATTCTAGTCGCGAACACCCAATCTTTATGTTTAGCACAGTGTACTCATAATAACAATATGGATCGATTAAATCGAACGACAACACATGATCCCAGACTACATTCGCTTCCCAAGAGGGGTGGAATTTGTCAAATCGAACCAAAGAAACAGTGTTTCTATTTGTATTTCCATTGCTGCTACCATCTACCGGTCGCAACTCCTGGCAGAATGAGCAACGTGAAATATTGTCTTGGTCAAAGACATAACTCATCGCCCGGATCGGAAATCGAATTTGCAAATTCACAATTGCAAATCCAATCGTCTGACAATTTTTCTAAGGCGTTAATGTATAGTTGGAGACGAACTGACTGAGAGTGTGTCATTTGTATTTTGAACATGTCTCCTGTATGACGATAAATTATTACATTCCTCCTACAAGTTTTGTAGGCCCTGCAAAGGATCGTGCTTATTGCAGTTTCTCCTCTGATTAAGACATTAATGACTTTTAATTTAGGCGAAAGATCAGCAATTTGTGGGGAGAAAATCAATCATATTAACCCCAGTATTAGATTTTTGTTATTTTATCGATCTCAGAAGGAAGAACTACATGGTTGACCTCGGCGGGATTTGAACTAAGATAGTAAACAAGCGGGCCAATATACTGCTACGGAGGTGTCAGGCGCTCTAACGTGTAAGCAAATCCATCAGCATGACTAAGGCGATAAGGAAGACACAAAGATTTTGATGCGATTTTATTCCTCGTTAGTTCCCCATTTGATCAAGCTTACACTATATACATATATAGCTTGCAATATATATATATATATATATATATTGTTATGCTTTAGGAGGGTCATGTTGCCAATAAGAAACACACGCACCAGTTGCTTTCGCTCCAATTTATTATAAGTTAAATTTATAAATTTAAGAATTTATAAATTTCCGGTTGGTTGGTTGGTTTCACAACCGGACGGTTGTTCATATATTTTCAAAGTTCTTTCGTCACACATTATGTGACCCCTTCAGTGACTGGGGATTCTTTTCTTTGTTTTTGTGCTTCTCCTTTGTTCTGTCCATCTTGTTTTTGTGTGTGCTGTGTGTTTAGTTTGCGCATGTGTTACATCCGGGTGTCTGTGTGTGTTTATATTTGTTTATTTATTTGTTTATTTACATGTTACTGGTTGGTTGATTGTTCTATGTGTGTGTGTGTTTTCATTTTGTCCTTAATTGTAAGTTGTGATGTTGCTATTCCACTCATGGATTCTATTTAATTTTGGTTGGAGTTCATTTATGTTTATTGCCCCTGTGATTTGTCTAAACATTGCGTCTTTTCTGTGTGTAGATTCTATTTTTATTTCTGTTCTCTAATTTACCCTTATGTTCTATTTTAGCATGTTGGTGGAGTACATGTGATTCTTTTCTATCTTGAAGCTCTCGCCAGTGTTCATTTATCCGTTCTCCTATACTATGGGCTGTCTCACCTATGTACACTATATTCTTATCTCTACATTGTCCTTCAGTACATCTTATGCTATATACTACATTTCTAGTTTTACAGTTAATATGGGGGCTTAGTTTACAGATTATACATTTCTTATCTATGCAGGGACATCTTTGAAAAGGGTATGTATTGCTAATAAGTGTTTTTATGGAGGTACCTGGTCTTTCTACTATCTTAATAATGAGTTTATGTTTATCTAGGGCCCTTCTAAATTTGTAAGCTAATTCACCTCTAGGGTTTGTATTGATGAACATTACACTCTGGTATTTATTGCTATCATACCATGTGTTTATTCTATTAACCTTATTCCTAGTTCTTTCTATTCCATTCCAAAATGTTCTCCTATACAAAGGGCAGGTGCCATTTGTATCATTATTTACCATTTTTTCCCATTTGGTTCTGGCTCCTGTATATATTCTGATTTTATCTCTCTGATTGTAACCAGAGAACTGCATACGGTGGATGAAGTGTTGTATGTCTCTGTCTAGTTCTTTGCGGTTGCACATGCAGGACACGTTTCTCATCACCCGTACCAAATTTGCAATCAGTATGTTGATTTTGGTGTGGTCCGAAACAGCTGAGTTTCGGTGGACAGATATTTGGAAGTCATGGGTTTGGCATAATGGGAATGGAGGATTTGTTTTTTGTTATTAATGGTTTCTAACCAGAGCTCTGTGTCTAGTACAGGTAATCGATGGTTGGGGTGTTTGCTTGGGTAGTCTATAGTAACTCTAATACTCTGGTGGCTGGTGTTAGCTATTTGCTGGATGCTTTCCATGGTGTTTTTCTCTAATTCCTGACTGTTCTCTAGTGGGGGTCTTTTTACTACGATGTGTATATCATCAACGTAGCGGGAGTACCATATTAGGGTTAAGAGGTTGCTGTCTTCTAATTGTTCTTTAAGTTTAAGTTTAAGTCTATTGTCCCACCATACCATGAATAGGTTAGCTATATCACCTGCAATGCTAACACCAATGGCTGCTCCCTTCTCCTGGGTATATGTTTTTCCATTAAATTTGAACATATGTTCCTTAAGGGTTAATTTTATACTGGCCCCCCACCGCATGTGCAATCATTTTCTTTAGTTCAAAATGGTTTTCGGGGGTCCGTATGGCTCTGGTCCACTCGTTCTATCTATCTGTGTGGGTTTTCTTGGCCATTGAGGTAATGGTAGGTGGTCTGCCTCTTGCTGGCCTTGTAGGGCACAGGTTGCTAAGGTCATATGTATCTAGATAATCATTACTATTGGTAATTTTAAGTAGGAGTCCCAGCTCACTGGTATCAATCCCACGGAATTAAACATTGTTCTCACTGATCATTTGTACGCATTTCTCCACAGCAAAATCCACGTCAATGGATGGACATAGGGACACAACATCCATACTACCTATTATACAGTTTGTTAGGTCCCTAGATCGGTTACTTTCGCTGATTCTGCTGAGGAGGTCCTCCGTGCTGTCACATATATCTGGGGACATTTCAATGATGGGGCGTATGATCAGGGAGAGGAAGTAGGAAAGTCTGTAGTTACTAGCAATGTTAGCTCCACAGACTGGTCGTGTTGGTGGTCCTGTGACAGGGTCACTGCTCGTTTTATGGTCTTTTCGAAGCCCATACAATGCTGGCACGTCATTGTTCCAGGCCTGGAAGTTGTTGGCAGTCCTTTTATTGGGCTGCATTATGTTTGTCCACATCATCATATGGGCATTGAGGGTTTTCTCCCTATCCTCATGCTCTTGTGGTGTTACTTCTCTTGTGTTAGTGATGTGGGGTTGCATTGCCTGGATGTAGTTTGACAGACTGTCAATCGACATTGTGCCAGACTTGTCTGTTGGAAATCATGCAATCTCTCCATTACACGGGCGCTGCATGAGCTTACGCAAGCCATTTGCATATTTTTCTCCCAGTTGCTGGGCCTCCATTCTATTTTGCTTTTTGCTATACTGTTCTATAATATTTCTAAGTTTAGATCTAGCTATACTAAATTGTGCTTCTGTTTGTTCATCGACCTCCGACGGCAATTGCGTGCGTTTGTTAAAAGCTAAAGTCGTGGCGTGGACTCGTCGTATGTCGAAGGACATATCGGAAGGATTATAAACAGTAGAGTTCCAGGCTGCTGCTTTATGTGTACTATTGCTATTGTTATTGTTAGTTGTGTTGTTTCTATTTCTATTTCCACCAACAGTCTCATGGTTGTTTTTATGTCTCTCATTATTACTTCTGTCTCTTTCCTCTAGCTCATTGTTATTATCTACTCTATTTTGTGTGTTTGTGTGTTCGTCCTGGTTATTTTCTCTGTCAGTATCGATAGTCTCCCTTCTCCTTTCAATCCCATTACCTTCCCTTACTTCTGTGTTACTGTCATTACCTGTTTTCTGTGTCTGTGTGTTTGTTAAGATTGTGGTGGTGGTGAGAGGCATAGAATGTGTGTGTATTGTTGTTATTGTTGATGTGTGCTGTTGTTGATGTGTGTTGTTGTTGCTGTCTCCGTGTATGTTATTATTGTTGTGTGTGTTGTTATTGTAGTTTGTGTCTGTGTGTCTGTTGTTGTTGTTTCTGAGTATGTTATTATTGTTGATGTGTGTGTTGTTGTTATCGTTGTTTGTGTCTATGTGCCTGTTGTTGTTGGGATGTGTGTTGTATGTGTGTGTGTGTGTGTGTGTGTGTGTGTGTGTGTGCGTGCGTGTGTGTGTGTGTGTGTGTGTGTGTGTGTGTGTGTGTGTGTGTGTGTGTGTGTGTGTGTGTGTGTGTGTGTGTGTGTGTGTGTGTGTGTGTGTGTGTGTGTGTGTGTGTGTGTGTGTGCATATGTTGTTACTTTTGTTTTTGTTTTTGAGGCTCCAACGTAATTTTGTAAATGATTTTTCTATTTCTGACAAGCATCTTATCATATTTACCTTATTATATGTGGCATATTTAGGTGGTAGCTGTAATATCGATAATTCATCAGAGTCGACTGTAGTGTTGCCGTATATATTTGTGTTGTTGTTGTTGAATTCATCTGTTAATGAGATGTCGGCCATGTTTATACCGTCAATCTTTTCAAAGACCTCCCTGTATAGATAAGAAATGTATCATCTATAAACTACGCCCCCATATTAACTGTAAAACTTGAAATGTAGTATATAGCATAAGATGTACTGTAGGACAATGTAGAGATAAGAATATAGTGTACATAGGCGAAACAGCTCGTAGTATAGGAGAACGGATAAATGAACACTAGCGAGAGCTTCAAGATAGAAAAGAATCATCTGTACTCCACCAACATGCTAAAATAGAACATAAGGGTAAATTAGGGAACATAGAAATAAAAATAGAATCTAGACACAGAAAAGACGCAATGTTTAGACAAATCACAGAGGCAATAAACATAAATGAACTCCAACCAAAATTAAATAGAAAACATGAATGGAATAGCAACATCACAACTTACAACTAAGGACAAAATGAAAACACACACACACATAGAACAAAGAACCTACCAGTAACATGTAAATAAACAAATAAATAAACACATAAACACACAGACACCCGGATGTAACACATGTGTAAACTAAGCACACAACACACACAAAAACAAGATGGCGTAGGACAGAACAAAAGAGAGGCTCAAAAACATAGAAAATAATCCCCAGTCACTGAAGAGGTCACAGAATGAGTGACGAAAGAACTTGACAATATATGAACAACCGTCCGGTTGTGAAATCAACCAACCAACCGGAAATTTATAAATTCTTAAATTTCTAAATTTATTTTATAATAAATTGGAGTGAAAGAACTGGTGCGTGTGTTTCTTATTGGCAACATGACCCTCCCAAAGTATAACAATATCGGTTTCAACACACGTTTTCAGATAAAGAATCTTGCTAAACAAATTCAGAAACGAAATATATATATATATATATATATATATATATATATATATACCAATGAAAGAAACGCCGGCAAACCCAGCGAGATCAGGGACCGGATGCCATGGCCACCATATCTGACAGGTAGAGTGGCCTGTTGCCATCCAATGTCGTCAAACCTGACGGTGCATATCATCCTCGGCGGCTGCTCGGATACAAGTATCGAGGTGAGCTAGGAGAGATGCGTGGCCTGTAGCAGAGAGCGCTGCCAAGGGTATAGAGGGGCCTCGGCATGGCGAAGCAGTCCCTCAACAGGTTAACGGAAGTTAGGAAAAGAGCAACACAGAATCCAGCAGGACTTGAAGTGATGATAGAAAGAGGCAGAAATATCATGTTATTTCAGTCTGGTGTCATACCACTGCTACCATGCCATACCACTCCTACCACTGCTACCACTGCTACCATGCCATACCACTCCTACCACTGCTACCACTGCTACCATGCCATACCACTCCTACCACTCCTACCATTGCTACCACTGCAACCATGCCATACCACTCCTACCACTGCTACCACTCCTATCACTGCTACCACTGCTACCATGCCATACCACTCCTACCACTCCTACCACTGCTACCATGCCATACCACTCCTACCACTCCTACCACTGCTACCATTCCTACCACTCCTACCACTGCTACCATGCCATACCACTGCTACCACTGTTACCATGCCATACCACTCCTACCACTGCTACAACTCCTACCACTGCTACCACTCCTACCATGCCATACCACTCTTACCACTGCTACCACTCCTACCATGCCATACCACTCCTACCACGGCTACCACTGCTACCATGCCATACCACTGCTACCAGTGCTACCACTCCTACCATGCCATACCACTCCTAACACGGCTACCACTGCTACCATGTCATACCACTCCAACCACTGCTACCACTCCTACCATGACATACCACATCTACCACTATTACCACTCCAACCACTGCTACCACTCCTACCATGACATACCACTCCTACCATGCCATACCATTCCCACCATGCCATACCACTCCTACCACTCCTACCACTCCTACCATTCCATACCACTCCTACCACTCCTACAATGCCATACAACTCCTACCATGCCATACCACTCCTACCACTCCTACCATGCCATACCATTCCTACCATGCCATACCATTCCTACCACTCCTACCATGCCATACCACTCCTACCACTCCTACCATGCCATACCACTCCTACCACTCCTACCATGCCATACCATTCCTACCACTCCTACAATGCCATACAACTCCTACCATTCCTACCACTCCTACCATGCCATACCACTCCTACCATGCCATACCACTCCTACCACTCCTACCATGCCATACCATTCCTACCATGCCATACCATTCCTACCACTCCTACCATGCCATACCACTCCTACCACTCCTACCATGCCATACCATTCCTACCACTACTACAACTCCTACAACTCCTTCCACTCCTACCATGCCATACCACTCCAACCATGCCATACCACTCCTAACATGCCATACCACTCCAACCATGCCTTACCACTCCTACCATGCCATACCACTCCCAGCATGCCATACCACTCCTACCATGCCTTACCACTCCTACCATGCCTTACCACTCCTACCATGCCATACCACTCCCACCTAGCCATACTACTCCAACCATGCCTTACCACTCCTACCATGCCTTACCACTCGTACCATGCCATACCACTCCTACCATGCCATACCACTCCCACATGGCCATACCACTCCAACCATGCCTTACCACTCCTACCATGCCATACCACTCCCACATGGCCATACCACTCCAACCATGCCTTACCACTCCAACCATGCCTTACCACTCCTACCATGCCTTACCACTCCTACCATGCCATACCACTCCCAGTATGCCTTACCACTCCTACCATGCCTTACCACTCCAACCATGCCTTACCACTCCTACCATGCCATACCACTCCTACCATGCCATACCACTTCAACCATGCCTTACCACTCCTACCATGCCATACCACTCCCACATGGTCATACCACTCCAACCATGCCTTACCACTCCTACCATGACATACCACTCCCACATGGCCATACCACTCCAACCATGCCTTACCACTCCTACCATGCCATACCACTCCTACCATGCCATACCACTCCAACCATGCCTTACCACTCCTACCATGCCTTACCACTCCTACCATGCCATACCACTCCTACCATGCCATACCACTCCAACCATGCCTTACCACTCCTACCATGCCTTACCACTCCTACCATGCCATACCACTCCTACCATGCCATACCACTCCAACCATGCCTTACCACTCCTACCATGCCTTACCACTCCTACCATGCCATACCACTCCTACCATGCCATACCACTCCAACCATGCCTTACCACTCCTACCATGCCATACCACTCCCAGCATGCCTTACCACTCCAACCATGCCTTACCACTCCTACCATGCCTTACCACTCCTACCATGCCATACCACTCCAACATCAATATCTTACAGATAAACTGATTTAAACATTATCTTATCTCACCATTGGAAATAGTCTAAATCTTGATGTTGATGATGATGGTGATGGTGGTGATGATGATGATGATGGTCATGGTGGTTGTGGTGGTGGTGGTGATGGTGGTGATGGTGGTGATGATGATGATGTTGTTGATGATGGTGGTGATGGTGGTAATGGTGATGGCGATGATGATGATGATGATAATGATGATAATGATGATAATGATGATAATGATGGTGGTGATGGTGGTGATGAGGGTGGTGGTGATGGTGATGATGGTGGTGATGATGGTGATGATGGTGGTGGTGATGGTGATGATGGTGGTGATGATGGTGATGAGGGTGGTGGTGATGGTGATGATGGTGGTGATGATGGTGATGATGGTGGTGATGATGGTGATGAGGCTAGCGAGAATGATGAGGAAAAGGGATAATAATAATAACAACAACAATAATAAAAACAACACTATATATGAAAAATAATCGATAATCGATAATTGAAGGACGGCTCAAAGCAGCAATATTTCTCCTCCTTGTTCTCTTATTATTTGATGAAGGGGGGGTTATATAGCAGGGTGGTTATATAGCAGGGAGGGGGTATATAGCAAGGGAGGGGTGATATGTGGCAGGGGATGGGTCGTATATAGCAGGGGAGGGGTGGGGTGGTATATAGCAGGGGAGTAGATGGGGGTGGTATATAGCAAGAGAGGAGGTGGGGGTGGTATATAGCAGGGGAGGAGGTAGTATATAGCAGGGGAGGAGGTGGTATATAGCAGGGGAGTAGGTGGGGGTGGTATATAGCAGGGGAGGGGTGGTATATAGCAGGGGAGGAGGTGGTATATAGCAGGGAGGGGGTGCGGGTTATATAGCAGGGAGGGGTGCGGGCTATATAGCAGGGAGGGGTGGGTGTTATATACCAGGGGAGGGGTGTATCAAAAAGGGGGAGGGGGTATTATATAGCAGGGGTGGGTGGGGGTTATATAGCACCGA
>OZ024740.1:29250144-29315144 GCA_964016885.1 Eledone cirrhosa
CTGGGGTTCTGTAACGGGGCACTGGAGAAAGGAGTTGCCCCGAATCAGTGGAGGATCAGTAACATCGTCCCAGTGCCAAAAAAGGGAGATCTCTCTAACACCAACAACTACCGGGGGATCTCACTGACGTTACTTGTGGCAAAGACCCTCAATAGGATGATTCTTAACAGGATCCAGCCTGAGATGGAGAAGAAGCTCAGGGACAACCAGAACGGCTTCAGAGAGGGTAGATCAACCACCAGTCACATCCTGATGCTGAGGAGGATATTAGAGGGAGTTAGAGCAAAGTGCCTTCCTGCGGTCATGGTTTTCATTGACTTTAGGAAGGCCTTTGATTCTGTGAACCGTTATTGCCTGATGAAGAGCTTACAGGCTTATGGAATCCCCAAGAGGATAGTGGACCTGATATCACTGCTTTACACCAACACCAAAGCCCAAGTCATTACACCTGATGGGATGACAGAGTTCTTTGAGATACTGGCTGGAGTGCTCCAGGGAGATACATTGGCTCCCTACCTTTTTATCATCGTAGTGGACTATTGTATGCTGAATTTGCCGACGACATAGTTTTGGTGACAAATACAGTGAAGGAGGCAGAGGATTTGATGCGGGAGGTTGAGACTGTGTCGATGAGTGTGGGGCTGAGAATGAATGAGACTAAAACAAAATATCTCGTAGAGAATGTTGAGAAGCCAGACGGGATCACTAATGTAGGCGGGAAGCCGCTGGAATTGGTTGAAGACTTCCTGTATTTGGGAGCAAATATTGGGAATACGGAGGATGATGTGGTTGAGAGGAAGAGCAAGGCCTGGGCGGCGTGCCACAGCTTGAGATCGGTGTGGAAGTCGGACCTTCGTAGAGACCTGAAAATCCGCCTCTTCATTGCTGTAGTGGAGTCTGTGCTGCTGTATGGGTCTGAGACTTGGACACTGACCAAGAAACTCACTCAGATGGTGGATGGGTGCTACACGAGAATGCTGAGGATGGCTCTGAACATTAATCAGTATACACTGAGGATGAAAAACTCAGAGCTGTATGGGAGCATCCCAAAAGTCAGCTCAAAAGTGACACAGAGGAGACTGAGGTTAGCTGGACATGCTCACCGACATCCAGAGTTGACATTGCACTCAGTACTCCTTTGGGAGCCCCTACATGGACACACTAGAAGTGGAAGACCAAGGTTAACGTATGTTGATGCCCTAAGGACAGACACTGGTCTGTTGGAGACGCAGGACATGGCCGCGATAATGAGGGACAGAGACCGCTGGAGAGAAGTCGTCCATGGATCTCGGAAATTTTACCCGCCTTAGAGATGTTTCTTTATTAGCCACAGGGGCACAAAAGAAGGGGACAAATACAAAGGGGGATGTTTACATACAATAAAAACGTGTAAAATATTATCACAAATGCAATTTAAAAATTAGTCTATTTTCCCCAATAGGGGGAGACATTACATATGGGTAACACATACCCCCGAAAAAATGTGCAACCCTCATCTCCAGGAGTACGAAGAGTTTGTACTCTTTTCCTCTCCTCCTCTTTTTCCTCAACCTACAGGCTGATATAGAGAGAAGGCCCATTCACTCGGGCCATTCTCGCCACTTTCACGCACTTTTCATAAAACTTGCTGGGGTACAGCACCTCTCTCTCCATCCTGATTCTTCTTCCAAAGTGGTATTTGAAAAAAAGAATCAGTTGTTGGCCGGAGAGAAAGGTGTCTGACCTCAGCCCTTTCAACCTTGTCCACCATACAACCTCTTTCGCCATAGCTATCACACAAAGGAAAACCGCCTCTCCTTCGTTTTTAAAGGAAGGTGGCGGTTTGATCATGACAATGGACTCGGTGGTCAACCCTATCTAGGTACGATCTAGATGTTCCGCTGGGATTAGTCCACGTCCACAGTGGCACAGTCGGAAAATCTAGTCGATATCAATCGACCGGGTCAAATCGGCCGATTAACTGTTTGAGGCTGTTACACCCCCTCTATCGGGACAGGCTCCCACATAGTCCCAACGTGCATCTAGTATTCAATTCCAGTCCCCCACTAACAGCAGGGAGCGGGACGTTCCCAGAAAAGTCTCTAGACGTTTGAAGATGTCTGGCCGCGATGCTCCGGATGGGGCATATTTGGCCACCAGCCTGAAGGCTCGACCTTCACTACCGTCAACGTCTAGGACCACCAGTCGACCCTCCGGGTCCAGATGTACCGTCTGTGTTACGAGGTTCAGGTGTTTCCGCAGCAAAACGGCAACCCCACCCCCACCTCCCGGCTGACAGAGAGATGCGTAGATCTCAAAGTCGTCGAAGATAGGGGCCAGTTGTCGCTCGCTGTGGATCCTGGACTCGCAAATGGCTACTACATCCATGCTGTGCGACCTGATGTCGTTTAAGAGTTTGCCCTGTTTCCAGGGCATCCCCAGGCCGCGTACATTCACACATCCAACTCTTATATTGACCATGTTGGTGCTGAAAAGTTAACAGAAGAGGAAAATATATCACTCATCTCCTGGGGACCAGGCTGCACAAATTCCATGGGGGTGTTGGAGGGGTTGTTTGGTGGGGTGGTGGTCTCTGGAGGGGTGGGGACAGAGATGTTTGGTGGGGAGGAGGTGCCTGGTGAGATGGGGGTGGGGAAACATTTTAATAGGACTCGATTGTAGGGTGTGACGCAGAGGTTACCTACGTCGTTAGGAAATTTTTCTTTTAACTGTTTATGTGTGTCCATGGAGGTCCTAAACATTTTAAGACTAGGATTCTCCGAAGAATGTGTAAAAGTTTTCCCTTCGGTCTCCACCGAAGGGTTTTTATATACGGTGTCTGTTAAAGTTTTATTGTTAGTATTTATGTAGGTGTAACATTTTTGTTGTGTTGTGTTGCTTTTTGTCTGTGGTTCTAGTGTGTGTTTACGTTTTGTAGTAGGTGTTTTGTTTTCAGGAGGGGGTGTTTTTGTTTGTGCTGTTTGCGTCGCTTGTGTTGGTGTTTGTGTGTTGGTTGCATTTTTGTTTGTGTTATGTCTTTTCTTTTTTTCTTTTTACTGGGCGGAAAAGCTCTCCCTCATCGTCACTGGGTGGCGATGATGAGGCATCATCCGTGTTGTTGGGGAGGGGTACGTTTTGGGGAGCTGTTATGTGTGTGGCTGTTTCTGGAGTTGTTTTAGATGGGGAGGGGTTGGGTGGGACTGTGTTTGTGGTTTGTTTTGTTGTCACTATTTTTTTTATGTTGTTGTTGTTGTTGTTGTTGTTGTGGTGGTGGTGGTGGTGGTGGTGATTGTTGTACTGGTGTTGCAGGTGTTGGCAGTAGTGCCTTTTTTTTAGCTAGTTAGCCAAGGACAAGAAGCTCCCAGGTGATCCCTGCTTGAGCAGTGGTAACATGAGGGCCGCCTACCCTCGACCGAAATGTTTATGTATATAAGCCCATGCAGCAACAGACGTTCCGGGATACTAGCTATTCGTTCTGGTGTCATTTGGACCAGAACTTCCAGGCTAGTTCCGCTGAACAGGTCGCCGGAGGTCTTACCTACCGATATTATATAGTCTGTTTCGTGGTTTAAAAATCCACATAGTACCCACCAAATGTCAATATTTGGTGTGATACTTTGGATTTTTATTTTCTGTGTCCTTTTCCCCATGTAAATGGGGAAAAAGGTGAACAGCGGTGACACAATTGGCGACACAGAATATTTATGTGCCGTCAATTGGTCTTTCATTAGAATAGATAAACTCCCGTAGAGTCTACACTTCTGAATAAAAGCAATGTCTTAAGGCATTTTTTAAGACCAATTCAATTTCGCCTTGTGAATGTTGAGTCGGTTTTCGTGTTTTATTAGAGATTGTCCTGAAAATCACAGTTTTCAAGGCAGCTTATCTTCGCAAATCTGGGGGAGAGTTTATGGAGATTGATCCGTTTTCCCCAAAAGTTACATATTGTCTGGCGTTATTGAAAAGTTCATTTGCATTTGAAATATCTACCGGAGTGTAGCTTACCGTTTTCTTTACGGTTTGCGCAAATAAAAATGTTGTCGTTTACTTCCTTGTTGCAGTTATTGGTCTTGTTGTTGTTATTATTGTTCTTATTGTTGATGTTGTTTTCGTTTTTTCCGTTGTTGGTGTTGTTGTTGTTGTTGGTGGTTGTTGTCTTGTTGTCGTTGTTGTTTCAACGAGGCGGTGCGAGCTCCTTCTAGGCTTGACAGTTTTACCGTCCCTCTACCACCTCTGTCTAATTGTTGGCTGACTGATTTGATGTTGTTGTTGTTTTTGTTGCTGTTGTTGTTACTGTTGTTGTTGTTGGTGATAGCAGCAGGCAGGCAGCCTTCACCTGCTACTAGTGCTGTGGAAGGTGATATTAACAGCCCATCTCCACAATTCTCTGATGTATTTTTTGTGAAGATGAGGTCAAAGAATTTGGCCATTTTGGCTATATTCAAAATTCCGGTAGAAATTTTGTGGAATTTCTCCGTTTTTCGCCCTGATGGGCTTATTATTTGGGGTTGCTACCACCTACAAAGTGTAGGGTGGCAGCTTATCTACAAAATGGTGTAAGAATGTAGATTCAGTTCATGCAATTTCCAATGAAATTAAAACATTTACTCACCATCGCGTTTTCCACGTGTTAGATAGATAGATAGATAGACACAAATGGTCAGTGAAATAGAAGTGTGATGCTTGGATGTCTAGCTAGATATAGCCATATATATATATATAAATATATATATATATATATATATATATATATATATATATATATATATATATATATATATATATATATAGAGAGAGAGAGAGAGAGAGAGAGAGAGAGAGAGAGAGAGAGAGAGAGAGAGAGAGAGAGAGCGAGGAGAGAAAAAGAAAGAGACAGACATTTATATACACTCGTACATACACACACACACTCGCTAATATATATGTGTGTGTGTGTGTGTCGACATACATATAGATTTCCATAAACTCTACGTAAATTAACATATATATTATGTCTATGGTGTATTTGTATGTATATATTCAGTTTTCACATACGTATATATATAAATATCTGTGTGTGTGTGTGGAGGAATACTTCCGCGAGTGTATATACGTATGTGTGTATGTATATATATAAACATGTGTGTGTGTGGAGGAATACGTCAGTGTGTGCGCGAGTGTAATATGTGTGTACGTGTTTGGATGAATTCTACATATATGTTTATGTACTTGTTGAATTGTTTGTGTGCCATTGTTTATGTGTATATATATATACATTTATAGCATTTTGTGCCATTGTTTATGTGTATATATATATATATATATATATATATATATATATATATATACATTTCTAGTCTTGTGTGGAATTGTTTATGTATATATATATATCTAGTCTTGTGTGCAATTGTTTATACACACACACACACACACACACACATATATATATATATATATATATATATATATATATATATATATATATATATATATATATATATACACATATATATACACATATATATATTTCTAGTCTTGTGGGCAAAATATATCTTTACTGTATGAAGTAGAACAGACTAGAAGTTTGGAGAGCTAAGAATAATTACAGATGAGCTGGACAAAACAGGAAAAATTACCGCTTACGAAGCCCAGATTAGAAGAACTCTAGAATACGTCTGTCTATATTAGAGGAATGTCTCACAAATCATATTCTACCATATCTTTACTGTCCAATAGAAAGCTATATAGATCAGTGCTTTTGATAGAACTGGTACGGCGTTGAAACTTCTCACAAATAGATTTAAAGAACACTGCAGACTGTTTGGTGCAGTAACAGTGTTCTACAAAAGACACATTTGGTACTGCTACTTCTTGTATGGTTATCTTTTAAATTTATATAACATTTCAACATAAACCTTCTTCTTCTTCTTCTTCTTCTTCTTCTTCTTCTTCTTCTTCTTCTTCTTCTTCTTCTTCTTCTTCTTCTTCTTCTTCTTCTTCTTCTTCTTCTTCTTCTTCTTCGTCCACTCCTTCCATCAGGCCCTGTCAGAAGCAACCGGCTGGATCCCCAAGTGAGACCAGCCAACCACATGGATGTTATCCAACTCAACTTAAACCTGTTATTTTATGCTTGTTGTTGTTTTCAAGGCTTCCAATGTTGATAGGAAGAATGGTCCAAGTTATCCTCAGACAGGAAACCTGAGCCGAAAGCTTGCAACTGCTAGGACTTCGTGAGAGGATAAGGGTTAAAGATACCAACGGAACAGGTGGTGATGCTATGTCAGGAATGAGGGTGGGTTAAGCCTGCTAGTTAGTTCAATCAACCATACAAAGGTAAGTCTACCACTGGGCTCTTATAAGCTACCAGTAGCTTATAATGTCGAAGTCTCTCTCGAGCCTAGAAACTCATCAGGTCTTAGATTATACCGGTTTCATGTAGCCTTAAGCAACTAAGATTACATCAGACCATCACAGGTTTAATCGTTTAATCCCGACAGCTACCAGGTTTTTTTTTTTTTTTGGTTTTTTTTTTCAGGTGATTCGACTGAAATGACGTAGTTTTGGTGATGGTTAAAACTTACCGTCTTGTTCGGAACCCTAATCCTTCACCCTTGGGATCAGTGTCTTTACATCATAGTTATATTCTGTCAGTCGGGGCCACGGGACGGCCAGCCCGTTAGCCATTATTTGCTTATAATGCAGGTGAATTGGCAGTATTGGTAGAGGGTTGGACGCCATGCTTTCCAGCATAGTTACGTCCCTTTATGATCTGAGTTCAAATCTCGCCGAGGTTAACTTTGCCTTTTGTCCTTCCGGGGTTGATAAAATAAAGTACCAGTAATGTACTGGGTATTTGCTGGCCTTGTGCCAAAAGTAGAAATAATTATTTGCTTATAATAGTGAGAGATGGGGAGAGCGAGAGGGATGGAGGCAATGACAGCGGGAATTTGATTCTATTATGTTCAGACCTTGTTAGGAACCTTTCTTTCTTGTTGAACAAGAAAAGCTTTTTAGCTGATTCGGGATTTAGCTAATTTGCATATTGGCACAAAATATTATTTTGACACCAAATAAGGCCTGGAAAATAAACACATTAAAATACACTGAAGTAAATGTAAAGATGTGATTAATAGTTAGAACAACATAACGCACAGTTCAGACAGAATATATTAGTTTCAATCTTGTATGGGTAGGTAGCTGTGTAATATGTATATATAGAAAAGCTTTTGTATTTATATTTATATATTTATGTCTGTGTGTGTATATATTTATATAGTGTGTCGGGTCTGTCCTAAAAGCGCTCATATATTCACCTAGCTTATGCTAAACAGAATAATTTTTGAAGCTTGTTTCTTTCCCCTGGTTAGCCTTACTCTTTGTTGTTCTCCTGTCTCACTCGCTTTACGCGTTTTAATTGTCCTAATAACTTATTTTGGTTATTATTGCACCGACGTGAGGTATATGATTTTTAATGCAATGAAATATCTATGATCGTCGGTAAATCACTGATGAGGGACTCATTTTATTACATGTTATCCATGTGCTACCTGCAGTATTTTTCTCTCTCTCTCTCTCTCTCTCTCTATATATATATATATATATATATATATATATATATATATATATATATATATATATATATAGAGAGAGAGAGAGAGAGAGAGAGAGAGAGAGAGTAGATAGATAGATAGATAACTTTCTTTTTATTTGCCACCAGGGCATCAAAAGTGGGACAAGCACAAAGGGAGGAGTTTACATGCAAAGGCGTCCTCAATATGGAGAAGGCAATAACAAGATATAAAAGTATAAAAATAAAATAAAATATAACAAAATAAATTTTGTAACAAAATCCTCAATAGGGAAGTGGCGCCTTGGGGGGTCGCACACACCCCCGAAAAAAGTGTGCAACCCTTCTCCTCAGGAGCACAGAGAGGGGGTGCTCCCTTGGTCTTTCATCTTCCTCACCTATAGTCTGATGTAGAGTGAAGGCCCATTCACACGGGCCATTCTCGCACTTTCACCCATCTTTCATAAAAACGGCTGGGGTGCAGCACATCTCTCTCGATCCTGATCCTTCTTCCGAAATGATATCGGAAGAAACGGACCAGTTGTTGGCCAGAGAGAAAGGTGTCTGACCTCAGTCCTTTCAGACGCGTCCACCATACAACCTCTTTCGCCATGGCTATTACGCACAGAAACACGGCCTCTCCTTCGTTTTTGAAGAGGGGAGGCGGCTTGATCGTTACAATAGACTCGGTGGTCAACCGGATCGGTCACACCCTAGACAGCAGTTGTTCGACATAGCCCCACAGATCGGCAATGCCCGAGCAGTGTACCAATGCATGTGCAACGGTTTCCTCGTCGCACACGCATCTGGGACAGATCTTTTTCGAGGGGTCCCTAGCCGGGCGCCCGTGTCTGTAGAGCCTTTCTCGAACGGGCAGAGCCCTTCTGTAGCACTGCCAGGCCAGGGACCTCTGGAAGTTATCCATGGGTCCCGGGCTAAATGTCCTACCGAACAGGTTGTCCAGTTCGTCTTCCTCCATGCCTAGGGCTTCTCCGAGGGGGTCGTCGCACCTGCTAACCACCAGCCCTCTATAGAATGACGAGGTGGATTCTCCACTGACAGCCGGGTCCGCCTGCCAGAGAGCCGTGAGCGCCTGGGCACACTCGGTGTGCCAGGCGCCCAGTTTTCCCGGTCTTTGCTTGACCCAGGATTGCAGCTCGGTGAGTGAGACGAGTCTGGGAAAGGCTCGCCTCACAAACGGGGCCCACACCGGTTGACCGGTGAGGAATACCTGGAGGTGCCGTAGCCTTAATGCGTGATTACGTATCATTAGCCACGGCATCCCCAGCCCTCCTTTCGAAGGGTGTTGACAGCAGATGGATCTCCTCACCATAGGATCCCGCTTCTTCCAAAGGAATTGGAAGAGTGCGCGCTCCATTTTGGCGAGCGTTTCCCTTGGGCAAGACACAACGGTCAGGCGGTAGTAGATGACGGACGCAATATAAGTGTTCGCCACCTCCGCCCGACCTTTCAGGGACAGTTTGCACTCGGCCCACTTCTGGGTCAGTGCAAACACCCTGTTCGTTACCTCACCCCAGTTCTTCTCCACCTGGAAGTCTGGTCCGAACCAGACGCCGAGCAACTTAACCGGGCTCTCCGTCCAGCGCCCGACGACGCCATCGGAGGGTATCGATCTGCCCCTCCACGTGCCGAGTTGCAGACCGATCGACTTGTCCCGGTTCAGCTTAGCCCCTGCAAACCTTTCGTACTCCTCCAGTAAGGTGCCGATCGCCCCGATTTCCGAGGCCCTCGACACCATTACTGTTACGGCGTCGGCGTAGGCCGACACCGCTTTCCGCAATCCCGGTTCCAACGGGATGCCCTGCAACAACTCCAACTTCCGCAGCAGTGGCTCTAGAGTCATTACATACAGAAGGGAGGAGAGAGGGCACCCTTGTCGGATGGACCACGCGATTTGGAACGGCTCCGAGAGGTAGCCGTTCACCTTCACCCTAGAGCAGATGCGGCTGCTGTGCATGGCATTGATCCAGCCCCTGAAAACGGGTCCGAAGCCTTCCGCCGCTAGCACCGCATCCAGGTAACCATGATCGACCCTATCGAACGCCTTAGATTGATCCAAGTTGATCAGGGCCCCACCAAAGCCGGGTTCGTTCCCAACCCTCTCTATGATGTATTGCATGAGGTGGAGGTTGTCGTGGATGGACCTGGACGGGATAGCACATGTCTGCGCATCTCCCACCAGGTTGCCCACGACAAGCGCCAACCTCTTTGCTAGCACCTTGACCAAAAATCTGTAACTCTGTATTTAGCATAGTTATGGGCCTGAAATTATTTATATCGTCCCCCTTGTTCTCGTCCTTCCTCACTAGCGTGACTACGCCCTTGCTAACAGCACAGGGAATTCTCCAGTTCTGTTGCCAGTTGCAGTAGACCGCCTCGAGGAGATCGGCGAACAAGTCCGGCATAGCTAGATATAGTTCGTATGGAAGACCATCGAGACTCGGGGATTTGCGTTTGCCGCATTGGCTCAGCACGTCCTCTATCTCAGCGGCTGAAATCGGCTCCTCGCAGGACTTCGCCTTCCTGTCCGAGGGACGCGGCAGGCCGTCGAGGTATGGACCGAAGTCCACATCCCCAACCGGCTCCCCGCCCCTTCCGAACAATCCGGCAATGTGCTTTTGAAAAGCCTCGCACATTTGCTTAGGTTCAAGGATCACCCGTCAATCCTGGTCTCGCAAAGACCGGATAGTGAATCTGCTCCCTCTTTTGCTTCTGTCACGCGGGCCCAGCTAACAGCTTTGGTCCCCTCGTTTCCCAGAGCACGTATTTTGCTTTGGACGATGCAGCCTTCGTGTTTCGCGTCGAAGAACTGGCCCATGGGCGTTCTCGACGCTAGCACTCTGGCCACGTCGCTGCTTCTAATTGCCTCTTCTACATTATCTACCAACTCCCTTTCCTTCCTATTTCTATTTGAGGCTAACTCCTTACTAAATTCTATAGAGACTACTCTAATCTCTCTTTTGAGAGATCCCCACCACCTGCTGTTAGATAGATAGATAGATAATGTCTCGTGTCGGAAATATCGTGGCATATTTAAACTGAAAACTTAGAAACCTTGAACGAAGAGAGAATAATGGAATGACATAAATAAACAATCAAACAATAAAATGAAGAAAAGAAAGAAAGAGGATGTGAAATAATAGAGGAATGAAGGAGAAAAGGATGAAGATAAAACATAGGAATAATAAAGAAATGAAAGGAGAAAACGATGAAGATAAAACATATAGAAATAATAAATCGAATAAAAGGAGAAAACGATGAAGATAAAACAGAAAAAATAAAGAAATGAAAGGAGAAAACGATGAAGATAAAACATAGAAATAATAAATCGAATAAAAGGAGAAAACGATGAGAATAAAACATAGAAATAATAAATGGAATGAAAGGAGAAAACGATGAAGATAAAACATAGAAATAATAAATGGAATTAAAGGAGAAAACGATGAAGATAAAACATAGAAATAATAAAGAAATGAAAGGAGAAAACGATGAAGATAAAACATAGAAATAATAAATGGAATGAAAGGAGAAAACGATGAAGATAAAACATAGAAATAATAAATCGAATAAAAGGAGAAAACGATGAAGATAAAACATAGAAATAATAAAGAAATGAAAGGAGAAAACGATGAAGATAAACCATAGAAATAGTAAATGGAATTAAAGGAGAAAACGATGAAGATAAAACATAGAAATAATAAATCGAATAAAAGGAGAAAACGATGAAGATAAAACATAGAGATAATAAATGGAATGAAAGGAGAAAACGATGAAGATAAAACATAGAAATAATAAATGGAATGAAAGGAGAAAACGATGAAGATAAAACATAGAAATAATAAATCGAATAAAAGGAGAAAACGATGAAGATAAACCATAGAAATAATAAAGAAATGAAAGGAGAAAACGATGAAGATAAAACATAGAAATAATAAATCGAATAAAAGGAGAAAACGATGAAGATAAAACATAGAAATAATAAAGAAATGAAAGGAGAAAACGATGAAGATAAAACATAGAAATAATAAATGGAATGAAAGGAGAAAACGATGAAGATAAAACATAGAAATAATAAATCGAATAAAAGGAGAAAACGATGAAGATAAAACATAGAAATAATAAAGAAATGAAAGGAGAAAACGATGAAGATAAACCATAGAAATAGTAAATGGAATTAAAGGAGAAAACGATGAAGATAAAACATAGAAATAATAAATCGAATAAAAGGAGAAAACGATGAAGATAAAACATAGAGATAATAAATGGAATGAAAGGAGAAAACGATGAAGATAAAACATAGAAATAATAAATGGAATGAAAGGAGAAAACGATGAAGATAAAACATAGAAATAATAAATCGAATAAAAGGAGAAAACGATGAAGATAAACCATAGAAATAATAAAGAAATGAAAGGAGAAAACGATGAAGATAAACCATAAAAGTAATAAATCGAATGAAAGGAGAAAACGATGAAGATAAAACATAGAAATAATAAATCGAATGAAAGGAGAAAACGATGAAGATAAAACAGAAATAATAAATCGAATGAAAGGAGAAAACGATGAAGATAAAACATAGAAATAATAAATGGAATGAAAGGAGAAAACGATGAAGATAAAACATAGAAATAATAAATGGAATGAAAGGAGAAAACGATGAAGATAAAACATAGAAATAATAAATGGAATAAAAGGAGAAAACGATGAAGATAAAACATAGAAATAATAAAGAAATGAAAGGAGAAAACGATGAAGATGAACCATAGAAGTAATACATCGAATGAAAGGAGAAAACGATGAAGATAAACCACAGAAATAATAAATGGAATGGGAGTTGGAAAGAAGAAAATAATTTATTTCCCTTTTGTTGTAATTGTTGAGTTTGTCATAATTTCACATCTACACAGGAACTGAACATAACATTTTGGTATGTATATATATGGTTGTATAGTTGCATGTATCTATATATATAAGTATGTATGTATATATGTATATATATGTATATATGGAGAGTTGGTTAAAGGAAAAGGACCGCCACATAAACCAAAAAAGAGGTATAAGGATTCCTTGAAAGCCTCTCTGAAAGACGCTAACATCTCTGCTGATACATGGGAAAATATTGCTGCTGATCGTAATAAATGGAGAAAGACTGTATATGAGGGAAAAGTTGCCTTTGAGGCATCTAGAATCGCATACGAGAAAGTAAAGCGGGATGTGAGGAAGGGCATTGCTGTTGCACTTCCAGACGGAGAGGGTCCTCCTATGGTGCTGACATGCAGCGTCTGTGCGAGACTGCCTAAGCAAAGCTGGACTCGAAAGTCATCTTCGCAGTCATAAAGTAAGACCAGTGGTTGACTACCAGGTTGCTGTTGGAGATGCTACTCATCATGCTTGCCAAACATATGGTAGAGAATGTAAATCAACAGGAGGGCTCAAGCGACATGCAAAAGTACACGAACTCCAACCACAGCGGACTATTCCCAGTGAATGTTTTGGTTGCCGACTCTGTGCAAGACATTTTAGATCATTGGCTGGGCTAAAAAGCCACATTCGATCACAGCGCTGTTAGTTGCTATCGTGTGTGTGTGTGGGTATAGATATGTTTATGTGTGTGCGTGTATGTGTATATATATATGTATATGTATATTATTATTGTTGTTGTCGTTATTATTATTGTTATTATTATTATTATTATTGTTATTAATGTATATGTGTGTGTGTATGTGTGTGTGTGTATATATGTACATGTATATGTGTATATATATATATATAAATATATATTTCTTTTTTTATTTTTTTATTTTTATTTTTTATTTATTTATTAATTTTTTTTTCCTCCTCGTGCAATGGCCATACTTGATAACGAGGGGGAAGCCATCATGTATGTATGTATGCATGCATGCAAGCATGTTTGTATGTATGTATGTATGTATGTATGTATGTATGTATGTATGTATGTATGTATGTATGTATGCATGTAAGTATGTATGTATGTATGTATTCCGGGAGAGATGACCCCTTAGCCTTTGTCAAGGCAGAATTCTAGGAGAAGGAAAACTCTGATATAGCACCTGCAACCCTGATGGTATCCAATGATGTTGACGTGTTCTTCTTTTTGGTAAATATCATCTTGGTTAAGAGAGTGGGACTGGCTTTGTCCAGTGCCTTTGCTCACTATAAAGGCTTCACGGCACAGGCATTGCTTTATATCTGGAGATCTCTCTGCACTTGTCATCACAGGGTACAATGGGCCCAGCACTATGTGTCAGTAATTGTCACAAGTGTAGTGTTTGTACCAAAGTTTTCAAGTCGCTGGCTGGACTAAAAAGTCACACTCGTTCAGCGCATCGGTAAGGGTTCTCCTACATGGATATAAAGTAGTGGCCGTACTCGAAAACGAGTTGGCAGCCACCATATGTATATATATCACCAGTTGGTGCTACTGGTAACATGTATCCCAGTACAACCTGTCCCATGGTCGGGTCGTTGGCGACTAAACTGGCAACTCCACCAAGGTTTCCTGGTGAGGAGGGTGACTTTGGACATCCTGCAGGACTAAAAACAAAACCTGTCAAAGGGCAAAGGAGCTCTTAAGAGTCAATGGCCATCCAAAATCCCCGGGAGAGATGACCCCTTAGCCTTTGTAAAGGCAGAATTCTAGGAGAAGGAAAACTCTGATATAACACCTGCAACCCTGATGGTATCAAATGATGTTGACTTGTTCTTCTTTTTGGTAAATATCATCTTGGTTAAGAGAGTGGGACTGGCTTTGTGCAGTGCCTTTGCTCACTATAAAAGCTTCACGGCACAGGCATTGCTTTATATCTGGAGATCTCTCTGAACTTGTCGTCACATGGTACCATGGGCCCAGCACTATGTGTCAATAATTGTCACAAGTGTAGTGTTTGTACCAGAGTTTTCAAGTCGCTGGCTGGACTAAAAAGTCACACTTGTTCAGCGCATCGGTAGGGGTTCTCCTACATGGATATAAAGTAGTGGCCGTACTCGAAAACGAGTTGGCAGCCACCATGTATATATGTATATATATATGTATGTATATATGTATATATGTATGGCTGTATAGTTGCATGTGTGTATGTATATAAGTATGTATGCATATATGTATATATATGTATGTATTTATATATGGTTGTATAGTTGCATGTGGGTATGTATATAAGTATGTATGTATATATGTATATATATGTATGTGTATATATATGGCTGTATAGTTGCATGTGGGTATGTATATAAGTATGTGTGCATATATGTATATATGATGTATGTATTTATATATGGTTTTATAGTTGCATGTATGTATATAAATATGGATGCTTATATGTATATATATATATATGTATGTATATATATATATGGTTGAATAGTTACATGTGTGTATGTATGTAAGTATGTATGCATATTTGTATGTATATATATGTATGTATATATATATATGTATGTATATATGTATATATATATATATATATGTTGTATAATTGCATGTATGTATGTATGTAAGTATGTAAGTATATATATATATATATTGTTATACTTTGGGAGGGTCATGTTGCCAATAAGAAACACACGCACCAAATGCTTTCACTCCAATTTATTATAAATTAAAAATTCTTATTGGCAACATGAACCTCCCAAAATATAACAATATCGGTTTCAACACACGTTTTCAGATAAAGAATCTTGTTAAACAAATTCAGAAACGAAATATATATATATATATATAAATTAATAAAAATAATGAATAAAAACAAAGAAACAGTTCCTTATATTAAAAAATTCATCATTTTACGATCGTTTCTAGGATATATATGTGTGGGTTGGTATGTATATCATATTGATGTATGTAAAATTTTTACAAACTATCAGAGGGAATATACATACCTACACATATATATGCTGTCTTCAGAAATAATAATTATTTCTGAAGACAGCAGTAGGTATGTATATTCCCTCTGATAGTTTGTAAAAATTTTACATAGATCTATATGATATACATACCAACACACATATATATCCTAGAAACGATCGTAAAATGATGAATTTTTTTATATAAGGAACTGATTCTTTGTTTTTATTCATAATGTTTATTAATTTATCTTGACTCTGTTTTCCTGTGTTTTTCATGATATTTGGATTACATTGAGTTCTTCATACGGATTGGACACTACCGTATATTTTGGTAGATTTATCTATATATATATATATATATATATATATATATATGTAATTATATAAATATATATATATGGTTGAATAGTCGCATGTATGTAAGTATGTAACTATGTATGTAAGTATATATGTATGTAAGTATGTATGTAAGTATATATGTATGTAAGTATGTATGTAAGTATATATGTATGTATGTATGTATGTATGTATGTATGTATGTATGTATGTATGTATGTAAGTATATATGTATGTATGTATATATGTCGGGTCACTCTTGAGTGCTACTGGTAACATGTAACCCAGTACAACCTGTCGCATGGTCGGGGCGTCGGCGACTAGTCCGACAACCCCACCAAGTTTACTTGGTGAGGAGGGTGATTTTGGACACCCTGCAGGACAAAAAACAAAACCTGACAAAGGGCGGAAGAACTCATAAGAGTCAACGGCCATCCAGAAGTGTGTAAATAGGTATATACACGTGTACCGCGCGGTTAAACCACTGGGAGTGAAGGACACCTAGACTTTCTCAGGACATTCTTCTAGGAGAAGCCAACTCAGGAAACTGGGATAACTCCGATATAAAACCTGCGGCTCAGAAGTTACCGATGATGTTGATCTTTTCTTCTTTTCGGGTTATAACTACTGTCGCTAAGAGAGTGGGATTGGCTCAGTGCACAGTCTTTCCTCACTTTAAAAAATAGCTTCACGCACAGGCATTGCACGATAGAATTAATTAATAATTATTAATAATGGTATATCGGGCAATGGCCATACTCGATAACGAGGGGGCAGCCATCATGCATGTATGTATTTATGTATGTATGCTTTCTCTTTCTCTTAATTTCGAGTATATTTTTTTGACCGGCCACCTTCCTGGTGGCAAGGTTGTAAAAGAAAAGAAATTGTCATCCCTTGAATCGCAAGAACGTTTTGCAAATTTTGAAGGTGCCAGCTATCGCAGCCATTTGTAGACTATGAATTAGGGAGCTGCGCTTTTTGTCAGCAAATCCAAGTTCAGTCATACTTTGGTCCAAGCGGGTTGGTATATAACCCGTAGCACCAATAATGATGGGTATGAATCTAAAGGTGTATCTTGGATACTGGATTTGTAAACTCCTCATCAATGGTCCGTAGATGTCCTCCTTCTCCTGTATTTTTCTGACAACGTTTACATCAAGTGGGTAGCTGATCTCCACAACAGAACACGTTTTCAATGTGTGGTCCCAAACTACAATATCAGGCCGGTTGTGCTTTAATTTGGTGGCAGTTTTTATTTTCAGGTTCCACCAGTATTCCTTAGTGCCATCTGTCTCAATATATTCTTCCTCGTTTGTTGTTAATTTTGTTTTCCGAAGTGCGTTCCAGATGGTTCTAGCTATCCCACCGTGTCTCATGGGGAGGTAGTAGCGAGATGACATTCTTTCGCAGCTGGCAACAATGTGGCTTACATCCTCGATTTTTGTTTTACATAGCCTACATTTATTGTCAGCTGCTGGCCCTCCTCTTTTGTGCAGCAGATATTTGGTAGGGAGTTCTTGTTTCTGTATTGCATAGAGATATCCCTCAAGGTGTGATGTCATAAACTTGTCGGAACTCCATGCCAGGCTTTTTGAGTGGTTTATCCCCTTTATGGTCTGTGTTTTACGCCTCAAGTATCCATGCACAACTTTTTCTGTAAATTGGTCAATTTGTTTATCTGTTTGAACATTGAATAGGATCTTCCGATTTCTCTGGGTGAGAGATTTATATCAGGCTTTATTCCATATCTCTCCTCCAGATCAGTCGCTATTCTAATGATATTTCTTTTTTCATGCTCATAAACCTGGGCAAGATGGTTGCCAACCTTTTTCCTCTGTTGAAGGTGTTGCTTCAGTGTTACTATCCGGGTCTCATATGTTGTTAATATTGATTTTAGACCCCGGCCACCTTCCTTGCGTGAGAAGTATAGCCTATCCACATCACCATTGATGTTAAAGTTCCCAGTAACACTGAGAAGTTTTCGAGTTCTAACATCCATCTCACTTAGTTCTTGCAATGACCAGTTCAGTAGGCCAAATGTTGGCGTTAAAATTGGCACGGCATAAGTATTGTGGGCAATGTATTTGTTGTATGCTGACAGTTCTGATGACCTTATTTTCTTTACTCTTCTGAGGTATTCAGTTCTGGTTCTCTCCTTATTTATGGGTCCATCATATCTGACATTCTCATCCTGTCCAAGATATCTGTAGTTATCACCTGACTGCAGAGGTTGTATTGTCAGGCCGTTCATCTCCAGATTTCTAGAGGAGGGCACAGCTCTTCCACGTTTTACTGCCAAATATGCACACTTGGACTCACCAAATTTCATTTTGATGTCGGTTCGAAATTGTGTAATGAGGTCCAATTGTTTCTTGATGTCATTGATATTTGGCCCATACAACTTCAGGTCATCAACAAAGAAAAGATGGGAGATACTTCTGGGCCCACTTCTTTGTCCACCTTGTTTCCTGAGTAGGTAAGATAGTGGATTCAGTGAGAGAACGAAGAGTAGCACTGACAAGCTATCACCCTGAAAGATGCCCTTCTGGTAATGTATCTTATCAGTCTTAACCTGCTCCTTCTCACCTCTAAGGATCAAATTGGTGTACCAGTTCTTGGTCAGGCGTTCAACAGCAGCTACCAATGGTTGTGGGACTTTAGCTAACTGTAAAGCCTTAATACTCCACCCATGAGGTACACTATCAAATGCTTTTTGATAGTCCAGCCACACGACAGTCATGTTTCTGCGATTCTTTGTTGTTTTTTCCTGAATCATTTTGTTAGTTAGTAGGTGATCTATGCAACCCCACACCTCCCTCTTTCTACCAGCTTGCTCAGGTGTTATGATGTTGTTGGTAGTACAGTGATATCCTGTAAGAACAGGTTAAGGCACCCAGTATATAATTTATACATGATGTTTTGGCAGGCAATTGGGCGGTAATTTTTAACAAGGGTGGTTTGGCTATTTTCGGGAATGAGGAGAGTAGTGGAAGTTGATAACCATCTGGGCAGTTCTTGTGTGCCCTTAATGGTTTCTCTAAACAGCCGTATGAGATCTTGCCGATAGAAAGTGAAATTCTTCAACCAGTATCCTGTAATGAGGTCTGGGCCTGGCGATTTCCTATTCGACATTTTCTGTAGAGCTGTTTCCAGTATTGACCCATCTATGTCATATTGTTTTGTCTGGACATGTTGGCAGTAGTCCTGTTCCAGTTCTTTTAGCCAATTAGCTTGTCTGTTGAATCCGTCATCCGTTTCCCATACAGATCTCCAGTAGCTCTCAACCTGTTCTTTTGAAGGGGCGTCGTTTACAGGGATTGAGCTTTTGCCACCGAAACTGCGATAAACTGATTTAGGATCTCTGGCAAACAATCTATTTAGCACTAGTCGTTTATGTGCTGTTGACTTATATTTTAGTCTTTCTGTTGTAGCTGTGAGTTGTTGTTTCAACTGGTGTAATTTGGAGTTCAAAGTTTTAAATTGTGTATCTCCAAATCGTCTCTCTAACTTTTTCTTTGGGTCTTCCTGGTGTCGTGTGAAGTTGCTCTCTATGTTGCATTTCATAACGACTGCGATGTGTGAGATACTTCGTCTCAGGGACAAAATTTTGGTTTTTAAATTTCGGATCCACGCTGGTTCAGGCTTTCTGTTTGTATCTTGATTGCGTGGTTTTAGATGTGTGTTATATGATAGCAATGTGACAGCTGAAACATATAACAAAACATTAAGCGTTTCAAATGTCGTTTCTACACCTTTAGATCGTATAGCCTTCAGATAATTGCCAGCTATTTCGTTCACCGCTTCCAATTCCAATTTAGTGGGTTCTTTACTGACTCTAGTGTTGTATTGTCTGTCACTCACATTAAGGCTGTGTATCTCTTGAAACATATCGTTCCATATCACTTGTAGGGTGCCCACAAGTTTTTGGTGCTCTGTTTGTTCAGTAGAGTCATGAATTTCAGCCTCGTTGTTGATGTGGTGACAATTACTACTAGAGTCAGCTGACCTTTCTCGCTGTTCTTCAGTGGAAGTGGGATGGATTTCAGCAAAATTGTTGGTGAGCTGTTCACTGTTAGATTTAGCTGGCCATTCTCTTTGTCTGTCAGTGGAGGTGGGGTGGTTGTCCACAAGGGCTGTATTTGTAGTATCACTCAATTCCGTTAGATGTATCAATTTACATCTAATGATACGTTTTGCCTGTTCATTTAAATGCTTTGGAGAAAAGTCGAATTCTGGGTGTTTGGAGTTCCATAAAGTTTTTAGCCTTTGCATAAAACCGAACTTTTGGCGTTCAGATTCTTTGTATGCTTCATATAATACTTTGTTAAGCTCGTAGCTCCACTGTGTACAACGGTTGTAGTTGCGATTTGGTCGAAGGAGACTTGTACTTTTTGCCATGATGAGTTCGTCTATTCACTAATATTTCGTATTTATTTTTCAAAATAGTCGATGATCTTCTTTAAAAGTTACGACAAAGTTCTGTCAGAATCAAATTTAAAGTTATTCACAGCTTGGGTAATATTTCTTTTCAGTTAGTTTTTAATTCTACAACTGTGTTTTAAACGTTGTTCTTGAATCGTTTGAATCGAGAACAAAAAAACCGTTACTTAGTATATTCCTTTATGAATGTAATATAATATAACAACGCTGTATTTATATGTTAAAGTTTGTGTATCATTCATATAAATAGGTGTTCTACAAACTGTTCACAACATATTCACAGTTCAAAGACTTATATTTTTATGTATGTATGTATGTATGTATGTATGTATGTATGTATGTATGTATGTATGTATGTATGTATACGTCAGGTCACCAGTCGGTGCTACTGGTAACATGTATCCCAGTACAACCTGTCTCATGGTCGGGTCGTTGGCGACGAAACTGTCAACCCCACCAAGGTTTCTTGGTGAGGAGGGTGACTTTGGACATCCTGCAGGACTAAAAACAAAACCTGTCAAAGGGCAAAGGTGCTCTTAAGAGTCAATGGCCATCCAAAATCACCGGGAGAGATGACCCCTTAGCCTTTGTCAAGGCAGAATTCTAGGAGAAGGAAAACTCTGATATAACACCTGCAACCCTGATGGTATCCAATGATGTTGACTTGTTCTTCTTTTTGGTAAATATCATCTTGGTTAAGAGAGTGGGACTGGCTTTGTGCAGTGCCTTTGCTCACTATAAAAGCTTCACGGCACAGGCATTGCTTTATATCTGGAGATCTCTCTGCACTTGTCGTCACATGGTACCATGGGCCCAGCACTATGTGTCAATAATTGTCACAAGTGTAGTGTTTGTACCAGAGTTTTCAAGTCGCTGGTTGAACTAAAAGTTACACTTGTTCAGTGCATCGGTAGGGGTTCTCCTACTTGGATATAAAGTAGTGGCCGTACTCGAAAACGAGTTGGCAGCCACTACTATATATGTATGTATGCATGTATGTATATATGTATGGTTATATGGTTGTATGTATGTATGTATGTATGTATGTAAGTATGTATACTTATATGTATGAATGTATATATGTATGTGTGTATGTATGTGTGTATGTATATATGTATGTCAGGTCACCAGTTGGTGCTACTGGTAACATGTATCCCAGTACAACCTGTCTCATGGTCGGGTCGTTGGCGACTAAACTGGCAACCCCACCAAGGTTTCTTGGTGAGGTGGGTGACTTTGGACATCCTGCAGGACTAAAAACAAAACCTGTCAAAGGGCAAAGGAGCTCTTAAGAGTCAATGGCCATCCAAAATCACCGGGAGAGATGACCCCTTAGCCTTTGTCAAGGCAGAATTCTAGGAGAAGGAAAACTCTGATATAACACCTGCAACCCTGATGGTATCCAATGATGTTGACTTGTTCTTCTTTTTGGTAAATATCATCTTGGTTAAGAGAGTGGGACTGGCGTTGTGCAGTGCCTTTGCTCACTATAAAAGCTTCACGGCACAGGCATTGCTTTATATCTGGAGATCTCTCTGCACTTGTCGTCACATGGTACCATGGGCCCAGCACTATGTGCCAATAATTGTCACAAGTATAGTGTTTGTACCATAGTTTTCAAGTCGCTGGGTGACCTAAAAAGTCACACTCGTTCAGCGCATCGGTAGGGGTTCTCCTACATGGATATAAAGTAGTGGCCGTACTCGAAAACGAGTTGGCAGCCACCATGTATATATGTATGTATGTAGGTATGTGTGGATGTATATATGCGTGTATGTGTGTATGTACATATGCATGTATGTGTGTATGTATATATGTATGTATATATATATACATATATATATATGTATGTATATATGTATGTATATATGTATATATATATATATATATATATGTATGTATATATGAATGCATATATGTATATATATATATATTTATATATATATATATATATATATATATATATATATATATATATATATATATATATGTGTGTGTGTGTGTGTGTGTGTGTGTGTGTGTGTGTGTGTGTATGTATGTTCTCTCTTTCTCTTAATTTCGAGCATATTCTTTTGACCGGCCACCTTCCTGGTGGCAAGGTTGTAATAGAAAAGAAATTGTCATCCGTTGAATCGCAAGAATGTCTGTTAATCTTGAAGGGGCCAGCTATCGCAGCCATTTATAGTCTATGAATTAGGGTGCTGCGCTCTTTGTCCACAAATCAAAGTTCAGTCATACTTTGGTGCAAGTGGGTTGGTATATAACCTCTAGGTCCAATAATGATGGGTATGAATCTAAAGGTGTATCTTGGATACTGTATCTGCAAATTCCTCATCAATGGTCTGTAGATGTCCTCCTTCTCCTGTATTTTTCTGACAACGTTTACATAAAGTGGGCAGCTGATCTCCACAACAGAACACGTTTTCAATGTGTGGTCCCAAATAACAATATCAGGCCGGTTGTGCTTTAATTTGGTGGCAGTTTTTATTTTCAGGTTCCACCAGTATTCTTTAGTGCCATCTATCTCAACATATTCCTCCTCGTTTGCTTTTAATTTTGTATGTATGTATGTATGTATGTATGTATGTATGTATGTATGTATGTATGCATGTATGTATGTATGTATGTATGTATGTATGTATGTATGTCAGGTCACCAGCTGGTGCTACTGGTAACATGTATCCCAGTACAACCTGTCCCATGGTCGTGTCGTTGGCGACTAAACTAGCAACCCCACCAAGGTTTCCTGGTGAGGAGGGTGACTTTGGACATCCTGCAGGACTAAAAACAAAACCTGTCAAAGGGAAAAGGAGCTCTTAAGAGTCAATGGCCATCCAAAATCACCGGGAGAGATGACACCTTAGCCTTTGTCAAGGCAGATTCTAGGAGAAGGAAAACCCTGATATAACACCTGCAACCCTGATGGTATCCGATAATGTTGTCTTGTTCTTCTTTTTGGTAAATATCATCTTGGTTAAGAGAGTGGGACTGGCTTTGTGCAGTGCCTTTGCTCACTACAAAAGCTTCACGGCACAGGCATTGCTTTATATCTGGAGATCTCTCTGCACTTGTCGTCACATGGTAGCGTGGACCCAGCACTATGTGTCAATAATTGTCACAAGTGTAGTGTTTTTACCAGAGTTTTCAAGTTGCTGGCTGGACTAAAAAGTCACACTTGTTCAGCGCATCGGTAGGGGTTCTCCTACATGGATATAAAGTAGTGGTTCTACTCGAAAACGAGTTGGCAGCCACCATGTATGTATATATGGAGTAAATTATGTATTTAGGCCTTTGAGTGTAATGTGTACTATATAACATCTGTCCTACATGGTGTCATCAATAACTGCCTATCTCTGCCTCTCGATCTCACTTTCTCTCCATATATATATACATGTGTGTGTGTGTGTGTGTGTGTGTGTGTGTGTGTGTGTGTGTGTGTGTGTGCGCGCGCGCGCGCGTATGTGTGTGTGTATGTGTGTGTGTGCGTATGTGTGTGTGCGTGCGCGTCTGTGTGTGTGTGTGTGTGTGTGTGCGCGTGTGTGTGTGTGTGTGTGTGTGTGTGTGTGTGTGTGTGTGTGTGTGTGTGTGTGTGTGTGTGTGTGTGTGTGTGTGTGTGTGTGTGCGTTCGTAAGAAGAAGGCTTGTACATGCAACATAAAATAATTAATACTTCCAGTAAATATAATGTTTTGCATTCTGAATCGAACGTAAATCAAATCCGTTCACCAGACATCGAATAAAGAATACATACATAAACACATACATGCATACACACATACACACATACATACATACATACGCACATACACACATGCATACATACATAAATGGTTGACATTAGCACAAACATTACTGGTCCCCAAGAACAGACACCCACTTGGCAAAAAACTACCGACCCATTGCATGCCAGAACCTGATGTATAAGATGTATACAGCCTGCCTGAACCTATTCCTCCTAAGATCACTGTGAAAATAATAACATCATCCCAGATGAACAAGTAGCTGGAAAGAAAGTGGTTTGGGGATGTGCTGAACAACTCCTAATCAACAAAACTGCGATGTCAGAGGTGCGACAACTCAGGAGGGATATGACTACAGTCTGGCTGGACTACAGGAAAGCTTTCGATTCTGTTCCCCACTCTTGGATGATAGAGGCCCTCCAACTTGCTAAAGTCCCAGACATTATTGTCAGAGCCATAGAGAGGCTGTCTTCTTCTTGGGCTACTATCCTAAGGTTAAAGACAGAGAGGGAGGACTCTATTTTCACTGATAAAATAAAATATTGCAGAGGTATATTTCAGGGGGACAGTCTCTCTGTGATATTATTCATTTTGTCATTAAACCCATTGTCCTTTCTGTTCAAGAAATGTGAGGGATACATCATTGGCTCACAGGAGGACAGAAATACGAACCTAACCCATAATTTCTTTGTGGACGATCTGAAACTCTATGCCAAGAACATGGATGGGATGAAGAAAAATCTTGACCTGGTTACAACGTTCTCAAAGGATATAGGAATGGAGTTTGGCCAAGATAAATGCTCTTACATGACTGTAATGCGGGGAAAAACAACAACCCAATCTAGCAACATTTTCATCAATGGCCTAACTGTTTTTCCGATATCTGATGAGGACTGATACAGATACCTGGGGATAGATGAGAACATATCCTATAATGGTATCTGTAATAAAGAACGCATAACCAGGGAATACTACACCCGATTAAGAAAGATTTGATGTTGTGTAAGTTCCAATGACAGAGTCTTGTGTCTATGTTAGAAACAGACTCTCTCTCTCTCTTGGTAAAAGTTTGTGAAATTATAAAACCCAGAAGAACATACACGATGGCTGCCCCCTCGTTATCGAGTATTGCCATTGCACGATATACCATTGTTAATAATAATTAATTAATTCTATCGTGCAACGCCTGTGCGTGAAGATATTTTCTAAAGTGAGGAAAGACTGTGCACTGAGCCAATCCCACTCTCTGAGCGACTGTAGCTATAACCTGAAAAGAAGAAAAGATCAACATCATCGGTAACTACTGAGCCGCAGATTTTATATCGGAGTTATCCCAGTTTCCTGAGTTGCCTTCTCCTAGAAGAATACCCTGACAAAGGCTAGGAGTCCTTCACCCCCAGTGGTTTAACTGTGCGATCGGGTCTCCAGCCCGACTATTTCTATGTCCCCGCGCATATACATACATATATACATGTGTATATACATATTTACACACTTTTGGATGGCCATTGACTCTTATGAGTTATTCCGTCCTTTGTCTGGTTTTTTTTTTGTCCTGCAGCGTGTCCAAAATCACCCTCCTCACCAAGTAAACATACATACATACATACATACATACATACATACATACATACATACATACATACATACATACATGGTGGCTGCCAACTCGTTTTCGAGTACGGCCACTACTTTATATCCATGTAGGAGAACTCCTACCGATGCGCTGAACGAGTGTGACTTTTTAGTCCAGACAGCAACTTGAAAACTCTGGTACAAACACTACACTTGTGACAAATATTGACACATAGTGCTGGGCCCATGATACCATGTGATGACAAGTGCAGAGAGATCTCCAGATATAAAAAAATGCCTGTGCCGTGAAGCTTTTATAGTGAGCAAAGGCACTGCACAAAGCCAGTCCCACTCTCTTAACCAAGATGATATTTACCAAAAAGAAGAACAAGTCAACATCATTGGATACCATCAGAGTTGCAGGTGTTATATCAGAGTTTTCCTTCTCCTAGAATTCTGCCTTGACAAAGGCTAAGGGGTCATCTCTCCCGGTGATTTTGGATGGCCATTGACTCTTAAGAGCACCTTTGCCCTTTGACAGGTTTTGTTTTTAGTCCTGCAGGATGTCCAAAGTCACCCTCCTCACCAAGAAACCTTGGTGGGGTTGCCAGTTTAGTCGCCAACGCCGCGACCATGAGACAGGTTGTACTGGGATACATGTTACCAGTAGCACCAACTGGTGACCTGACATACATACATACATACATACATACATACATACATACATACATACATACATACATACATACATAGTGATTGCTTCATCTTTGCAGATGATTGCCGTCTCCCTATGCACCCTATCAACCATCACCAACTCCAAACGTCCGTTCATGG
The DNA here is from genome assembly GCA_964016885.1 of Eledone cirrhosa. Lineage (NCBI taxonomy): Eukaryota > Metazoa > Mollusca > Cephalopoda > Octopoda > Eledonidae > Eledone > Eledone cirrhosa. Next base: position 29,276,484 of record OZ024740.1, read on the forward strand.
CCTCTTAGATGGTTTTTAATTCCAGCATTAGATTTGCACGGCCTGCAGCAAATGTGACAGACAAAAGATATGCCCTCTATTGGATTGATCGGGTCAGTTTGTGGGATGTCACCCTTATGTAGCCTCATATACCTTTTAAGACCAAAGATTGATTTGCAGATATTTTTGCACAACACACGTCTCACCTAGCATTGGAGGGATAGAGCTGCATACAGTTGGATTTTTATATGATTTTAAATGTGTGATGTACCCATTTAGATTTAGCGAGCAGTAAACGACCACACGCCTATTAAATTCAGCTCCCTATGTTCTTGTTGGGGTTCATACTGTGGACTTTTCCAAGTTTTCATGATCAAGACGTCTCTTTTCAGACATTCTGCAGCTTTCCTTCACATGTCCTCCCCATTTACCCCTCTTTAAAGCAAGCACTTCCCAGTTCTGAACTTCAAATTGTAGATCTTTAAGGTTCTTTTTTATGCCCTCTTTATATCTTTTTCTTGGTTTGTGGTGAGGGCGTTTCCCAGTGTGTACTTGACTGTAAAATAATTATTTTGGGAGTCTTTCCTCATTCATGCGCACAACATGGCCTACCCAGCGCATTTGAGTGGATATGATGGTAGATTCAATGTTTGTGCAACCAGCTTCTATAAGGATTTGTGTGTCAGGTATTTTTTGTTGCCATTTGATGTTTAGGATTCGTCTTAAACACTTTTGATTAAAGTATTCAAGCAAATTAAGGAGTCTACGATGTATTGTCCACGTTTCCGAAGAGTACAACAGAGCACTCATATTGCAGGCCTTGTACACACTAATCTTGGTCTTGATATTGATGCCATGATCCGCCCACACTCTCTTTTCAAGCTTTCCGAAGGCTACAGGTGCCTTCTGAATTCGCAGGTATATTTCTGCATCCAGTGAACCATACTTCGTTAATGCACTACCCAGGTAAACAAAAGTGTCAACTACACCCAACCTAGTTTCATGCACCATTATATTTGGTTCAATATATTCTTCCCCTGGTGATGGGGTGAACATTACCTTGGTCTTTTTTAGATTAATTTTCATACTAAATGCATTACAAGAAGCTGCAAAACAATCCGTGATGTGTTGCATGTCATCTTGGGAGTGAGCCAGAAGAGTAAACATCGTCTGCATGAAGAAGTTCTCTAATTAATATTTAGAACACCTTGGATTTGAAATTGAACTTTCTAAGGTCAAAGACCCTTCCCGTAGTTCTAACTTGCAATAGAACTCCCTTTGCACAATCCTTGCATGCATGAGTAAGCATCACAGCAAAAAATATTGAAAACAGTGTGGGAGCCGGGATATCTCCCTGCTTCACGCCATTATCAACAGGGATTTTATTGAACAATTCTCCATTCAAGACATCCCGAGTCTTCATATTTCTGTGTAGTCAGACTAACATATCAATAAACTTTGGTGGGCACCCTATTTTCCCTAGTATTTTCCACGGTACACATCTGTTCACCGTATCAAAGGCCTTTGTCAGATCAACAAAAACCTGATACAGAGGAACCCACTGTTCAATACATTTCTCCTGTATCTGCATTGCAGAGAAGATCATATCAATCATCCCTCTGCCAGATCTCAATCGACTTTGTGATTCAGGGATTGCTGTAGGATAAATGACCTCCATCAGCCTGTTCAATAATAATCTAGCAAGAACTTTCCCCACAGACTCCAACAGAGTGATGCCACGGTAGTGATCGCAGATTCCTTTATCCCTGTTACCTTTAAACAAGGTCACCAAGATACCATCTATCCAATCTTGTGGTATAGGAGCTCCAGCCCAGCATTCTGTGATGAGATGGAGTATTGTTTGTGTTATGTTCGTATTACCAACCTTTAACAATTCCACAGGGAGTCAATCTAATCCATGTGCCTTACCCATGTTTAACTGGTTGGTGGCCATTTTAACCTCATTATAATCTGGTAATCGATCCATTTTAAAGTTTACGACACATTGAGTGATGCCATCTAGCACACCATAAGCACTTGATGGATTATCAAATAAATCAGTGAAATGTTCTTGACAACGCTTAAGAATTTTCTCTGATTCCTGATGGCAGTCTCGTCTTTGGACCTTATCGGAACAATAGACGAAGTTGTTGGACCATATACTGCACTCAAAAGACTATAAATCAGTTTTGAATCCTTTGCGCTTTAAGCACTTTAAATATCTTCAGAGATCTTCAACCACCATTTATTTTTAAGCCTTCCCACCTCGCATTGTAAGGTGGCTTTATATTCTTTATATGTCTTTTTAATAACAGTTAAATTCGTAGGGCACTCTCCCAAAAGATTTTCATGAAAAGCATGTTTTTTCTTTAATAGTTGACTGAGATTCTTCTGCTCCTGCTATATACAATTGATCCCTGAAGTTTATCCAGGTTCCATCGAAGTCAATATTATTCAAACGTTTATTCCAAGCCTCACGTACCTCTTGATGTTTTAACTTTCCAACGTCAATACGATTCAGTGTTTTGATCCCACACATACGAGATTTTTCCCGAATACATAACTTAAACTTCCTCCGAACCTTCTTATGGTCTGTGTTGCATTCTGTACTACGCATGATGCGCACATTACAGACATTATTCAGGTCACATCTCTGGGTTACTTGAAATCTATCGTGTGACCATCTTTTGACCTTTGGTGTATCCAAGTAACTTTGTGCTTCTTTTTTTTTGCGGAAGAATGTATTGCTAATTGCTAGGTTGAGTTCCGAACAGAGCTCAAGCAGCTTCAAGCCATTGGCATTCACCTTACCGATGCCATAATGGCCCAGTGAATCCCATGTCTCATGGTCTCTGCCAACTTGGTCATTTAAATCACCAAGAATGATCACTTTTTCTTCAACTGGAATAGATGCAATTGCAGCACGAATGTCATAATACTTTCTTCACTGTCCTGGAGAGTTGGAGCATAAACTGACAGAGTGGTTGCACATCGTCCACAAGCAAGTTGAATGCGCAACTTCATTATACGGTCACTGATTCTAGAGGGGCACCTTAAATGTTGTGCTAGAGTTTCTCGCATTGCAAAATCTACACCACCATCTCACCGGTCTCTTTTTGCTATCCCTGTCGAGAAAAGTGTGAAACCTAATGATGCTTCAGTCAGCTGATCACACCCTGACCGACGTGTTTCTGACAAGACTGCAATATCTATATTTAATCTTTGGAGTTCCTTTGTTACCATTGCGGTTCTTCTTTCTGGTCGGTTTGATGAGTTTTGGTCCAGAGGGTTCTGACATTCCAGCAGCAAATATTTAGTTTGATTCGATTTTTCATAAATGTTTTACTTTGTAATTCACTTTATTCTTTTCCTGCTTGAAATAACCGCAGGTAGCCACAGTAAACTACCTAACGTTGATATGACAGGACATTTTCAATACACCTTTTCTAGCAACCTCCAAAAATTTGGGTGAGCAGTGCTCTGCTAATAGGGCTGCTCAGACACTGGTGTCTCCACCGGAGTTAGCACCTGTCACAGGAAGATATAACAACGAAGTTATGATAAGACCCCTGCCGCATAGATTTGTAGATATATGCTTCCAACTTGTCAGGTCTGCACACGTCACCACTCCTCCATCGCCATAGGACATTCACCTGTAAAAATGACAGAGAAGATCACAAAAGAGACATCTCTACATCATTGGATTATAGTGACAAACGCTTGTACTACACCAGTACTCCTAGCTAAATTTCAGTGATCATTGTCTGGTGACAAACCTAAACCAGATGACAAGTGGTCACATCAACCACAAGACTACCACCAGCACCCCTTTCTTAGTCTGGTGACAAAGCTAAGCCAGATGACCAGTGGTCACATCAACCACAAGACTACCACCACCACCCCTCTCTCAGTCTGGTGACAAGACTAAACCAGATGACCAGTGGTCACATCAACCACAAAACTACCACCACCACCAACCCTCTCTCACTCTGGTGACAAACCTAAACCAGATGACCAGTGGTCACATCAACCACAAGACTACCACAAGCACCCCACTCTCGGTCTGGTGACAAACATAAACCAGATGACCAGTGGTCACATCAACCACAAGACTACCACAAGCACCCCACTCTCGGTCTGGTTACAAACCTAAACCAGATGATCAGTGGTCACATGAACCACAAGACTACCACCAGCACCCCTCTCTCAGTCTGGTGACAAACCTAAACCAGATGACCAGTGGTCACATCAACCACAAGACTACCACAAGCACTCCACTCTCAGTCTGGTGACAAACCTAAACCAGATGACCAGTGGTCACATCAACCACAAGACTACCACCAGCACCTCTCTCTCGGTCTCGTGAAAAACCTAAACCAGATGACCAGTGCTCACATGAACCACAAGACTTCCACCAGCACCCCTATCTCGGTCTCGTGACAAACCTAAACCAGATGACCAGTGGTCACATAAAGCACAAGACTACCACCAACACCCCTCTCTCAGTCTGGTGACGAACCTAAACCAGATGACCAGTTGTCACATCAACCACAAGACTACCACTAGCACCCCTCTCTCGGTCTGGTGACAAACCTAAACCAGATGACCAGTTGTCACATCAACCACAAGACTACCACCACCACCCCTCTCTCGGTCTCGTGAAAAACCTAAACCAGATGACCAGTGGTCACATCACCCACAAGACTACCACCAGCACCCCTCTCTCGGTCTCGTGAAAAACCTAAACCAGATGACCAGTGCTCACATCAACCACACGTCTTCCACCATCACCCCTCTCTCGGTCTCGTGACAGACCTAAACCAGATGACCAATGGTCACATCAACAGCAACACTACCACCAGCACCCATTTCTCAGTCTGGTGACAAACATAAACCAGATGACCAGTGGTCACATCAACCACAAGACTACCACCAGCACCCCTTTCTCGGTCTGGTGACAAGCCTAAACCAGATGACCAATGGTCACATCAACAGCAACACTACCACCAGCACCCATTTCTCAGTCTGGTGACAAACATAAACCAGATGACCAGTGGTCACATCAACCACAAGACTACCACCAGCACCCCTTTCTCGGTCTGGTGACAACCCTAAACCAGATGACCAGTGGTCACATCAACAGCAACACTACCACCAGCACCCATTTCTCAGTCTGGTGACAAACATAAACCAGATGACCAGTGGTCACATCAACCACAAGACTACCACCAGCACCCCTTTCTCGGTCTGGTGACAAGCCTAAACCAGATGACCAGTGGTCACATCAACCACAAGACTACCACCAGCTCCTCTCTCTCAGTCTCGTGACAAACCTAAACCAAATGACCAGTGCCCACATCAACCACAAGACTACCACCAGCTCCTCTCTCTCAGTCTCGTGACAATCCTAAACCAGATGACCAATGGTCACATCAACCACAACACTACCACCAGCACCCCTCTGTCGGTCTCGTGACAAACCTAAACCAGATGACCAGTTGTCACATCAACCACAAGACTACCACCAGCACCCCTCTCTCGGTCTCGTGAAAAACCTAAACCAGATGACCAGTGCTCACATCAACCACAAGACTTCCACCAGCACCCCTCTCTCGGTCTCGTGACAAACCTAAACCAGATGACCAGTGCTCACATCAACCACAAGACTTCCACCAGCACCCCTCTCTCGGTCTCGTGACAAACCTAAACCAGATGACCAATGGTCACATCAACAGCAACACTACCACCAGCAGCACCCCTCTCTCGGTCTCGTGAAAAACCTAAACCAGATGACCAGTGCTCACATCAACCACAAGACTTCCACCAGCACCCCTCTCTCGGTCTCGTGACAAACCTAAACCAGATGACCAGTGGTCACATAAAGCACAAGACTACCACCAACACCCCTCTCTCAGTCTGGTGACGAACCTAAACCAGATGACCAGTTGTCACATCAACCACAAGACTACCACCAGCACACCTCTCTCGGTCTGGTGACAAACCTAAACCAGATGACCAGTTGTCACATCAACCACAAGACTACCACCACCACCCCTCTCTCGGTCTCGTGAAAAACCTAAACCAGATGACCAGTTGTCACATCAACCACAAGACTACCACCACCACCCCTCTCTCGGTCTCGTGACAAACATAAAGCAGATGACCAGTGCTCACATCAACCACAAGACTTCCACCAGCACCCCTCTCTCGGTCTCGTGACAAACCTAAACCAGATGACCAATGGTCACATCAACAGCAACACTACCACCAGCACCCCTCTCTCGGTCTCGTGAAAAACCTAAACCAGATGACCAGTGCTCACATCAACCACAAGACTTCCACCAGCACCCCTCTCTCGGTCTCGTGACAAACCTAAACCAGATGACCAGTGGTCAAATAAACCACAAGACTACCACCAACACCCCTCTCTCAGTCTGGTGACAAACCTAAACCAGATGACCAGTGGTCACATCAACCACAAGACAACCAACAACACCCCTCTCTAAGTCTGGTGACAAACCTAAACCAGATGACCAGTTGTCACATCAACCACAAGACTACCACCACCACCCCTCTCTCGGTCTCGTGAAAAACCTAAACCAGATGACCAGTGCTCACATCAACCACAAGACTACCACCAGCACCCCTCTCTCGGTCTCGTGACAAACCTAAACCAGAAGACCAATGGTCACATCAACCACAACACTACCACCAGCACCCCTCTCTCGGTCTGGTGACAAGCCTAAACCAGATGACCAGTGCCCACATCAACCACAAGACTACCACCAGCATCCCGCTCTCAGTCTGGTGACAAACCTAAACCACATGACCAGTGGTCACATCAACCACAAGACTACGACCAGCACCCCTCTCTCAGTCAGGTGACAAACCTAAACCAGATGACCAATGCTCACATCAACCACAAGACTACGACCAGCACCCCTCTCTCAGTCAGGTGACAAACCTAAACCAGATGACCAATGCTCACATCAACCACAAGACTACCTCCAGCACCCCTCTCTCAGTCTGGTGACAAACCTAGACCAGATGACCAGTGGTCACATCAAACTCAAGACTACCACCAGCACCCCTCTCTCGGTCTCCTGACAAAAATAAACCAGATGACCAGTGGTCACATTAACCACATGACTACCACCACCACCACTCTTTCTCTCTGGTGACAAACCTAAACCAGATGACCAGTGGTCACATCAACCCCAAGATTACCACCAGCACCCCTCTCTCAGTCTGTTGACAAACCTAAACCAGATGACCAGTGGTCATATAAACCACAAGACTACCACCAGCACCCCTCTCTCAGTCTGGTGACGAACCTAAACCAGATGACCAGTGGTCACATCAACAACAAGGCTACCAACAGCACCCCTGTCTCAGTCTGGTGACAAACCTAAACCAGATGACCAGTGGTCACATCAACCACCAGCACCTCTCTCTCAGTCTGGTGACAAACCTAAACCAGATGACCAGTGGTCATATAAACCACAAGACTACCACCAGCACCTCTCTCTCAGTCTCGTGACAAACCTAAACCAGATGACCTGTGGTCACATTAAACACAAGACTACCACCAGCACCCATTCCTCAGTCTGGTGACGAACCTAAACCAGATGACCAGTGGTCACATCAACAACAAGGCTACCAACAGCACCCCTGTCTCAGTCTGGTGACAAACCTAAACCAGATGACCAGTGGTCACATCAACCACCAGCACCTCTCTCTCAGTCTGGTGACAAACCTAAACCAGATGACCTGTGGTCACATCAACCACAAGACTACCACCAGCACCTCTCTCTCAGTCTGGTGACAAACCTAAACCAGATGACCAGTGGTCACATCAACCACAAGACTACCACCAGCACCCCTCTCTCTGTCTCGTGAAAAACCTAAACCAGATGACCAGTGGTCACATCAACCACAAGACTACCACCAGCACCCCTCTCTCTGTCTCGTGAAAAACCTAAACCAGATGACCAGTGGTCACATCAACCACAAGACTACCACCAGCACCCCTCTCTCTGTCTCGTGAAAAACCTAAACCAGATGACCAGTGGTCACATCAACCACCAGCACCTCTCTCTCAGTCTGGTGACAAACCTAAACCAGATGACCTGTGGTCACATCAACCACAAGACTACCACCAGCACCTCTCTCTCAGTCTGGTGACAAACCTAAACCAGATGACCAGTGGTCACATCAACCACAAGACTACCACCAGCACCCCTCTCTCTGTCTCGTGAAAAACCTAAACCAGATGACCAGTGGTCACATCAACCACAAGACTACCACCAGCACCCCTCTCTCTGTCTCGTGAAAAACCTAAACCAGATGACCAGTGCTCACATCAACCACAAGACTTCCACCAGCACCCCTCTCTCGGTCTGGTGACAAACCTAAACCAGATGACCAGTGGTCACATCAACCACAAGACTACCACCAGCACCCCTCTCTCAGTCTGGTGACAAACCTAAACCAGATGACCAGTTGTCACATCAACCACAAGACTACCACCACCACCCCTCTCTCGGTCTCTTGAAAAACCTAAACCAGATGACCAGTTGTCACATCAACCACAAGACTACCACCACCACCCCTCTCTCAGTCTGGTGACAAACCTAAACCAGATGACCAGTGGTCACATCAACCACAAGACTACCACCAGCACCCCTCTCTCAGTCTGGTGACAAACCTAAACCAGATGACCAGTTGTCACATCAACCACAAGACTACCACCACCACCCCTCTCTCGGTCTCGTGAAAAACCTAAACCAGATGACCAGTGGTCACATCAACCACAAGACTACCACCAGCACCCCTCTCTCGGTCTCGTGACAAACCTAAACCAGATGACCAGTGGTCACATCAACCACCAGCACCTCTCTCTCAGTCTGGTGACAAACCTAAACCAGATGACCTGTGGTCACATCAACCACAAGACTACCACCAGCACCTCTCTCTCAGTCTGGTGACAAACCTAAACCAGATGACCAGTTGTCACATCAACCACAAGACTACCACCACCACCCCTCTCTCGGTCTCGTGAAAAACCTAAACCAGATGACCAGTTGTCACATCAACCACAAGACTACCACCAGCACCCCTCTCTCGCTCTCGTGACAAACCTAAACCAGAAGACCAATGGTCACATCAACCACAAGACTACCACCAGCACCCCTCTCTCGGTCTGGTGACAAGCCTAAACCAGATGACCAGTGCCCACATCAACCACAAGACTACCACCAGCACCCCGCACTCAGTCTGGTGACAAACCTAAACCACATGACCAGTGGTCACATCAACCACAAGACTACGACCAGCACCCCTCTCTCAGTCAGGTGACAAACCTAAACCAGATGACCAGTGGTCACATCAACAACAAGGCTACCAACAGCACCCCTGTCTCAGTCTGGTGACAAACCTAAACCAGATGACCAGTGGTTACATCAACCACAAGACTACCACCAGCACCTCTCTCTCAGTCTCGTGACAAACCTAAACCAGATGACCTGTCGTCACATCAACCACAAGACTACCACCAGCACCCATTCCTCAGTCTGTTGACAAACCTAAACCAGATGACCAGTGGTCACATCAACCACCAGCACCTCTCTCTCAGTCTGGTGACAAACCTAAACCAGATGACCTGTGGTCACATCAACCACAAGACTACCACCACCACCCCTCTCTCGGTCTCGTGGAAAACCTAAACCAGATGACCAGTGCTCACATCAACCACAAGACTTCCACCAGCACCCCTCTCTCAGTCTGGTGACGAACCTAAAGCAGATGACCAGTTGTCACATCAACCACAAGACTACCACCAGCACCCCTCTCTCGGTCTGGTGACAAACCTAAACCAGATTACCAGTTGTCACATCAACCACAAGACTACCACCACCACCCCTCTCTCGGTCTCGTGAAAAACCAAAACCAGATGACCAGTGGTCACATCAACCACAAGACTACCACCAGCACCCCTCTCTCGGTCTCGTGAAAAACCTAAACCAGATGACCAGTGCTCACATCAACCACAAGACTTCCACCAGCACCCCTCTCTCGGTCTCGTGACAAACCTAAACCAGATGACCAGTGCTCACATCAACCACAAGACTTCCACCAGCACCCCTCTCTCGGTCTCCTGACAAAAATAAACCAGATGACCAGTGGTCACATCAACCACATGACTACCACCACCACCACTCTTTCTGTCTGGTGACAAACCTAAACCAGATGACCAGTGGTCACATCAACCCCAAGATTACCACCAGCACCCCTCTCTCAGTCTGTTGACAAACCTAAACCAGATGACCAGTGGTCATATAAACCACAAGACTACCACCAGCACCCCTCTCTCGGTCTCGTGACGAACCTAAACCAGATGACCAGTGGTCACATCAACAACAAGGCTACCAACAGCATCCCTGTCTCAGTCTGGTGACAAACCTAAACCAGATGACCAGTGGTCACATCAACCACAAGACTACCACCAGCACCCATTCCTCAGTCTGTTGACAAACCTAAACCAGATGACCAGTGGTCACATCAACCACCAGCACCTCTCTCTCAGTCTGGTGACAAACCTAAACCAGATGACCTGTGGTCACATCAACCACAAGACTACCACCAGCACCTCTCTCTCAGTCTGGTGACAAACCTAAACCAGATGACCTGTGGTCACATCAACTACAAGACTATCACCAGCACCCCTCTCTCAGTCTGGTGACAAACCTAAACCAGATGACCAGTGGTCACATCAACCACAAGACTACCACCAGCACCCCTGTCGCAGTCTGGTGACAACCCTAAACCAGATGACCTGTGGTCACATCAACTACAAGACTACCACCAGCACCCCTCTCTCAGTCTGGTGACGAACCTAAACCAGATGACCAGTGGTCACATCAACCACAAGACTACCAACAGCAGCTCTCTCTCGCTCTCGTGACAAGCCTAAACCAGATGAGCAGTGGTCACATCAACCACAAGACTACCACCAGCACCCCTCTCTCAGTCTGGTGACAAGCCTAAACGAGATGAGCAGTGGTCATATCAACCACAAGACTACCACCAGCACCCCTCTCTCAGTCTGGTGACGAACCTAAACCAGATGACCAGTTGTCACATCAACCACAAGACTACCACCAGCACCCCTCTCTCAGTCTGGTGACAAGCCTAAACGAGATGAGCAGTGGTCATATCAACCACAAGACTACCACCATCACCCCACTCTCAGTCTGGTGACAAGCCTAAACCAGATTACCAGTTGTCACATCAACCACAATATTACCACCAGCACCCCTCTCTCAGTCTGGTGACAAGCCTAAACCAGATTACCAGTTGTCACATCAACCACAATATTACCACCAGCACCCCTCTCTCAGTCTGGTGACAAGCCTAAACCAGATTACCAGTTGTCACATCAACCACAAGACTACCACCATCACCCCACTCTCAGTCTGGTGACAAGCCTAAACCAGATTACCAGTTGTCACATCAACCACAAGACTACCACCAGCACCCCACTCTCAGTCTGGTGACAAGCCTAAACCAGATTACCAGTTGTCACATCAACCACAATATTACCACCAGCACCCCTCTCTCAGTCTGGTGACAAGCCTAAACCAGATTACCAGTTGTCACATCAACCACAAGACTACCACCATCACCCCACTCTCAGTCTGGTGACAAGCCTAAACCAGATTACCAGTTGTCACATCAACCACAAGACTACCACCAGCACCCCACTCTCAGTCTGGTGACAAGCCTAAACCAGATTACCAGTTATCACATCAACCACAAGACTACCACCAGCACCCCTCCCTCAGTCTGGTGACAAGCCTAAACCAGATTACCAGTGGTCATATCAACCACAAGACTACCACCACCACCCCACTCTCAGTCTGGTGACAAATCTAAACCAGATTACCAGTTGTCACATCAACCACAAGACTACCACCAGCACCCCTCTCTCAGTCTGGTGACAAGCCTAAACCAGATAACCAGTTGTCACATCAACCACAAGACTACCACCAGCACCCCTCTCTTAGTCTGGTGACAAGCCTAAACCAGATGAGCAGTGGTCATATCAACCACAAGATTACCACCACCACCCCACTCTCAGTCTGGTGACAAGCTTAAACCAGATGACCAGTTGTCACATCAACCACAAGACTACCACCAGCACCCCTGTCTCAGTCTGGTGACAAGCCTAAACCAGATGACCAGTTGTCACATCAACCACAAGACTACCACCAGCACCTCTGTCTCAGTCTGGTGACAAGCCTAAACCAGATGACCAGTTGTCACATCAACCACAAGACTACCACCAGCACCCCTGTCTCAGTCTGGTGACAAGCCTAAACCAGGTGACCAGTAGTCACATCAACCACAAGACTACCACCAGCACACCTCTCTCAGTCTTGTGACAAGCCTAAACCAGATGACCAGTTGTCACATCAACCACAAGACTACCATCAAGCACCCCTTTCTTAGTCTGGTGACAAACCTAAGCCAGATGACCAGTGGTCACATCAACCACAAAACTACCAACAGCACCCCTCTCTCAGTCTGGTGACAATACTAAACCAGTTGACCAGTGGTCATATCAACCACAAGATTACCACCACCACCCCACTCTCAGTCTGGTGACAAGCTTAAACCAGATGACCAGTTGTCACATCAACCACAAGACTACCACCAGCACCCCTGTCTCAGTCTGGTGACAAGCCTAAACCAGATGACCAGTTGTCACATCAACCACAAGACTACCACCAGCACCTCTGTCTCAGTCTGGTGACAAGCCTAAACCAGATGACCAGTTGTCACATCAACCACAAGACTACCACCAGCACCCCTGTCTCAGTCTGGTGACAAGCCTAAACCAGATGACCAGTAGTCACATCAACCACAAGACTACCACCAGCACACCTCTCTCAGTCTTGTGACAAGCCTAAACCAGATGACCAGTTGTCACATCAACCACCAGACTACCATCAACCACCCCTTTCTTAGTCTGGTGACAAACCTAAGCCAGATGACCAGTGGTCACATCAACCACAAAACTACCAACAGCACCCCTCTCTCAGTCTGGTGACAAGCCTAAACCAGTTGACCAGTGGTCATATCAACCACAAGACTACCACCACCACCCCACTCTCAGTCTGGTAACAAGCCTAAACCAGATGACCAGTGGTCACATCAACAACAAGACTACCACCAGCAACCATCTCTCAGTCTGGTGACAAACCTAAACCAGATGACCAGTGGTCACATCAACCACAAGACTACCACCAGCACCCCTCTCTCAGTGTGGTGACAAACCTAAACCAGATGACCAGTGGTCACATCAACCACAAGACTACCACCAGCATACCTCTCTCAGTCTGGTGACAAACCTAAACCAGATGACCAGTGGTCAGATCAACCACAAGACTACCACCAGCACCCCTCTCTCAATCTGGTGACAAGCCTAAACCAGATGACCAGTGGTCATATCAACCACAATACTACCACCAGCACCCCTCTCTCAGTCTGGTGACAAGCCTAAACGAGATGAGCAGTGGTCATATCAACCACAAGACTACCACCATCACCCCACTCTCAGTCTGGTGACAAGCCTAAACCAGATTACCAGTTGTCACATCAACCACAATATTACCACCAGCACCCCTCTCTCAGTCTGGTGACGAGCCTAAACCAGATGAGCAGTGGTCATATCAACCACAAGACTACCACCAGCACCCCACTCTCAGTCTGGTGACAAGCCTAAACCAGATTACCAGTTGTCACATCAACCACAAGACTACCACCAGCACCCCACTCTCAGTCTGGTGACAAGCCTAAACCAGATTACCAGTTGTCACATCAACCACAAGACTACCACCAGCACCCCACTCTCAGTCTGGTGACAAGCCTAAACCAGATTACCAGTTGTCACATCAAGCACAAGACTACCACCAGCACCCCACTCTCAGTCTGGTGACAAGCCTAAACCAGATTACCAGTGGTCATATCAACCACAAGACTACCACCACCAATCACTCTCAGTCTGGTGACAAATCTAAACCAGATTACCAGTTGTCACATCAACCACAAGACTACCACCAGCACCCCTCTCTTAGTCCGGTGACAAGCTTAAACCAGATGACCAGTTGTCACATCAACCACAAGACTACCACCAGCACCCCTGTCTCAGTCTGGTGACAAACCTAAACCAGATGACCAGTGGTCACATCAACCACAAGACTACCACCAGCACACCTCTCTCAGTCTGGTGACAAACCTAAACCAGATGACCAGTGGTCAGATCAACCACAAGACTACCACCAGCACCCCTCTCTCAATCTGGTGACAAGCCTAAACCACATGACCAGTGGTCATATCAACCACAAGACTACCACCACCACCCCACTCTCAGTCTGGTGACAAGCCTAAACCAGATGACCAGTGGTCACATCAACCACAAGACTACCACCAGCACCCTTCTCTCAGTCTGGTGACAACCCTAAACCAGATGACCTGTGGTCGCATCAACCACAAGACTACCAACAGCACCCCTGTCTCAGTCTGGTGACAAACCTAAACCAGATGACCAGTGGTCAGATCAACCACAAGAGTACCACCAGCACCCCTGTCTCAGTCTGGTGACAAGCCTAAACCAGAAGACCAGTTGTCACACCAACCACAAGACTACCATCAAGCACCCCTTTCTTTGTCTGGTGACAAACCTAAGCCAGATGACCAGTGGTCACATCAACCACAAAACTACCAACAGCACCCTTCTCTCAGTCTGGTGACAAGCCTAAACCAGTTGACCAGTGGTCATATCAACCACAAGACTACCACCACCACCCCAGTCTCAGTCTGGTGACAAGCCTAAACCAGATGACCAGTGGTCACATCAACCACAAGACTACCACCAGCACCCCTCTCTCAGTCTGGTGACAAACCTAAACCAGATGACCAGTGGTCACATCAACCACAAGACTACCACAAGCACCCCTCTCTCAGTCTGGTGACAAGCCTAAACCAGATGACCAGTGGTCATGTCAACCACAAGACTACCACCACCACCCCACTCTCAGTCTGGTGACAAGCCTAAACCAGATGACCAGTTGTCACATCAACCACAAGACTACCAACAGCACCCCTCTCTCAGTCTGGTGACAACCCTAAACCAGATGACCTGTGGTCACATCAACCACAAGACTACCAACAGCACCCCTCTCTCAGTCTGGTGACAACCCTAAACCAGATGACCTGTGGTCACATCAACCACAAGACTACCACCAGCACCCCTCTCTCAGTCTGGTGACAACCCTAAACCAGATGACCAGTGGTCACATCAACCACAAGACTACCAACAGCACCCCTGTCTCAGTCTGGTGACAAACCTAAACCAGATGAACAGTGGTCACATCAACCACAAGACTACCACCAGCACCCCTCTCTCAGTCTGGTGACAAGCCTAAACCAGATGAGCAGTGGTCACATCAACCACAAGACTACCACCAGCACCCCTGTCTCAGTCTGGTGACAAGCCTAAACCAGATGACCAGTGGTCACATAAAGCACAAGACTACCACCAACACCCCTCTCTCAGTCTGGTGACGAACCTAAACCAGATGACCTGTGGTCACATCAACCACAAGACTTCCACCAGCACCTCTCTCTCAGTCTGGTGACGAACCTAAACCAGATGACCTGTGGTCACATCAACCACAAGACTATCACCAGCACCCCACTCTCAGTC
Source organism: Eledone cirrhosa (assembly GCA_964016885.1). Taxonomy (NCBI): domain Eukaryota; kingdom Metazoa; phylum Mollusca; class Cephalopoda; order Octopoda; family Eledonidae; genus Eledone; species Eledone cirrhosa. The sequence continues at coordinate 29,292,232 of OZ024740.1, forward strand.
TGGTGACAAACCTAAACCAGATGACCAGTGGTCAGATCAACCACAAGACTACCACCAGCACCCCTGTCTCAGTCTGGTGACAACCCTAAACCAGATGACCTGTGGTCACATCAACCACAAGACTACCACCACCACCCCTCTCTCGGTCTCGTGAAAAACCTAAACCAGATGACCAGTGCTCACATCAACCACAAGACTACCACCAGCACCCCTCTCTCGGTCTCGTGACAAACCTAAACCAGAAGACCAATGGTCACATCAACCATAACACTAACACCAGCACCCCTCTCTCGGTCTGGTGACAAGCCTAAACCAGATGACCAGTGCCCACATCAACCACAAGACTACCACCAGCACCCCGCTCTCAGTCTGGTGACAAACCTAAACCACATGACCAGTGGTCACATCAACCACAAGACTACGACCAGCACCCCTCTCTCAGTCAGGTGACAAACCTAAACCAGATGACCAATGCTCACATCGACCACAAGACTACCTCCAGCACCCCTCTCTCAGTCTGGTGACAAACCTAGACCAGATGACCAGTGGTCACATCAACCACAAGACTACCTCCAGCACCCCTCTCTCGGTCTGGTGACTAACCTAAACCAGATGACCAGTGGTCATATCAACCTCAAGACTACCACCAGCACCCCTCTCTCGGTCTCGTGACAAAAATAAACCAGATGACCAGTGGTCACATCAACCACAAGACTACCACCAGCACACCTCTCTCTGTCTGGTGACTAACCTAAACCAGATGACCAGTGGTCATATCAACCTCAAGACTACCACCAGCACCCCTCTCTCGGTCTCGTGACAAAAATAAACCAGATGACCAGTGGTCACATCAACCACAAGACTACCACCAGCACACCTCTCTCTGTCTGGTGACTAACCTAAACCAGATGACCAGTGGTCATATCAACCTCAAGACTACCACCAGCACCCCTCTCTCGGTCTCGTGACAAAAATAAACCAGATGACCAGTGGTCACATCAACCACAAGACTACCACCAGCACACCTCTCTCTGTCTGGTGACTAACCTAAACCAGATGACCAGTGGTCATATCAACCTCAAGACTACCACCAGCACCCCTCTCTCGGTCTCCTGACAAAAATAAACCAGATGACCAGTGGTCACATCAACCACATGAATACCACCACCACCACCACTCTTTCTGTCTGGTGACAAACCTAAACCAGATGACCAGTGGTCACATCAACCCCAAGATTACCACCAGCACCCCTCTCTCAGTCTGTTGACAAACCTAAACCAGATGACCAGTGGTCATATAAACCACAAGACTACCACCAGCACCCCTCTCTCAGTCTGGTGACGAACCTAAACCAGATGACCAGTGGTCACATCAACCACAAGACTACCACCAGCACCTCTCTCTCAGTCTCGTGACAAACCTAAACCAGATGACCTGTGGTCACATCAACCACAAGACTACCACCAGCACCCGTTCCTCAGTCTGTTGACAAACCTAAACCAGATGACCAGTGGTCACATCAACCGCAAGACTACCACCAGCACCTCTCTCTCAGTCTGGTGACAAACCTAAGCCTGATGACCTGTGGTCACATCAACCACAAGACTACCACCAGCACCTCTCTCTCAGTCTGGTGACAAACCTAAACCAGATGACCTGTGGTCACATCAACTACAAGACTATCACCAGCACCCCTCTCTCAGTCTGGTGACAAACCTAAACCAGATGACCAGTGGTCACATCAACCACAAGACTACCACCAGCACCCCTGTCTCAGTCTGGTGACAACCCTAAACCAGATGACCTGTGGTCACATCAACCACAAGACTACCACCAGCACCCATTCCTCAGTCTGTTGACAAAACTAAACCAGATGACCAGTGGTCACATCAACCACAAGACTACCACCAGCACCCCTGTCTCAGTCTGGTGACAAACCTAAACCAGATGACCAGTGGTCACATCAACCACAAGACTACCACCAGCACCCCTCTCTCAGTCTGGTGACAAGCCTAAACCAGATGACAAGTGGCCACATCAACCACAAGACTACCACCAGCACCCCACTCTCAGTCTGGTGACAAGCCTAAACCAGATGACAAGTGGCCACATCAACCACAAGACTACCACCAGCACCCCACTCTCAGTCTGGTGACAAGCCTAAACCAGATGACAAGTGGCCACATCAACCACAAGACTACCACCAGCACCCCTCTCTCAGTCTGGTGACAAGCCTAAACCAGATGACAAGTGGCCACATCAACCACAAGACTACCACCAGCACCCCACTCTCAGTCTGGTGACAAGCCTAAACCAGATGACAAGTGGCCACATCAACCACAAGACTACCACCAGCACCCCACTCTCAGTCTGGTGACAAGCCTAAACCAGATGACAAGTGGCCACATCAACCACAAGACTACCACCAGCACCCCACTCTCAGTCTGGTGACAAGCCTAAACCAGATGACAAGTGGCCACATCAACCACAAGACTACCACCAGCACCCCACTCTCAGTCTGGTGACAAGCCTAAACCAGATGACAAGTGGCCACATCAACCACAAGACTACCACCAGCACCCCTCTCTCAGTCTGGTGACAAGCCTAAACCAGATGACAAGTGGCCACATCAACCACAAGACTACCACCAGCACCCCTCTCTCAGTCTGGTGACGAACCTAAACCAGATTACCAGTTGTCACATCAACCACAAGACTACCACCAGCACCCCTGTCTCAGTCTGGTGACAAACCTAAACCAGATGACCAGTGGTCACATCAACCACAAGACTACCACCAGCACCCCTGTCTCAGTCTGGTGACAAACCTAAACCAGATGACCAGTGGTCACATCAACCACAAGACTACCACCAGCACCCCTGTCTCAGTCTGGTGACAAACCTAAACCAGATGACCAGTGGTCACATCAACCACAAGACTACCACCAGCACCCCTGTCTCAGTCTGGTGACGAACCTAAACCAGATGACCAGTGGTCACATCAACCACAAGACTACCACCAGCACCCCTGTCTCAGTCTGGTGACAAACCTAAACCAGATGACCAGTGGTCACATCAACCACAAGACTACCACCAGCACCCCTGTCTCAGTCTGGTGACAAACCTAAACCAGATGACCAGTGGTCACATCAACCACAAGACTACCACCAGCACCCCTGTCTCAGTCTGGTGACAAACCTAAACCAGATGACAAGTGGCCACATCAACCACAAGACTACCAACAGCACCCCTCTCTCAGTCTGGTGACGAACCTAAACCAGATGACCAGTGGTCACATCAACCACAAGACTACCACCAGCACCCCTGTCTCAGTCTGGTGACAAACCTAAACCAGATGACCAGTGGTCACATCAACCACAAGACTACCACCACCACCCCTCTCTCAGTCTAGTGACAAGCCTAAATCAGATGAGCAGTGGTCACATCAACCACAAGACTACCACCAGCACCCCTCCCTCAGTCTGGTGACAAACCTAAACCAGATGACCAGTGGTCACATCAACCACAAGACTACCACCAGCACCCCTCTCTCAGTCTGGTGACAAGCCTAAACCAGATGACAAGTGGTCACATCAACCACAAGACTACCACCACCACCCCTCTCTCAGTCTAGTGACAAGCCTAAATCAGATGAGCAGTGGTCACATCAACCACAAGACTACCACCAGCACCCCTCTCTCAGTCTGGTGACAAGCCTAAACCAGATGAGCAGTGGTCATATCAACCACAAGACTACCACCAGCACCCCACTCTCAGTCTGGTGACAAGCCTAAACCAGATTACCAGTTGTCACATCAACCACAAGATTACCACCAGCACCCCTCTCTCAGTCTGGTGACAAGCCTAAACCAGATGACCAGTGGTCATATCAACCACAAGACTACCACCAGCACCCCACTCTCAGTCTGGTGACAAGCCTAAACCAGATTACCAGTTGTCACATCAACCACAAGATTACCATCAGCACCCCTCCCTCAGTCTGGTGACAAGCCTAAACCAGATTACCAGTTGTCACATCAACCACAAGACTACCACCAGCACCCCTCTCTCAGTCTGGTGACAAGCCTAAACCAGATTACCAGTTGTCACATCAACCACAAGACTACCACCAGCACCCCTCCCTCAGTCTGGTGACAAGCCTAAACCAGATTACCAGTGGTCATATCAACCCCAAGACTACCACCAGCACCCCTGTCTCAGTCTGGTGACAAATCTAAACCAGATTACCAGTTGTCACATCAACCACAAGACTACCACCAGCACCGCTCTCTCAGTCTCGTTACAAGCCTAAACCATATGACCAGTTGTCACATCAACCACAAGACTACCACCAGCAACCCTCTCTTAGTCTGGTGACAAGCCTAAACCAGATGAGCAGTGGTCATATCAACCACAAGACTACCACCAACACCCCACTCTCAGTCTAGTGACAAGCTTAAACCAGATGACCAGTTGTCACATCAACCACAAGACTACCACCAGCACCCCTGTCTCAGTCTGGTGACAAGCCTAAACCAGATGACCAGTTGTCACATCAACCACAAGACTACCACCAGCACCTCTGTCTCAGTCTGGTGACAAGCCTAAACCAGATGACCAGTTGTCACATCAACCACAAGACTACCACCAGCACCCCTGTCTCAGTCTGGTGACAAGCCTAAACCAGATGACCAGTTGTCACATCAACCACAAGACTACCACCAGCACCCCTGTCTCAGTCTGGTGACAAGCCTAAACCAGATGACCAGTAGTCACATCAACCACAAGACTACCACCAGCACACCTCTCTCAGTCTTGTGACAAGCCTAAACCAGATGACCAGTTGTCACATCAACCACAAGACTACCACCAGCACCCCTGTCTCAGTCTGGTGACAAGCCTAAACCAGATGACCAGTTGTCACATCAACCACAAGACTACCACCAGCACACCTCCCTCAGCCTGGTGACAAGCCTAAACCAGATGACCAGTTGTCACATCAACCACAAGACTACCACCAGCACACCTCCCTCAGCCTGGTGACAAGCCTAAACCAGATGACCAGTTGTCACATCAACCACAAGACTACCATCAAGCACCCCTTTCTTAGTCTGGTGACAAACCTAAGCCAGATGACCAGTGGTCATATCAACCACAAGACTACCACCACCACCCCACTCTCAGTCTGGTGACAAGCCTAAACCAGATGACCAGTGGTCACATCAACCACAAGACTACCACCAGCACCCCTCTCTCAGTCTGGTGACAAACCTAAACCAGATGACCAGTGGTCATATAAACCACAAGACTACCACCAGCACCCCTCTCTCAGTCTGGTGACAAACCTAAAGCAGATGACCAGTGGTCACATCAACCACAAGACTACCACCAGCACCCCTGTCTCAGTCTGGTGACAAGCCTAAACCAGATGACCAGTTGTCACATCAACCACAAGACTACCACCAGCACACCTCCCTCAGCCTGGTGACAAGCCTAAACCAGATGACCAGTTGTCACATCAACCACAAGACTACCACCAGCACACCTCCCTCAGCCTGGTGACAAGCCTAAACCAGATGACCAGTTGTCACATCAACCACAAGACTACCATCAAGCACCCCTTTCTTAGTCTGGTGACAAACCTAAGCCAGATGACCAGTGGTCATATCAACCACAAGACTACCACCACCACCCCACTCTCAGTCTGGTGACAAGCCTAAACCAGATGACCAGTGGTCACATCAACCACAAGACTACCACCAGCACCCCTCTCTCAGTCTGGTGACAAACCTAAACCAGATGACCAGTGGTCATATAAACCACAAGACTACCACCAGCACCCCTCTCTCAGTCTGGTGACAAACCTAAAGCAGATGACCAGTGGTCACATCAACCACAAGACTACCACCAGCACCCCTCTCTCAGTCTGGTGACAAACCTAAACCAGATGACCAGTGGTCATATGAACCACAAGACTACCACCAGCACCCCTCTCTCAGTCTGGTGACGAACCTAAACCAGATGACCAGTGGTCACATCAACCACAAGGCTACCAACAGCACACCTGTCTCAGTCTGGTGACAAACCTAAACCAGATGACCAGTGGTCACATCAACCACAAGACTACCACCAGCACCTCTCTCTCAGTCTCATGACACACCTAAACCAGATGACCTGTGGTCACATCAACCACAAGACTACCACCAGCACCCATTCCTCAGTCTGTTGACAAACCTAAACCAGATGACCTGTGGTCACATCAACCACAAGACTACCACCAGCACCCCTCTCTCAGTCTGGTGACAAACCTAAACCAGATGACCTGTGGTCACATCAACTAAAAAACTATCACCAGCACGCCTCTCTCAGTCTGGTGACAAACCTAAACCAGATGACCAGTGGTCACATGAACCACAAGACTACCACCAGCACCCCTGTCTCAGTCTGGTGACAACCCTAAACCAGATGACCTGTGGTCACATCAACCACAAGACTACCACCAGCACCCATTCCTCAGTCTGTTGACAAACCTAAACCAGATGACCAGTGGTCACATCAACCACAAGACTACCAACAGCACCCCTGTCTCAGTCTGGTGACAAACCTAAACCAGATGACCAGTGGTCACATCAACCACAAGACTACCACCAGCACCCCTGTTTCAGTCTGGTGACAAGCCTAAACCAGATGACCAGTTGTCACATCAACCACAAGACTACCACCAGCACCTCTGTCTCAGTCTGGTGACAAGCCTAAACCAGATGACCAGTTGTCACATAAACCACAAGACTACCACCAGCACCTCTGTCTCAGTCTGGTGACAAGCCTAAACCAGATGACCAGTTGTCACATCAACCACAAGACTACCATCAGCACCTCTGTCTCAGTCTGGTGACAAGCCTAAACCAGATGACCAGTTGTCACATCAACCACAAGACTACCACCAGCACCCCTGTCTCAGTCTGGTGACAAGCCTAAACCAGATGACCAGTTGTCACATCAACCACAAGACTACCACCAGCACACCTCTCTCAGTCTGGTGACAAGCCTAAACCAGATGACCAGTTGTCACATCAACCACAAGACTACCACCAGCACCCCTGTCTCAGTCTGGTGACAAGCCTAAACCAGATGACTAGTTGTCACATCAGCCACAAGACTACCACCAGCACACCTCTCTCAGTCTGGTGACAAGCCTAAACCAGATGACCAGTTGTCACATCAACCACAATACTACCACCAGCACCCCTGTCTCAGTCTGGTGACAAGCCTAAACCAGATGACCAGTTGTCACATCAACCACAAGACTACCACCAGCACACCTCTCTCAGTCTGGTGACAAGCCTAAACCAGATGACCAGTTGTCACATCAACCACAAGACTACCATCAAGCACCGCTTTCTTAGTCTGGTGACAAACCTAAGCCAGATGACCAGTGGTCACATCAGCCACAAAACTACCACCAGCACCCCTCTCTCAGTCTGGTGACAAGCCTAAACCAGATGACCAGTGGTCATATCAAACCACAAGACTACCACCACCACCCCACTCTCAGTCTGGTGACAAGCCTAAACCAGATGACCAGTTGTCACATCAACCACAAGACTACCACCAGCACCCCTGTCTCAGTCTGGTGACAAGCCTAAACCAGATGACCAGTTGTCACATCAACCACAAGACTACCACCAGCACACCTCTCTCAGTCTGGTGACAAGCCTAAACCAGATGACCAGTTGTCACATCAACCACAAGACTACCACCAGCACCCCTGTCTCAGTCTGGTGACAAGCCTAAACCAGATGACTAGTTGTCACATCAGCCACAAGACTACCACCAGCACACCTCTCTCAGTCTGGTGACAAGCCTAAACCAGATGACCAGTTGTCACATCAACCACAATACTACCACCAGCACCCCTGTCTCAGTCTGGTGACAAGCCTAAACCAGATGACCAGTTGTCACATCAACCACAAGACTACCACCAGCACACCTCTCTCAGTCTGGTGACAAGCCTAAACCAGATGACCAGTTGTCACATCAACCACAATACTACCACCAGCACCCCTGTCTCAGTCTGGTGACAAGCCTAAACCAGATGACCAGTTGTCACATCAACCACAAGACTACCACCAGCACACCTCTCTCAGTCTGGTGACAAACCTAAGCCAGATGACCAGTGGTCACATCAGCCACAAAACTACCACCAGCACCCCTCTCTCAGTCTGGTGACAAGCCTAAACCAGATGACCAGTGGTCATATCAAACCACAAGACTACCACCACCACCCCACTCTCAGTCTGGTGACAAGCCTAAACCAGATGACCAGTGGTCACATCAACCACAAGACTACCACAAGCACCCCACTCTCAGTCTGGTGACAAACCTAAGCCAGATGACAAGTAGTCACATCAACCACAAAACTACCAACAGCACCCCTCTCTCAGTCTGGTGACAAGCCTAAACCAGATGACCAGTGGTCATATCAAACCACAAGACTACCACCACCACCCCACTCTCAGTCTGGTGACAAGCCTAAACCAGATGACCAGTGGTCACATCAACCACAAGACTACCACAAGCACCCCACTCTCAGTCTGGTGACAAACCTAAGCCAGATGACAAGTAGTCACATCAACCACAAAACTACCAACAGCACCCCTCTCTCAGTCTGGTGACAAGCCTAAACCAGTTGACCAGTGGTCATATCAACCACAAGACTACCACCACCACCCCACTCTCAGTCTGGTGACAAGCCTAAACCAGATGACCAGTGGTCACATCAACCACAAGACTACCACCAGCACCCCTCTCTCAGTCTGGTGACAAACCTAAACCAGATGACCAGTGGTCACATCAACCACAAGACTACCACCAGCACCCCTCTCTCAGTCTGGTGACAAACCTAAACCAGATGACCAGTGGTCACATCAACCACAAGACTACCACCAGCACACCTCTCTCAGTCTGGTGACAAACCTAAACCAGATGACCAGTGGTCAGATCAACCACAAGACTACCACCAGCACCCCTCTCTCAGTCTGGTGACAACCCTAAACCAGATGACCTGTGGTCACATCAACCACAAGACTACCAACAGCACCCCTGTCTCAGTCTGGTGACAAACCTAAACCAAATGACCAGTGGTCACATCAACCACAAGACTACCACCAGCACCCCTCTCTCAGTCTGGTGACAAGCCTAAACCAGATGAGCAGTGGTCATATCAACCACAAGACTACCACCACCACCCCTCTCTCAGTCTGGTGACAAGCCTAAACCAGATTACCAGTTGTCACATCAACCACAAGACTACCACCAGCACCCCTCTCTCAGTCTGGTGACAAGCCTAAACCAGATTATCAGTTGTCACATCAACCACAAGACTACCACCAGCACCCCTCTCTCAGTCTGGTGACAAGCCTAAACCAGATTATCAGTTGTCACATCAACCACAAGACTACCACCAGCACCCCACTCTCAATCTGGTGACAAGCCTAAACCAGATGACCAGTTGTCACATCAACCACAAGACTACCACCAGCACCCCTGTCTCAGTCTGGTGACAAGCCTAAACCAGATGACCAGTTGTCACATCAACCACAAGTCTACCACCAGCACCTCTGTCTCAGTCTGGTGACAAGCCTAAACCAGATGACCAGTTGTCACATAAACCACAAGACTACCACCAGCACCCCTGTCTCAGTCTGGTGACAAGCCTAAACCAGATGACCAGTTGTCACATCAACCACAAGACTACCACCAGCACCCCTGTCTCAGTCTGGTGACAAGCCTAAACCAGATGACCAGTTGTCACATCAACCACAAGACTACCACCAGCACACCTCTCTCAGTCTGGTGACAAGCCTAAACCAGATGACCAGTTGTCACATCAACCACAAGACTACCACCAGCACCCCTGTCTCAGTCTGGTGACAAGCCTAAACCAGATGACCAGTTGTCACATCAACCACAAGACTACCACCAGCACACCTCTCTCAGTCTGGTGACAAGCCTAAACCAGATGACCAGTTGTCACATCAACCACAATACTACCACCAGCACCCCTGTCTCAGTCTGGTGACAAGCCTAAACCAGATGACCAGTTGTCACATCAACCACAAGACTACCACCAGCACACCTCTCTCAGTCTGGTGACAAGCCTAAACCAGATGACCAGTTGTCACATCAACCACAAGACTACCATCAAGCACCGCTTTCTTAGTCTGGTGACAAACCTAAGCCAGATGACCAGTGGTCACATCAGCCACAAAACTGCCACCAGCACCCCTCTCTCAGTCTGGTGACAAGCTTAAACCAGATGACCAGTGGTCATATCAAACCACAAGACTACCACCACCACCCCACTCTCAGTCTGGTGACAAGCCTAAACTAGATGACCAGTGGTCACATCAACCACAAGACTACCACCAGCACCCCCCTCTCAGTCTGGTGACAAACCTAAACAAGATGACCAGTGGTCACATCAACCACAAGACTACCACCAGCACACCTCTCAGTCTGGTGACAAACCTAAACCAGATGACCAGTGGTCACATCAACCACAAGACTACCACCAGCACACCTCTCTCAGTCTGGTGACAAACCTAAACCAGATGACCAGTTGTCACATCAACCACAAGACTACCACCACCACCCCTCTCTCAGTCTGGTGACAAAGCTAAGCCAGATGACCAGTGGTCACATCAACCGCAGGTTTTATTTCAAAGTTTCTGTCTTTTAGAAAGATTCTGTATCAACAACTCAGGGTCCTTCACTTCCAGTGGATTATCTTTTTACCCATATGTGGCCACCACCCTTGAAATGAGTTGCAATGGTTCGATGATTTTTTCATAAAAGTAAACCAGGGACTCGATTCCATTTGAAAGTTAAATTTTTTAAAATAGATTTCAAAAGGTTTTTAAAGTTTTAAAAGGGTTTAAAATATTTAAAAGTTTTAAAAGTGTTTAAAAGGATATTTTCTTTTTTTTAAATGTTAAAATGTTTTTAACATACATACATACTATCTATCTATGAGGCATGATGTAGTGACCAAAACACTGTACAATGCAATCCTAGAACAGATAGCCCCGACAATAAACATATCCAAAGTTACAGCAATGTGGAATACACAAACTTTTAACGTTACTTTTAAATCTCTAATATTCTGTTGATTTATTATATTTGTTTACTTGTTATTTCATCTTGCTTAGCTCAAGTAAACTCGTTATGTCGTTGTCTATTATGGAGTAATTAGATAGATTGCGTTGAATTTCGGTTCATATGTGAACATGTTCTTCGTATTCCATTTCTATCACCTTACTGTTATCCTCTTTCTCTCGTCCCCTTCTCTCTCCTTGTACCTCTTGCTTTCATTCACCCCCTCTGCTGGTCTCACACTCTCTCGGCTGGCCTCTTCCTCACACTTTCACTCACTTTCTGCCACTCCCCCTCTCTCACTTCCTCCCGTCTGACCTGTGTGAAATCCTTTTCTCTCTCACTTCTCGCGTGGTTCGGATGTGTCTGCCTCTTCTCGTCGATTGATTTCTTCGCACTTAAGTTCACATGTATCATTGACTTGTCTCTCTTTTCATCTCTTTACGTTGATTACTATGTTGTTTGTTTACTGTCCCTCTTTCTCCATCCAATTCACTCTGTCCCAATAACTTATTTTAGTTATTGCTCGCACTGATTTTGAGGTATCTGGTTTTTAATGCGAAGAAATACCGATGATAGTCAGAAGATCACTGATGATGGACATCCTGTTTCTCGGTCTATTTTCATTCATATATATATATATAAATATATATATAAAATAAAGTTAGATAAAAAGTCAAATGTTTAAAATTTAGCTTCGTTTATTACTGCTATATATAATTCAGTGACAGCCATCTTTGGCTGTGACCTCTTCAGATTTATATATATATATATATGAATATATATTCATATATATATATATATATATATATATTTATATTTTATATATATATATATATATATATATATATATATATATATATATATAAAATATAAATATATATATATATATGAATATATATATATATATATATATATATATATATATATATATATATATATGAACATATATATATATATATGAACATATATATATATATATATATATATATATATATATATATATATATATATATATATATATATATATATATATATATATATATGAATATATATATATATATATATATACCACGTGCACTTTTCAAAACCTATTTCTTTTATTCGTTTTTCTTATATATATATATATATATATATATAACGAAGGAAGAGTGGTAAGGAACCAGATGGACCATAACGCACCAGAGTACTCAATACTTAGGGCAGTAGAGTGGGTAATAGGAAAATGTTTGACCCCGACGGCTAGTCCAGCAATAGCCGTAGAAACGGCTTGAGCTCTGCCGTCGGGGTCAAACATTTTCCTATATATATATATATATATATGTAAAAGGTAAACAGAAATAACAACACAATCGGTACAGTATATGGAAGGGATATATTAGGTTAACGCTTGATATAGCAGGAGGAGGGTCTTAACGTTTCGGACGCTATTCCTTCATCAGAAGAAAGAATGAGAAATAAAGTAGATTGAGGGGACGGGCGGGATGGAATTTGAAAAAATATCTTTAGATAAAAATAACAGGTCCATTCACGTTGACATCTCTTGCAAAACTGATGGTGCTGGCGTTTTGTGTATGATTTATCTTTTAGAAAAGTGGCTGATGGAGCGCGTCCACCTGAAATGGAAAAAAACGCGTTTTGTAAAAAGAGTTATACTTGAGCACGTGCGTAAGCATGAGTTTCTGTGTGTGTGTGTGTGTGTGTGTGTGTGTGTGTGTGTGTGTGTGTGTGTGTGTGTGTGTGTGTGTGTGTGTGTGTGTGTGTGTGTGTGTGTGTGTGTGTGTGTTATAGGTCCGTACGAAGCTAAGAAGTAATGTGTGTGTGTGTATATGTGAGTAAAAGAGTGTGTGTGCATGTAAGTACGAAGCTATGAGCAAAAGTATGTTAATATAAGGGTGTGTATCGGCATCTATTAGTAGTAAGAGAAGCTGCTAATGATCAAGAGAAAGCGATAAAAATCTAGGGCAGTGATAATGGACGGGGTATTAGAGAAATTGGGGAGGTGAGTTGAGCCCAAGAAGGGAATAGGTTTCAAGACGGTGAATCAGACTTTGTTCAGTCCAGGTGCGCGAGGCCTGTGATCCATGATGTAAAAGGACACCCAGGACTGAAACATGTAGGGAAGAATGACCAGGAGAACAGAAATGACGGGTGACAGGAGTATCCAAACCGAGTCGTATGTCCCTCAAATGTTCGGCAAAACGGTCCGCCATACGGCGTCCCCTTTGTCCGATATATAAAGACCCGCAAAGGGAACACCGGAGGGCATAGACAACGTGGGTGGAAGTGCAAGTAAAGGAATGGTGGATACGGAAAGACCCGTTATAGCCTGTAAGAGTGTTGAGGGTGGAAATAAAGGGACAAGTGTTGCAGCGGGAACGGGATCAATCATGAGAGCCGGGTGGAGTCGTGGGAGAGGACGAAAAAGAACTGCGAACCAGGAGGTCGCGGAGGTTGGGGGCGCGCTTAAAAGCAGTAATGGGTGGATTTGGAAAAAAACGAGAAGTGACAGGGTCAGAAGTGAGGATACGGAAGGAACGGAGGATATGTCGCCGGAGTGGTAAAGTGATGGGGTGGTAGGTAAGATGGAAAGGAACACGGCTGTTGGGAGGGTGGGGGTGAGGTGAGAGGGCTGTGGTGCGGTCTGTTTCACGGGTGTGGGTGAGAGCAGGTTGGATCAAGGTGGAGGATATCCACGCTGGATGAAGCAGGAAGCCATACGAAGGGAATGGGTTTCGAAATCGTTGTCCTGGCTACAGAGTCGACGAATACGGAGGAATTGGGAATAGGCTATGGAGTGTTTGGTGTGGGTATGATGGGAGGAGGTGAAGTCGAGATAAGATTGGGAGTCTGTTGGTTTAATGAAGATGGAAGTAGAGAGGTTGTGGTGAGAGTGATTAAATAGATAGAGAGATATCTAGAAAAACGACAGAAGAATCGGAGACGGAGGCGATGAAAGTGAGAGCAGGATGGAAAGATTGGACAAAAGAAAGAAAACAGTCGATCTGTTCTCGTGATAGAGAGGTGGCGCCGATACAGTCGTCGATATAACGACCGTATAGCTCAGGAGTCAGTCCAGCGTACTGGGAGTAGATCTGGGCTTCGACGTAGCCAACAAACAAGTTGGCATAGTTTGGACCCATTCTGGTTCCCATCGCTACCCCAGAGACCTGCTGGTAAAATTCACCCCAAAAAGAAAATCCATTAAGGGTGAGAGCAGATGGAGAATCGTGGTAGTAGTGGGGTAAGGGGTAGGGCGTAATATATATATATATATATATATATATATATATATATATATATATATATATATATATATATATATATATATATATACATACATATATATATAGGAAAATGTTAGACATCTGACGGCAGAGCTCAAGCCGTTTCGACATCTATTTCTGGACTCCAGAAATAGCCGTCGAAACGGCTTGAGCTCTACCGTCGGAGTCTAACATTTTCCTATTACCCACTCTACTATCCTAAGTATTGAGTACTCTGGTGCGTTATGGTCAATCTGGTTCTTTACCACACCTCCTTCGTGGGGCATAAAAACTGTTACAAAATAAAATGCAAATAGTTCTTGAAAAAAAAATTTATTTCAAGATCTGACTTTAACAAATAGTAAGTACTGTAATATATTATTAAACAACTGCACAAAAATTCATTCGAAATGCTTTCCTCTGGCTCTCACTACTGCTCGAAGTCTTCTAGGAAAGTCTTCGATAGCTGCACGAATAGTTTCCATGGGTATTTTCTCCCATACTTTATTCAGTTTTGATTTTAGAGTTTCAATACTTTGGCTAGGAGTAGAGCAAGCTTCACTCTCAAGAATTGACCATAAAGAAATACCGAGAGAGTTGAGATCTCGTAATGTGGGAGGCCACTTTTCCTTACTGATCCATGCAGGACAATGGTCTCTACACCACTGTTGTGTTACGCGAGCAGTGTGGCTCGTCGCTCCATCTTGTTGGAGAGTCCAAATGTCATCGCCATAAACAGATGTGCACCATGGCATCAGTGCTCCTTCCAAAATATCGTTTATGTAAAGTTCTTTGTTAATTTTAACTCCTTGAGGTACAAAAATCAGAGGAGACTTCCCTCTTTCAGAAATGGCTGCCCAAACCATCACTGATGCTGGTTTCTGTGTCTGAACACTTTTCCTACACTTGAAGGAATTGATTTGAGACTTTTTGCAAGTACTCGATCATTTTGATGATTGTGAGACTGCTACACAGTGAATAAATTCTCATCTGTAAAGATGATGTTTTGCAGCGTGCCATCCTTGATACGGTTCAATAACAGTTTACTTCTGGATAATCTCTTTTCAATTGTGGCTGCAGAAAGAAGCTGCCTCTTTTGGAACTTAAAGGGTGGCATCCCCAGATCATCTCGACATATCCTCCGCATAGTTCTCGGCGATGTTTCTGCTTCTTCTGCCATTTTTCTCATGGAACTTCTTGGATTACGCCTTATTTTTTCCCTCACATTTTTAACGAGTTTTGGTGTTCTTGAGGTGCGAGGGCGTCCGGGTCGAGGTCTGTCTTTGGTCGAGGGAGTTTCCTTAAATCGATCGATTGTCCTTTTGATCAACATTCTATTGATCTTAAGAATTTTCCCCAGTTTAAATGTCTTGGGTGGAGTCAGGCCTTTTTCATGCTTCTCTATTATGAATTTCTTTTCAATTCTATGGACATTGCAAATTGTTAATGGAGTAATGTTCTGAAAAATAGTTAATATGGTTATAGTGCATGGATTTGATACACATATATTAGTTATATTAGCAACATAATGTATTTTTAAATTGATTTAAAACTTTGCAACAGGAATTATGCCCCACCCTATATATATATATATATATATATATATATATATATATATATATATATATATATATATATATATATATATATATATATAACATAAAATATGTCTTTAGAATCACTAGATATAATATATACCATTTCCTCTCCCAATTAGTATAATTAACCATATAATTAATAATTAACCATATATTATATCTAGTCATTCTAAAGAGATATTTTATAATATATAGCTCTGATTATTTTATTTAATTTATTAATTTCTCATTGACCCACAACGTAACCGGTTGCAAAACACATATATATCTATGACTTTATTTATATATATATATATATATAAATCTTTATATGTAATAATCTCCCGTTAGGTTGAGATACAATTTGGCGGTATTAGGCTGCGCTTTCTAACAATAAGCCTACCCGCCGTAAGCAACTAATCACACCCTTTCTAACTTGACCGCTGCCACGTCACGATTTTTAGCCATTTTTTAATGTATTTTTGGCGCGATCACTTTGGAAAATTAAATGTCTTATTTTGAGCTCGCTCCTGATGATTCCGAAGCTCTGGACATTCCTTGTTATCGGATGTCTTAAAATACGGATGAAACCATGGTAGAGGTAATTAGGTATGTACGCAATTCTTCTAAGTTCAATTTTACACCTAGTTGTGTTTGGTTGACTGTATAACTGGTCGACTTTTACATGCTGTCGAAATGTTAGATAAATAATCTATTGTAGCCACCGCGAAGGGGCTGCTTTCGGTTATTTGTCGGAGATTTCTTCATTGGAGCCTTTATTCTTATAGCTTGGTCTAATTGATTTTTTATATGGTTAATTATACTAATTGGGAGAGGAAATGGTATATATTATATCTAGTGATTCTAAAGACATATTTTATGATATATAGCTCTGATTATTTAATTTAATTTATTAATTTCTCATTGAGCCACAACGTGACCGGTTGCAAAACACCTATATATCTATGACTTTATTTTTATATATATATATATGTAAATCTTTATATGTATATATATCGTTTCTGAATTTTTTTTAGCAAGATTCTTTATCTGAAGGTAACCAGAGAACTGCATACGGTGGATGCAGTTCTCTGGTTACAATCAGAGGGATAACTTCAGAGTATACAGAGATGCCAGAACCAAATGGGAAAAATGGTAAATAATGACACAAATGGGACCTGCACCTTGTATAGGAGCAAATTTTGGAATAGAATAGAAAGAACGAGGAATAATGTTAACATGGTATGATAGCAATAAATACCAGAGTGTAATGTTCATCGATACAACCCCTAGAGGTGAATTAGCTTACAAATTTAGAAGGGCCCTAGATAAACATAAACTCAATATTAAGATAGTAGAAAGACCAGGTACCGCCATAAAAACACTTATTAGCAATACATACCCTTTTCAAAGACCTCCCTGTATAGACAAGAAATGTATAATCTGTAAATTAAGCCCCCATATTAACTGTAAAACTAGAAATGTAGTATATAGCATAAGATGTACTGAAGGACAATGTAGAGATAAGGATATAGTGTACATAGGTGCGACAGCTCGTAGTATAGGGGAACGGATAAATGAACACTGGCGAGACCTTCAAGATAGTAAAGAATCATCTGTACTCTACCAACATGCTAAAATAGAACATAAGGGTAAATTAGAGAACATAGAAATAAAAATAGAATCTACACACAGAAAAGACGCGATGTTTAGACAAATCACAGAGGCAATAAACATAAATGAACTCCAACCAAAATTAAATAGAAAATATGAATGGAACAGCAACATCACAACTTACAATTAAGGACAAAATGAAAACACACACGCAAATAGAACAAACAACCAACCAGTAACATGTAAATAAACAAATATAAACACACACAGACACCCGGATGTAACACATGCGCAAACTAAGCACACAACACACACAAAAACAAGATGGCGTAGGACAGAACAAAGGAGAGGCACAAAAACAAAGAAAAGAATCCCCAGTCACTGAAGAGGTCACATAATGTGTGACGAAAGAACTTTGACAATATATAAACAATCATCCGGTTGTGGAACCAACCAACCAACCAACCGGAAATTTATAAATTCCTAAATTTATAAATTTATTATAATAAATTGAAGTGAAATCAACTGGTGCGTGTGTTTCTTATTGGCAACATGACCCTCGCAAAGTATAACAATATATATATATATATATATATATATATATTTATATATATATATATATATATATATATATATATATATATATATAAATATGAATTAGCAAAAATCGTATTTCGGCTATTGGAAATTAGCGAAAAGCAACTTCCGAGATGTGTCGCAAGCGATCAATAGATTCTAACGAACCAGAGCTACAACATACGTTAAAAGGCCAAACACACTGAGATGATGGTTAAACCATTATCCGCAGTAATTCGGGTAAAACAAATAAAAAAATATGATTGAAAAATTTACCCGGACCTCTGGACGGTTGGTGAAAATCCAGCATTTGGGTTTCTGCGACTCCTAAATCAAAGCCAGACCAAGGATTGACCGTTACCAATACCCACGTGGGGCTCGACAAGGGAGGCAACCCTTATTTTTGGCGGCTGAATTCAGTATGTGTATTATTGCAAAATTACAAAATATCACAAAACGAATTAAGTTCTCAAAAGAGTGGTTTTAAAGTTAACAAAAGCTATTCATCAGTCAATAGAATCAACTAAAACAATCAAGAAAATTAACTGGTCAATAGCTAGACTCTGGAGATTAATACAAATATAAATTAGCGAGAATCGCATTTCGGCTATTGGAAATTAGCGAAAAACAACTTCCGAGATGTGTGGCAAGCGCTCAACAGATTCTAACGAACCAGAGCTACAACATACGTTAAAAGGCCAAACACACTGAGACGATGGTTAAGCCATTATCCGCACAGCCATAGAAACAACCAAGTAATTCGGGTCAAACAAATAAAAAAAATATATATATATATATATATATAACGAAGGAAGTGTGGTAAGGAACCAGATGAACCATAACGCACCAGAGTACACAATACTTAGGGTAGTAGAGTGGGTAATAGGAAAATGTTTAACCCCGTCGGGGTTAAACATTTTACTATATATATATATATATATATATATATATATATTACCAACAAATTGAATATCCCTTCTGTTTATATATATATATATATATATATATATATAAAATTTCTGAGGACGGCATGTATATGTGAAGGTATGTATATTTCCTCTGATAATTTGTAATATTTTTACATAGATCTATATGATATACATACCAACACACATATACATCCCAGAAACGATCGTAAAATGATGAATTTTTTAATATAAAGATCTTGTTCTTTTTGTTTATTTCATTGTTTTTTTATTAATTTATATATATACATATATATATATTAGTCTACGACTTCTGCTATACCATTTACGTGGTTTTGTCTTTGCGTGCTATTGTTCTCCACGCACCACATATGACGTATTATCTTCGTCTTTTTCGTTCATTGCCAGAGAACGTCTCTATGAACCACCTAAGTGAACATTAGTCTACGACATCTTTTATACCATAAACGTGGTTCTGTCTTTGCGCGTAATTGTTTTTCACCGCTCCTATTAATGACGTATTATATTCGTTTTTTTCCCGTGCTTTGCCAGCGAACGTTTCCACGAACCAAAGTATCGTCTTCCTGTCTTCCTCCGGTTGCAACGTTTTTTGAAATATCCACTTCTGCGTTTACAGATTGACTTTGTTAGTTTCAGAAGATCCCGTTAAGGGTGAAAGCAGCGATTCTTTGCTTAAACTTTAATCTGTTATTTTAATAAATATTTGCTCTACGGTTCTTATATATTTGATATATATTTATCCTTATCGAGCCCTCTTTGGATTTTAGTCTTCAAATTTATTATTATTACTATATATATATATATATATATATATATATATATATATATATATATATAGGAACGAGTAGGACCCCGACGGCTGAGCACAAGCCGTCGGGGTCCTACTCGTTCCTATTACCCACTCTACTACTCTAAGTATTGAGTACTTTGGTGCGTTATGGTCCACCTGGTTCCTTACCACATTTCCTTCGTTATATATATATATATATATATATATATATATATATATATATATATAAAATCAAAAGATGGTTAAAAGAGTTCCATGTATTTTATTATGCGCATTTCAAAAACAAATATCATCATAGGATGATATTTGCGTTCTCATCAGATATATATATATATACATATATATATATATATATATATATATTTATTTATTCATATATATATATATATATATATAAATAAATATATATATATATATAACTCTGTGTGTGTGTGTGTGTGTGTGTGTGTGTGTGTGTGTGTGTTCGCGCGTGCACACATGTGCTGCGTATTTGTGTCTCTCTGTGTGTGCGTGTGTATGAATTCTGTTCGCCTTTCTCTCGAAACTACTCGATATTGATATTGAAGATACGTAATATATACCAGACTCAACTAAGTATATTGCAGTATATATATTACCTCTTACCTTCTCTACCACCACCACTAAAACACCACCACTACCACCACTGCCATCTACAACACCACTACCACTACCACCAACACCACCACCATCACCACCACCACTACCACCACCACCACCACTACCACCACCACCACAACTACCACCACCACCACTACCACTACCACCACTACCACCACCATCACCACTGGTAGTAGTAGTGGTAGTGGTGGTAGTAGTGGTGGTAGTGGTGGTAGTAGTAATGGTAGTGGTAGTGGTAGTGGTGGTGGTAGTCGTGGTAGTAGTAGTGGTAGTGGTGGTAGTGGTGGTAGTAGTGGTGGTAGTGGTGGTAGTAGTAGTGGTAGTAGTAGTGGTAGTAGTAGTGGTAGTGGTGGTAGTGGTGGTAGTAGTAGTGGTAGTGGTAGTGGCGGTAGTGGTGGTGGTGGTGGTAGTAGTAGTGGTGGTAGTGGTGGTGGTGGTTATAGTAGTAGTCGAAGTGATGATAGTAGTGGTGGTAGTGGTGGTAGTAGTAGTGGTAGTGGTGGTAGTGGTGGTGGTAGTAGTAGTGGTAGTGGTGGTAGTAGTGGTGGTAGTGGTGGTAGTAGTAGTGGTAGTGGTGGTAGTGGTGGTGGTAGTGGTAGTGGTGGTAGTGTTAGTATTAGTGGTAGTGGTAGTTGTGGTAGTGGTAGTTGTGGTAGTGGTAGTAGTGGTAGTGGTAGTAGTGGTGGTGGTGGTGTTCAGTAGAAGTATGGATTCTTTCAGTTATTCATGAATTAATGTTTTTCCCTTTTGTTTTAAATATTCTCCATTTTGTTCTTATCTATACTTATTAATAAACTAATATTCATGTTTTGTATGTATTTATATATATATGTGTGTATGTGTGTATGAGTGTCTGTGTGTGTGTGTCCGTGTATGCCTGTGTGTGTGTGTCTGTCTGTCTGTGTGTGTCCGTGTATGTGTGTGTGTGTGTGTGTGATCATGGTTACACACATGCATATGGGTCTGTGACTCTGTGCATGTGTGTGTGTGTGCGTATGTGTATGTGTAATACACATACGCACACATATATACAGAGGTATATACACATTGTGTATATACCTCTCTATCTCTCATATAGACACACACACACACATATACACACACACACATATATATACACACACACACAAACACACACATATACATATATATATATATATATATATATATATATATATATATATATATGCAAAAGTTTTATTTAAAATTGTTGGGTTACAACAAGTAAATATTTTATAACTGATATAAAGCACTCGACAAGTTTTGGAGTAGATATACGATATTAAACAAATGGAAACTATATTTATAAAACCATATTTATTTCATTATACATATTTCGGGGATACCATATTAAAAATATGGCATGCCTTCTTCAGATAAAATACAATATATAAACAGTTTTATAAATAATTTTGACGTACCATAAATATTGAGCAACCGTTATGTAGGAAGCTGGTTTGGTAGTACTACCAAACCAGCTTCCTACATAACGGTTGCTCAATATTTATGGTACGTCAAAATTATTTATAAAACTGTTTATATATTGTATATTATCTGAAGAAGGCATGCCATATTTTTAATATGGTATCCCCGAAATATGTATAATGAAATAAATATGGTTTTATAAATATAGTTTCCATTTGTTTAATATCGTATATATATATATATATATATATATATATATATATATATATATATATATATGTAAAGTTATATTTAAAATTGTTGGGTTACAACTAGTAAATATTTATAACTGATATAAAAGCACTCGACAAGTATTTGGAGTATATTTACAATATTAAATACATGGAAAACTATATTTATAAAACCATATTTATTTCATTATATATATTTCGGGGATATCATATTAACAATATGCTATGCCTTCATCAGACAAAATACAATATAAACAGTTTTATAGATAAATAGATTCGACATACCGTAATAACACCGACTTCATTTGAAGAGGTTTACGCTGGCAGCGTAAACCTCTTCAAATGAAGTCGGTGTTATTACGGTATGTCGAATCTATTTATCTATAAAACTGTTTATATTGTATTTTGTCTGATGAAGGCATAGCATATTGTTAATATGATATCCCCGAAATATATATAATGAAATAAATATGGTTTTATAAATATAGTTTTCCATTTATTTAATATTGTATATATATATATATATATATATATATATATAACGAAGGAAATGTGGTAAGGAACCAGGTGGACCATAACGCACCAAAGTACTCAATACTTGAGGTAGTAGAGTGGGTAATAGGAACCAGTAAGACCCCGACAGCTGAGCTCAAGCCGTTTCGACGGCTAATTCTGGACGCAGAATTAGCCGTCGAAG
>OZ024740.1:29327644-29337644 GCA_964016885.1 Eledone cirrhosa
TGTGTGTGTGTGTGTGTGTGTGTGAGAGAGAGAGAGTGTGTGTGTGTGCGTGTGTATGCATATAATATATATTATTATTTATATATATATATATATATATATATATATATATATATATATATATATATATGTATGTATGTATGTACAGTATATGTATATAACGTACAATCCGGCTTGGTCCTAGGGGATATACAGTACCGTAATCGGAGGAACAGAAACTTCAAGGGATGCTGGAATGTGAAATTCCAAAGATTGGATTGGTGAAGGTCGGGCAAACGAAGGACCGTGTTGTGTGATTTTAATATCGTGAGTAAACAGGTAGAGAAAAGAAACAATATATACATGAGAGATCATGCTACCGGGATCTTATTCTTGCTCTCTCCTCCCCGTCACCACACCTTCACCTCTCCGTTCATCACCAGCACCACTACCCTCTCTGTCACCACACCTGCACCTGTCTATCCCTCACCAGCAGGATTAGATTTTGACGTTGAGGACCCCTCATACACCAAAAACTAAAACACAGCCCAACCCACCCAATTTTAGATATCAAAGTTAGCTTGGTGCAAGTAATTGGAATTGAAAAGTTATACATACAGGTATTAAATTAAAAAATTCTAACCATCCTAAAACTAAAAATCCCAGCTGAGGGCACAAATATATTGCTACAGCTGTCATTAGTGGGCCCTCCAACTGCAGGGGGCACAAGGAAATTTTCTCATTTGCCACCCATTAAATCCGGCCCTGCGCAACATACCCCACCTCCTTCCCCCGATTACTCTGTAGCATCTTAGAAAACTAAAGTCAGTCTCGGCAATCTTGAAGTTCTCACCCATCTTTTATGAGACCCATTCTCCTCCTTAGACTGTGGCTCTAAAGAAATTGTATAGCAGGAAATTTGAATGGATCCAGCCCTGAATTACGAGACAACTAAGCGAACCTATTAACCACACAGCCAAGACTGTGTCCATAAATTTGGCCTTATATGGCCTGGTTGCACAAAAGTGCAATGCGTGTGAATGTACGTATTTATGCACGTTTGCGTGCATATTCGTACGTTTTAAGCATATGTGCATGCAAACCTGTGAGCTTATATGGATGTGTGCATGCGTTTGTGTATGTGTGTGTGTGTGTTTGTGCGTGTATCTATATGCGTTTTGTGAGTTTGTGAGTGTGTGTGTCTTTGTGTGAGTGCCTGTGTGTCTCTGTGTATGTGTGTGTGTGTCTGTGTCCGTGTCTGTGTATGTGTATGTGTCTGTGTCTCTGTGTATGTGTGTTTCTCTGTGTCTGTGTATGTATATGTGTGCGTGTGTCTATATGTGTGTGTGTGAGTTTCTGCGTGTGAATCTCTATGATTTTGTATAAATAATCGTGTGAACTGTTCACACTAAAAATACATCACTTAGTCAGGAGTTTTCAAAACACTAAAACCAGATTTGTAAAGCTATGTAATGTTCCATTTTGCAAGCAATCAGTTACATTTTGATACATACATACACCACATACATATAGACATAGTCAGACACACACACACTTATACAAATAAATACACACACACACATATATATATATGTATAATATAGATGTTATGTTCCATATATATATATGCATACATATGCTTGCGTCTATGCATATATGTATATATATATATATATATATATGTATAATATAGATTTTAGGTTCCATATATATATAAACATACACATTTATGCATATATATGCTTGTCTCTATGCATATATGTATATATATATGTGTGTGTGTGTGTGTGTGTGTGTCTGAGTATCTCTCCCTCTCTCTCTCTCTCTCTCTATATATATATATATATATATATATATATGTATATATATATATATGGAACCTAAAATCTATATTATATAAAGCACGAGTTGTTATTGCTGGAGGCAAAAATTATCGATTGCACAACAACAGCTGGTTGTCTTGGAGATTGTTCACTGCTGTTCGCTAAACTAGGACGTCGACGGAATTGACTCGCTGGGTTGTCATAGCAACAATGTGATTTGGTTAGCTGCCACATTTAGTTAAATTAGGACAGCTTTATTGAACTTGTGTCAGAAAAATATTTATTGTATTTTGGGGCTACCCTAATCACCCCCATCACAATGCTCACCATCACCTGCCTTGTCGTCTAGAACTTCGATCATGCTATGGATCTATATCTCTGGATGTTGTAATATTGGTTATAGCTGGATATGGAAATCACCTGTTAGATGTGGTTGAGGATAAAGGAATTTTATGTAAAAAGTGGTGTATGAGTTAAGGGTGGACTTCATATAAATGTGTACAATTGCCTTCTGTGTTTTGTTCGTTCATTTCAACTATATATATATATTTCAACTATATATATATATATATATATATATACGGGGTAATAAATTATTGTTATAGGTAGTTCACTTAGGTGTAGTCCAGTTATGGTACTCCGGGTAGTGGATGATATCAACGCTTGGCTAAGTTTGACTCAACAAGGCGTTTCCATAGTGATGCTGCGAGTACGCTGTAATTCCTATGTTGTAAACACTTGGGGTAATAATAAATCAGGAAAGAAGAGTGACACGGTTTGCTATACAAAAAAGGTTTTTAATCTCATTGCTGACAATTGTTTCTCTGAACTGGTAGGTCTAGAGATCGCTATCCGCTTATTTTCACGTTACTCGATCGCCAATACAAAGTTATAACCAGTCAGTTCATTGGAGCTTGCGAGAATGAAAAGAATATACAGGCATGAAAAGAATATACAGGCTACTATATGTAGTAGTAATGGCATTCAGTCAGAACAATATCAACAATGCTAGCAATAAATTATTTGAGATAATCACAACATCAATCTAGGTGTGAAGTATAGTATATCTATGATTTTAGCGTGTAAAACTAGCTGACAGATGTATAAAATTGACATGTAAAAACCGTTGTAGGGTGTATTATATCTAGTGTAAAGATAAGCTGCTGTCTTTAAACAATGTAGGTCAGGTGGCCGTAATAGTCGGTTTTTATCTGACAGATGAAGGATTTATCACTGTAGTGGAATTTGTGTGGTCTATATTAGATGAGAGGGCTGTCCAGCTTTCTCATCATCAATAACATACATGTATAAGACAACATTAACAAAGAAGCTAAATAATGGGTAAGTTAATACAGGGGTTAAGGAGGCACATATATATATATATATATATATATATATATATATATATATATATATATATACACACACATACACACAAACATATATACATATATACGCATACACATACATACATACATATAAAGAGAAAACATGCTGACTATAATTATAGCAGGAGGAAGGTAAAGTTCTGTTGTAGTAGTATTTTGAAATGTTCTTGGATTTAGGATCAAGTGCTAACAGCAGCTGAGAAGAGATATGTTTATGGGTTGATGAGGTACTTACAGACATTAGTGTGGTATAGAACTAAGAAGGCTAGAATGTACTTAATGATTATATATCTGTGGTGGTTCGTGCAGAGTAGTGGGTATCCTAGTTGAAAGCTATGTTACGTCGGTTCGATTCACGGAGGTTTAAATCTTATGAATTTAGTGGCGATCCTGTGTCTGCAGAAGATAGATCTTTCTAACTTGTTGTTAAGTAACCTCTTTACATTTCTAAGGATATACAGTAGTTCTAGATCACATAGCCTACAGTGGGACATACCTGTACTGTAGGTTTTAGCGGCCGACAACCTCGACCAGTTGATACTGTAGTTAGTGTTGCTGTCCTTCAGTTCCCATATTTTTTGGCGAGGGTTGATTTTTCATCGAGTGCCTGTGCACATACCATCTTTTTTTAAAAGTACCCGCGGTGGATCCAATGTAATGCCAAGTGGAGTTGTCTGAGTTGACCGTACACATGTATACTAGGCTCGAATCGAGGCATCTATTCGCCAATGGGTACCTATCCGGTAGGTGACAGTTACAGTTTGAGGTGTTATTTCGTGCAGCTTCTACACTGCTGTTTAGTACACTGCTATAAGTGGGTTGTGATTCATGCCCGTTGGGGTTTTGTTGCTGCGCGCTTGTATGAGCTTGCGGTTGTGATACTGTGATGTGTTTATGCTTATAATTTGGTGCTATGTTGCGCATAGGTGGGGCTGATTCCCTAGAGATATTTCTGTGGTTGATCTTGCGTATGTCCGATTCTATATTTGCTGCCGTAGAGTATGAGAGTTTTATAGTATTTCTATTGAGTATTTTATGATATCTATGTGAAATAGGGAAGTGTTTATCTATTAGTTTAAAGAATGTAGAAGGCAGTCTGGTTTTTACAGAGGAGTTGAAGATTGGGTTGAACCATAGGTATTTTCTTTCTCTGATTCTTCTATTGTTTCTTGGGTTTACGTTATTAGTGTTTTGACCGTTCACTCTAGGTGCTACGTGCCTAATCCTATGTCTAGTCCAGTTACCTCTAATTTTGTGTGAGCGGTTGGTATAGTTGTTATTAGGTGTGTTTAAGTTGTCTTTATTCGCTATACACTGCAGTTTATCTTTATGTCCGGCCCTATGTAATGCTGCGTGTTTAGTTAGCATGTTCGTGAAAGATTTCTAGATTTGAGGATAAGCGGGATATTCTAAGGGATATACTACATGCTATGGATCTGACTATGGATTTGGGGTGGTTTGAGTTATAACTAATGTAGGTTAGATTTTCATTGTTTTTGTGGAAAGGTTCTATTAATCCCGTATTTATATTTAGAGTCACATCTAGAAAGTTTACCTTCTTATGGTTCAGTTCCTAGGTAATACTTAGGCCTAGTTTTTTTAAGAATGTTCTAATGTTTTTTTCTTAATCGTTCCATGCTCTTAGCTATAAGGAGCGTGTCGTCTCTATAAATCCCTCCTTGGAGGTTACTGAATTCATTATGTGGGTTGTGTGCTATGAATAGACCCACGATGTCAGTGATTTGCGCAGAGTCATTTGATCCCATTGTTATATCGAAACTGTTTATCCTATCTCTTCTTACCCAGTAGCTATTTTCAAATTTTATGATAGTCCTTCTAGCCGCTATTATTATTTCAATTTCCTCAGGGGTAAGACCGGAGTTCTTTTGGGCAAATATAAGCGCTTTATCTAGGGTGGCTGGGGATATGGATGCATAGTTGTCGTCTATATCAAATTGTATGAAGTTACACGTCTCCCTATTTTGTATTTTATTGAACCATTCAATCGCCTCGTTAGTGTTACCCCATAAATTGATTTCTAGTTTACCCTTTATTTGTGCGATTACCCTATCTAGAATGTTCTTGCTAATTTTGCCTATGTCTGACTTAGATGGGCATATTAATCTAATAGTAGGGTTTGTTTCAAAATTATTTTTGTGATCCTTCAGGTTAAATGTGGGGTTGCATGGGGTTAAAAGCTCGGTCCTATCGCGAATTCCGTGTTTATTTACTATCCTGAGGCCCTCCACGTTAATGCTGGTGAGTGTAGATTCATTTTTTTTTTTTTTGTATTTAGAGCTGTATATTCTTTTCATTCTCACAAGCTCCGATGAACTGACTGTTTATAACTTTGTATTGGTGATCGAGTAACGTGAAAATAAGCGGATAGCGATCTCTAGACCTACCAGTTCAGAGAAACAATTGTCAGCAATGAGATTAAAAACCTTTTTTGTATAGCAAACCGTGTCACTCTTCTTTCCTGATTTATATATATATATATATATATATATAAATGTAATCTGAGTTTTTCGAATATTAATAATAATATTCGATTCGTTGGCAATTATGCAAACAACCCTCATTTTTAAAGCCATGTCAGTAGAATGAGTCCATCATTCTTGTTCTTGTGCTGGAATGTAAACAGAACTGTAGAAAGTAATGTTTCTGGGCATTACTCTTCATCAGTATAGTTCACAGTTCACCTGCTAACTGTGAGAGCTAGTGAAAATATATATATCTTCTCAAATATACAGTGACTGATCGGCCTGATCAGTCAGATATGCATATATATATATATATATATATATATATATATATATATATATATATATATAAAGTCTGTCTTAAGCCAGAAGGCTCATTTGGCCGGTGCTTATCCCGGTTTCATGGCGCGAAGCGACTAAGAGTAAAAGACCCCCCCCCCCCCCTGGACAGGACACCAGTCCATCGCAGGGTTAAACCTCCAGATATTGCTGGTACTCATTTTCAGCTGAGTATACTGGACCAACGTGAAATAAAATGTTTTGCTCAAGAACACAAAATGCAACCCAGGAATCGAACCCACGACATTATGATCGTAAATCCAACACCCTTACCACTAGGCCACGTGCCTCTACGATATTTATACACACACACACACACACACATATATATATATATGTGTGTGTGTGTGTGTGTGTGTGTAGGTTCACCAGACTGATCATTCGACGAGTTTTTGATGCCAAAGTCAGGCTAGATCGATACTGACCAAACCTTATGCTGATCGATAGCGAAACGCACGTCACTATTCAGTAAATGTAATGGAGACATAATAAATCGTCCTTTTTATTATATATATATATATATATATATTGTTATACTTGGGTAGGGTCATATTGTTATAATATTGCCAGAAATAAAAACAGAACACACTCACTGTTTGGTTGGTTTTCACTTCTGTATCTTTTATATCTTCAAGTATAACAATATTTGTTTCGACACACGATTTCATATAAAAATTTTGCAAAACAAATATATAAAACAAACAAATAAACCGGCTTGAGCTCTGCCATCGGGGTCTTGAACATTTTCCTATTACCCACTGTACTACCCTAAGTATTGAGTACTCTGGTGCGTTATGGTCCTCCTGGTTCCTTACCTCACTTTCTTCGTTATATATATATATATATATATATATTTCGTTTCTGAATTTGTTTAGCAAGATTCTTTATCTGAAAACGTGTGTTGAAACCGATATTGTTATACTTTGGGAGGGTCATGTTGCCAATAAGAAACACACGCACCAGTTGCTTTCACTCCAATTTATTATAAATAAAATTTATAAATTTAAGAATTTATAAATTTCCGGTTGGTTGTTTGGTTCCACAACCGGACGGTTGTTCATATATTGTCAAAGTTCTTTCGTCACACTTTCTGTGACCTCTTCAGTGACTGGGGATTCTTCTCTTTGTTTTGTGCCTCTCCTTTGTTCTGTCCTATTTGTTATGGCCATCTTGTTTTTGTGTGTGTTGTGTGTTTCGTTTGCGCATGTGTTATATCCGGGTGTCTGTGTGTGTTTATATTTGTTTATTTATTTGTTTATTTACATGTTACTGGTTAGTTGTGTGTTCTATGTGTGTGTGTTTTCATTTTGTCCTTAATTGTAAGTTGTGATGTTGCTATGCCATTCATGTTTTCTATTTAATTTTGGTTGGAGTTCATTTATGTTTATTGCTTCTGTGATTTGTCTAAACATTGCGTCTTTTCTGTGTGTATTTATATGACAATATATAAACAACCGTCCGATTGTGGAACCAACCAACCAACAGGAAATTTATAAATTCTTAAATTTATAATAAATTGGAGTGAAGCAACTGGTGCGTGTGTTTCTTATTGGCAACATGACCCTCCCAAAGTATAACAATATATATATATGAGAGAGTATTGAAGTTTGCTTGAAGCATTGTGGAACAATAAGTAAATAACTTTAAGTCGTTTGGAAGCCTCGACAATGCAAATGGGTAAATCTCCGGGTAACAAGGTCCGGTGGTGGAGAGAGAGATGTAAGTGGGTGTACGTTGAGATGCGTGGTGTGTATAAGATGTGTGAGATGTGTAGAATGAAGAGTATAAAGGATAGAATAAAAATAACAACACAAGAGAGAGTTACCTTGGGAGAGATTTAATAGTCCCTATATATTTCGGATTCACATCCATCAACTGGGTTTTTTCCGGGGTGGGGGAAAAGGTTGTCTGTCGGACAGGTCCGGAATGCGTCCTTCGCTGTTTGTTGTTTTGAATATCTGAGGTATTCGGCAGAGCGCGCGTGCGCGTGAAATGGGGTCGGTCGTACAGAGGTCAGCGGCCGAATAAGGGAGCGGGAAGGCGCTAGCTGTCAGTCCATTCTCTGCCTGTTTGTTAAATGTTACTGTGTGTGTGTGTGCGTGTGTTGTTGTCTCGCTTGAGTGTGTGTGTGTGTGTGTGCGTGTGTTATTGCCTTGTTCCTCTGTATTGACAGTGTAGTATGTTCGTATGGTGGAATGCTACTGTGTGTGTGTGCGTGTGTGTGTGTAGTTGTCTCGTTTGCGTGTGTGTGTGTGCGTGTGTTGTGTGTTGTTGCATCGCTTGTTAACTTAAACGAGCAATCTCATTTCGCTTCTCTCTGATCGGTTGTTTATTTGCGGTAGCATTCGTTTGATAAAAAGCGCTTCCTTGATACGTAACGTGCCGACGTTTCTTTCAGTCGCTAGAATTGTGACAATGGGCCTTCCGTCTTTGTTTCCGCATTTGTCTATGTGTTTCCGGAAAGACGATGCCCCGGTTTTAGTGTGTTCCTTGATCCGGATGTGCAAAGGTCGAATTGTGCTACCTATGTAGTATTGGTTGCACCTGTCACATTCTATCTTATACACGACGTATGTGCGTAGGCAACAGTTCGCATGGCGTATCGGGCAGTCTCTGAGGGAGCATGCGTCAGTAGATTTTTCGGGTTTCTTGGAGAGGCATCTTCGCAGGGAGGGGCCCGAGTGGGCCAGGTGGATGTCGAGGCCCTCCCTCCGTATAGCCTTGCGGATAGCGGTGGTGGTTTTCTCGCTCAGGTGTGGCATTTTAAGGAAGCACTTGCCTTGGGTGCTTCTCTATCTCTTGCGTCTGGTGTCTCCTATTCTCTCTCTCTCTCTCTCTCTCTCTCTATATATATATATATATATATATATATATATATATATATATATATATATATATTGTTATACTTTGGGAGGGTCATGTTGCCAATAAGAAACACACGCACCAGTTGCTTTTACTTCAATTTATTATAATAAATTTATAAATTTAGGAATTTATAAATTTCCGGTTGGTTGGTTGGTTCCACAACCAGATGGCTGTTTATATATTGTGAAAGTTCTTTCGTCACACATTCTGTGACCTCTTCAGTGACTGGGGATTCTTTTTTTTGTTTGTTGTGCCTCACCTTTGTTCTGTCCTACGCCATCTTGTTTTTGTGTGTGTGTTGTGTTCTTAGTTTGCGCATGCATGTGTTACATCCGGGTGTCTGTGTGTGTTTATATTCGTTTATTTATTTGTTTATTTACATGTTACTGGTTGGTTGTTTGTTCTATGTGCGTGTCTGTTTTCATTTTGTGCTTAATTCTAAGTTGTGATGTTGCTGTTCCACTCATGTTTTCTATTTAATTTTGGTTGTAATTCATTTATGTTTATTGCCTCTGTGATTTGTCTAAACATTGCGTCTTTTCTGTGTGTAGATTCTATTTTTATTTCTATGTTCTCTAATTTACCCTTATGTTATATTTTAGCATGTTGGTAGAGTACAGATGATTCTTTACTATATTGACGGTCTCACTAGTGTTCATTTATCCGTTCCCCTACACTACGAGCTGTCTCATCTATGTACACTATATTTTTAACTCTACATTGTCCTTCAGTACATCTTATGCTATATACTACATTTCTAGTTTTACAGTTAATATGGGGGCTTAATTTACAGATTATACATTTCTTATCTATACAGGGAGGTCTTTGAAAAGGGTATGTCTTGCTAATAAGTGTTTTTATGGAGGTACCTGGTCTTTCTACTATCTTAATATTGAGTTTATGTTTATCTAGGGCCCTTCTAAATTTGTAAGCTAATTCACCTCTAGGGTTGTATCGATGAACATTACACTCTGGTATTTATTGCTATCATACCATGAGTTTATTCTATTAGCCTTATTCCTAGTTCTTTCTATTCTATTCCAAAATTTGCTCCTATACAAGGGGCAGGTCCCATTTGTGTCATTATTTACCATTTTTTCCCATTTGGTTCTGGCTCCTCTAT
>OZ024740.1:29342644-29357644 GCA_964016885.1 Eledone cirrhosa
GTACATAATCTTATCACTATATCCTGCTCTAGCTAACGCTTCATTGTAGTACTGGGCTTTTTCGTCGAAAATCTTTCTATTAGACGAGATTCTAGAGATACGTTTTTGAACAGAGTTTACTATAGTGTTTTTGACAGATCTGGGGTGGTTAGAGGTAAAGCTGACATAGTTTAAGTTTTCATTCAACTTGTGAAATGGATAGTGAAGACATGTGTTGAGATTTAATGTTATATCTAGGAAATTGACTATTCTATGGTTGTTCTCAATTTCTATTTTTAGATTAAAGTAATTAAAAAATTGTGTAATTTGTTTTCTTTTTCTATTTAGTTCAGAGTTATTATTATCAATAAGTAAAAGCATGTCATCTCTATATAAACCTCCGGTAGTACCAGGTATTTTCCTATGTAGCGAATTGATTAAAAATAAGCCCACAAGGTCAGTTACCTGAGCTGAGTCGGATGATCCCATAGTAATGTCAAAATTAAACTATGTCAGCTTTAACTCTAACCACCCCAGATCTGTCAAAAACACTATAGTAAACTCTGTTCAAAAACGTATCTCTAGAATCTCGTCTAATAGAAAGATTTTCGACGAAAAAGCCCAGTACTACAATGAAGCGTTAGCTAGAGCAGGATATAGTGATAAGATTATGTACATAGATAATGATAGACAAACTAAACAAAATAACAACTATTTTAATTACGGCCACAACCTTAACAACTATAATAGAAAGCATTACAATAATTCCAAAAGCCAAAAAAGAAATAGAACTAGGAACATAATATGGTTTGCACCCCCCTTTCTCACTAAACATTAAAACCCACATCGCTAAACTATTTTTTAAAGCTCTTGATAATCGCTTCCCTAGAACACATAGGTATCACTCAATTTTCAATAGACATACTATAAAATTAACCTACTCATCCACCAAAAATTTAGCACAAAATATTAATAGAATAAATAATAGGAACTTAAAACCTAGCGATAATAGCATAAATAATATACAAGTTAACAAATGTAACTGTAGAGATAGATCTAAATGTCCGTTAAATAACAACTGCTTAGTTAAAAATATAATATACAACTGTAATGTTAAAACGGACTCTAATTCTTTTAACTACGTCGGTTCCACATCGACGGAATTTAAACTTCGCTATAATAACCACAAGAATTCTTTCACAGATCCAAGCAAAAAATCTTCAACAGCACTATCAGGCGTACTCTGGCAACTTAGGCAAGATAACGTTAGATATTCGACGGCTTGGAATATAGTCTCAAAAGGGATTCCTTTTAATTCATCCTCTGAGACATGTGACCTCTGCGCGGAGGAGATATTCTTTATACTAAAATCTAAAAATTCCCTTAATCTACGGACAAATTTATTCAGTTGCTGCAAACATAGATTGAACTCAACTTTTAAATATAAATTTAAATTTAAAATGTAGTATATTTAGTTTGATTTGTAATTATTTGGGAAACTAGCCGATAAATCTTTCGATTTCTTCTTTTTATTTTAATTTTTATTTTAAACATTCTTCATGAAAAATTAAACTACCCTAAAAGTTGATGCTCCAAATATATCGAATAAACGTTACACTAGATAAACTTCTATATTAAATATAAGAACATATGTAGACCAAATGGGCATCCTAAACTTTTGAAATGATTTCTGCTAGACGCGATTTGGTAAATAATATTTAGCTTTATCTGTTTTCGACTCTGATGCTTATAATGAACTTGGCAATATATTGTCAATTAATTTTGAAGGGTTGATCTTTGTGGTCGATTTGCGTGGCATATTATGTTTTTATTTTTATTATTTTAATATTTTTTAATATTTTTAATATTTTCATTTTTAATATGTAATATTTTTTAGTTTTCTATTTTATTTATTTGTTTATTATTTATTATTATTATTATTATTATTTTTTGTTTTTGTTTCTGATATTTTTATTAATATATTGAAATCTGTTCTCTATTTCTGCTTGATAGATAATCATGTAGAGTAAAGACAAGAATAGTATTGTTAAAATTAATATAGACTCTATATATATGTGTGTATATATACACATATATGTATACTTAAATTTTTATAGCGCAATGAGAATGTTCTCCGTGTGAAATAGGGGTTTGCAGAGTTGATCACGTAAATTCACATCGATGTTTGTAGTTATCATATAAACATATGAATTTTTAAAACTAGACATAAGATCATTACTTTTCACACATTATAGATACGTGTATCATTCAGGAATACTGATATCTACATTATAGTGCCTGGTTTTTATACGAACTAATATTTCTACATTAAAACATAGGGTTTTTAAATTCTGCCTCGCCTATGTCTGGTTACTTTTCATTTTTTTCTCTCTATATAACGGCTGGTTTCTTTCCTAACCACATATATCTCCCTTACATTAATACTAGAGCTAAATAAATAAATAAATAAATAAATGTATCATTGATACGTCGTTCAACTACCTACTTTTCTCTATATATATCTATCTCTATCTATTTCCTCTCTCTATATATCTCTCTCTGTTTCTTTACATGAAATTCTTCTCTTTATCTATCTTTCCATCTCTCTATTTTGTTGCATGCATTTCTTCTTTTTCTTCTTTTTCTTCGTTTTCTTTCTTTCCTTCTTTCTTTCTTTCTTTCTGTTTACAATTTTTCACTGCCAAATCAACTTTTTCAAATACAAGTCGATGTTGAACGGTATGTCAAATCTATTTATCTATAAAACTGTCTATATTGTATTTTGTCTGAAGAAGGCATAACATATTGTTAATATGATATCCCTGAAATATATATAATGAAATAAATATGGTTTTATAAATATAGTTTCCATTTATTTAATATCGTATATATATATATATATATATATATATATATATAAACGTTTTAATTTGTAAAGCCAAACAATGCAGGTATGGGCATAGAATAAAAAATGCGAAAAGATATTGTTGACAATTAGTCTTTTACCTTATATTTATTTAAATCTCCTTAATCTTCGAGATAATATCTCTTCTTCGGAGGAAAGTAAAGCGGTTAAACCAGTGTTCTAGATAGCTTGCCAAGTCATGCTGACAGGAAAAATAAAGAATATATTTATATATATAAATATATGCATATATATATATATATAATATATATATATATATATATATATATATATATGCATATATATATATATGTGTTGTGTGTGTGTGTGCATGTATATATATATGCATATACATATATGTGTGTGGTGTGTGTGCGTTCGCGCGCGCGCGTGTCGTCTGTGTATGTATTATGTATATATACATGTATATATTTATATGTATATATATATATATATATATATATATATATATATATATATATGTATATATATATATATATATATATATATATATATATATATACCTATATATATATATGTATATATGTATATATATATATATATATATATATATATAGTATTAAGGATACTATTTATGTTTATGTATGTACTAAAAATTTTTATAGTTATATATATTATAAACCCTAAACAGTGAAAGACAGTAATTTATTACTACCTTATTACCAGTAAGATAAATAGCTCAATGTAATAACATCAGTTGTTCTACGGAGCAGTTATATAGGATTCAAAGGAATCAAAGCTATGTTCAAAGCATTTATTAGCTTACAATTGTTTCATCCAAACCGAGGATCGATGTCTTCGGAGCGTTTTTCAATGTTTGTATACATACATGACCTCCTTTCCAACGCAAGAGACATACAGATACATATGTATATATTGATGTACAGTGGGGTGACATATATTATATTATTTCTGAATGGCAATTTAAATTCAAAAATTAAAATCACATTAAAACAGAATCAAAGCAAAATTAAAATTAAAATAAAATAAAAATACAACATCAATGCAAATTTAAAATATAATCGGCAGTTAACGTAGATGATGTAAGAGGATAGTTTGTTAGTCAGTTGTAGTAGTTATTCTATGCATTAGTTATACGTGGGGCATGCACGTGTGTCTTATTTATATATGATTATTGTGCAGCAGGGTGTTATATGTAATACAAGCACTTTAAGCGGGTAATCAAGAGTATTATGGAGGTTGTAGTGGTAAGGTATTTGTTGTATATGATAAAGAAGCTTGTGTGCAGAAAAATAGTATAAATGAGAAGCAAAAAAATGTTATGGTTTTTGTATACACCACCATTTTCACATTCAGGAAACGTTATAGTTTATATGTCCTTCACATAATTAACGATGATTCCGTATTGGATGTTTGATGTATTAAGTTAAATTATTATAGCTTGTTGCGGCCCACTGTTCTTTAATCCAATTTTATAGAGCAGGTTGTTTCTGTTGCGAGAATTTACATCGTTTTATTATCCGGAAGTATGTGTGCGATTAAAGGAGTTAATGTGTTAGGGGAGGTAACTAGCTGATTTCTATAACTAAATTTATTATTCCAACATACATTAAAAGGTGTCTCAATTGAGTGCCTTATATATACGGTTATATACAGTTTCCAAATTTAAGTATCCTATCTTTAATCACAGTCTACTCTATCATGAAGTACTAAAGGTATCTATATTAGGATGATTACTCCCTATCATAGAGTGCTACAACTGAATATTCCACACGAAGAGTCAGATTAGAGACCCATACTATTATCTTCTCAAACCATAACCTCCTTAATAAAAAATCGGAAGTGTTCGCGTCATGCCAGCACCGCTTCCGACACTCCTTCCAAAACTTTAAACCTAATATATAGCAATGTCAGGCTTGAACCCATCACCACTTCTAGCAATACACCTCAAGAGCACACCTTACACCCTAACTCCACACTCAATGATCCACCCTATCTTAACACAATTCGTTCAATCTATCGAAAACCTTTTACCCTAGAAATATCCCCATCTACACCTACTTTTAGTATAATTACTTTCAATTACTTAGACTGTATTATATCACTATATAATTATATGTGAACTTTAAACACCGAATTCAGCAATGAATTATTTGTGCAAATGTTGTATGTATGGAGTACTATCATTAGATAAATAGAGGATTAATTTATTAACATAAGAGAACTGTATAACCTATATGTTGAGTACAATGAGTTATGTACAAGTGGTATGTGAGTTATATATGCATATATAACTTGATAGATAGATTAACGACATTGTAAGTGAGAAATGTTTTTGTTGGTCTACCCTAGAGATATTTAAATTTGCCATGCAATCAGCCATACGCTGACCCAGAGCTTACCAGGGGTTATATAGACGTGGTTCTAATAGGGCCCCTGACAGGTTCTGTGAGTAGACTACATTTACAAAGAACTTTGATATGTAGATCTGACATTTCGTGTGGAATATTCAGTTGTAGCACTCTATGATAGGGAGTAATCATCCTAATATAGATACCTTTAGTACTTCATGATAGAGTAGACTGTGATTAAAGATAGGATACTTAAATTTGGAAACTGTATATAACCGTATATATAAGGCACTCAATTGAGACACCTTTTAATGTATGTTGGAATAATAAATTTAGTTATAGAAATCAGCTAGTTACCTCCCCTAACACTCCTTTAATCGCACACATACTTCCGGATAATAAAACGATGTAAATTCTCGCAACAGAAACAACCTGCTCTATAAAATTGGATTAAAGAACAGTGGGCCGCAACAAGCTATAATAATTTAACTTAATACATCAAACATCCAATACGGAATCATCGTTAATTATGTGAAGGACATATAAACTATATATTACGTTTCCTGAATGTGAAAATGGTGGTGTATACAAAAACCATAACATTTTTTTGCTTCTCATTTATACTATTTTTCTGCACACAAGCTTCTTTATCATATACAACAAATACCTTACCACTACAACCTCCATAATACTCTTGATTACCCGCTTAAAGTGCTTGTATTACATATAACACCCTGCTGCACAATAATCATATATAAATAAGACACACGTGCATGCCCCACGTATAACTAATGCATAGAATAACTACTACAACTGACTAACAAACTATCTTCTTACATCATCTACGTTAACTGCCGATTATATTTTAAATTTGCATTGATGTTGTATTTTTATTTTATTTTTATTTTAATTTTGCTTTGATTCTGTTTTAATGTGATTTTAATTTTTGAATTTAAATTGCCATTCAGAAATAATATAATATATGTCACCCCACTGTACATCAATATATACATATGTATCTGTATGTCTCTTGCGTTGGAAAGGAGGTCATGTATGTATACAAATATTGAAAAACGCTCCGAAGACATCGATCCTCGGTTTGGATGAAACAATTGTAAGCTAATAAATGCTTTGAACATAGCTTTGTTCCTGTGAATCCTATATATATATATATATATATATATATATATATATATGTAGATAAATCTACCAAGAGTTTACGGTAGTGTCCAATCCGTATGAAGAACTCAATGTAATCCGGATATCATGGAAAGAAGAGATGCAATGAAAAATCACTTTCGGTGAAAGATAAACGGAATACAGAGTCAAGATAAAATATTTAAAAAATAATGAATAAAACAATGAAACAGTTCCTTATATTAAACAAAAAAAGTTCATTATTTAACGATCGTTTCTAGGATATATATGTGTTAGAATTGGCATGCATATTCAACAGATCTATGTACAAAATTATACAAAATTATACAAACTATCAAAATTAAATATACATACCAACACATATATATGCCGTCTTCAGAAATAAATTATTTCTGAAGACGGCATATATATGTGTTGGTATGTATATTTAATTTTGATAGTTTGTATAATTTTGTATAATTTTGTACATAGATCTGTTGAATATGCATGCCAATTCTAACACATATATATCCTAGAAACGATCGTTAAATAATGAACTTTTTTTGTTTAATATAAGGAACTGTTTCATTGTTTTATTCATTATTTTTTTAATATTTTATATATATATATATATATATATATATATATATATATATATATATATATATATATATATATATATATATATATATATATAGTATGTATCAATGTATACGGGGATGTTTATTCACATACATAACCGAGACAAAACAGTCGTATGAACGATTAAGAACGAGGATGTCTGCTAGGAATTCTAACTCACATCATACATAAGTTTTAATAGGATAAAATCAATGATCATAAAATAACAATTAATTTTCCATCATCAAATATATTCCAGCGATGTGTTTGCTTTATGAGCTTGCTATTGTCTATTTAATTATTGCTACTTCGGGAGATATCCGGAACGTTACAATATTGCTGGACACCATCTGTATATACACACACACACACACACACACACACATATATATATATATATATATATATATATATATATATATATATATATATATATATATATATATATATATGTGTGTGTGTGTGTGTGTGTAGAATATATTATAATATACAATGATATAAAGTATAAGTATATATATATATATATATATTAGGATTTTACTGTTAAATATATTGGTCGATCACAAATTACCTATTGATCGAACATATCGTATCGGTCAATACCGATTATCGGCCGCCGATATCTAAAATATAACTGTGTATTGCGATATTAAAATGCGTAATATAATTAATTACAAGTAATACATTATAATATTTCATGATTAGTTACTAATATAAATCTACTATTTGTGAGTACATGATGACAAAATTATGTTGATTTTACTGTAGGAAGTAACATTTACGAGCCAACAAGAAATCGGTTCTCCTCTGAAATTATAGTAGGTTTTAAATTTGAAGTTTCTATCTTATATTTTTTGAGTTCTTA
Organism: Eledone cirrhosa; assembly: GCA_964016885.1. NCBI lineage: Eukaryota > Metazoa > Mollusca > Cephalopoda > Octopoda > Eledonidae > Eledone > Eledone cirrhosa. The sequence goes on from OZ024740.1 coordinate 29,350,485, forward strand.
AATTTGAAAATTATTATTATTTTTTTTTTTTTTCGTGAGTTAAGATAAGAGCAATCATTATTACTGGAAAATGTTTGAATAAATTCAAATAAATATGACATTGGAAAATTAATTTTTTATTAAATTAATACCTTTTAAAAGATTAACCAATCATTTATGCTCATGGGTCTTTCTTCTCTATTGTCAACTTTAACCTACAAGAAGTAACGTGACCTTTTCTAATATACACACGCTGCATTTTAAATTGTGGTCTAACTGATCCCAGAACCACAGACTATTAATATCTATCTATCTAACAATGTATAACAGTTACGCAGAGAAACTGTTCGAAAAACAGTAATTTTTAGGACGGTCTCAAATGTGTCGAAAAAACCAGTTCAGTTATCCCAAAACGATATTGAACTGGTTCTGAAGAATTCCATGAAGGATATTGCCTTCATCCAAAAAGGGAAACTTTTTGGAAGCATTTCGGTGTTGTTGAAAGACCAATTGACAGCACAAAAAATATTCTGTATCGCCGATTGTATGCCCCCTTTACACCTTTTTCCCCACATATATGGGAAAAAGAAAACAAAAAAGAAAAATTTCGAACATTGCACCAAATGTAAACGTCTGGTGGATTCTAACTGGCTTCATCGATTTCGACGAAGACACCATCATTTCGGTGGGAAAGTCCTCCAGAGGCACATTCAATGGTACAAGCATGGAAGTTCTGGTCAAAATGAGGCCAGAACGGATAGCTAAAATACCCCAAATTGTGCCTCTGGATGGAATTTCACACATAAACATTTCTGTTGAGGGTAGGCGGCCTTCATGTTACCACTGTTTAAGCAGTGGTCACCTGAAGGCTTACTGTCCTCAGTTAAATAAAAAAAAGAGGCAATACAGCCAACACCCAAATCAATAACACAACCACCACCACCACCACCACAACAACAACAACAACAACAACACGCAAACACAACCAAAACAAGAATAAAAAACCAACCTGCAAACACAGTCCCACCCAACCCCACTCCACCTAAAACCACTGCAAAAACACCCACAAACACAACAGCTCCCCAAAACATACCCCTTCCAAATAACACAGGCACTACAACGGACGAGGCCCCCACATCATCACCAAGTGATGATGAGGGAGAGCCTCTCCGTTCGAAAAAAAAGAGAAAAAGACACCACAAGAACAAAAAAACAACAAACATCACTACAAACATACCACCACCAACACAAACAACACAAACATTACAAACAAAAACCCCCCGTCCGAAAGCAAAACCACGACATCACTCCAAACACAAACACCTACAACAAAACGAAAGCTCCCACAAGAACAACAGACAAAAACCACCACAACACAAGAACATTACACATACATAAACAGTAAAAACAAAACTTTAATGGAGGTCATCTCCAACGACCTTTCGGTGAAAACCGAATGGAAAACTTTTTCGAACTGTGTAGACAAACTTAACTTAAAGATGATTAGGGTCCTTACGGACACCTATACGTCTTTAAAGGAAAACTTTCCTAAGGACGTGGGTAATCCTTGTGTTAAACCCATTAACCGCGTCCTATTAAAAAGTTTCCCCACCCTCACCCCACGAACCCCCACCCCAGACACCCCCACCCCACCAAACATCTCCATCCCCACCCCGCCGGAAACCACCACCCACCCAGACAACTCCTCTAACACCCCATGGAAACCGTGCGGTCTGATCCCCGGGAGACGAAGAGGTGAGTGTTTCCTTCTCCTCTTTTAACTTTTCAGAACCAACATGGCCAATATAAGAGTTGGGTGTGTGAATGTACGCGGCCTGGGGATGCCCTGGAAACAGGGCAAACTCTTAAACGACCTCAGGTCGCACAGTATGGATGTAGTAGCCATTTGCGAGTCCAGAATCCACAGCAAGCGATAGCTGGCCCCCATCTTCGATGACTTTGAGATCTACGCATCTCTCTGTCAGCCGGGGGGTGGGGGAGGAGTTGCCATTTTGCTGCGGAAACACTTGGGCCTCGTAACACAGACGGTACATCTGGACCCGGAGGGTCGACTGGTGGTCCTAGACGTTGACGATAGTGAAGGTGGAGTTAGAGCCTTTGGCCAAGATGGAGTTACAGACTGTTGGCAAAGAGGCTGGCGCTTCTCGTCCAGAACCTGGTGGGAGAAGTGCAGACATGCGCAATCCCGACCAGGTCCATACACGACAACCTCCACCTCATGCTATACATCATAGAGAGGGTAGGGTGTAAACCCGGCTTCGGGGGGGGGGGGGGGGCCTGATAAACTTGGATCAGTATAAGGCTTTTGATAGGGTTGACCATCGTTACCTGGATGCAGTTCTCGAGGCGGCAGGCTTCGGACCCGTGTTCAGGGGCTGGATTGCTGCAATGCATAACAGCAACATCTGCTCAAGGGTTAAGGTGAACGGCTACCTCTCGGGGCCGTTCCATATCACGCGATCCATTAGACAGGGATACCCTCTCTCCTCCCGTCTGTACGTATTGACTCTTGAGCCACTACTGCGGAAGTTGGAGCTGTTGCAGGGCATCCCTATGGAAGCGGGACTGCGGAAAGCGGCGTCGGCCTACGCCGACGACGATACAGTAATGGTGTCGAGCGCCTCGCAAATCGAGGAAGTCGGCACCTTACTGAAGGAATACGAAAGGTTCACAGGAGCGAAGCTAAACTGGGACAAGTCCATCGGTTTGCAACTCGGATCGTGGCGAGGCAAACCGATGCCTTCCGATGGCGTCGTCGGACGCTGGACGGAAGGACCGGTGAAGCTGCTCGGGGTCTGGTTTGGTCCGGACCTCCAGGTGGAGAAGAACTGGAACGAGGTGACGTCCAAGGTGTTTACACTCACCCAGAAGTGGGCCAAGTGCAAACTATCCTTGAAATGTCGAGCGGAAGTGGCGAACACTTTTATAGTGTCTGTCATCTACTACCGCTTGACCGTCGTGCCTTGTCCCCGTCAAAACGCTCACCAAAATGGAGCGCGCGCTTTTCCAATTCTTTTGGAAGAAGCGGGCTCCTTTGGTGAGAAGATCCATCTGCTGCCATCACCCTTCCAACGGAGGGCTGGGAATGCCGTGGCTAACGAATCGCAAACACGCGCTCAGGCTGCGGCATCTCCACGTATTCCTCACCGGACAACCGGTGTGGGCCCCGTTCGTGAGGCGAGCCTTCTCACGACTCATCTTGCTGACCGAACTGCAGTCCTGGGTCAAGCAAAGACCGAGGAAAATGGGCGACTGGCACATCGAATGTGCTCAGGCGTCCACAGCCCTCTGGCAGACGGATCCGGCGATCAGTGGAGACTCCACTTCGTCATTCTATACAGGGTTGGTCCACAGCAAGTGCGACGACGCGCTCGGAGAAATTCAAGACATAGAGGAAGACGAACTGGCCAGTCTGTTCGGTAGGACCTTCTGCCCGGGACCAAAAGTCCCTGGCCTGGCAGTGCTACCGAGGAGCTCTACCAGTTCGAGACAATCTCTACAGACATGGGCGCCCTGGCAGGGACCCTTCGAAAAGGATTTGTCCGAGATGCGTGCGAGACGAAGAAACCGTCGCGCACGCATTCGTACACTGCCAGGGCGTTTCCGACCTGTGGGGCTATGTAGAACGACTATTGTCGCGGGTGGGACCAATCCGGTTGACCACCGAGTCCATTGTCATGATCAAACCGCCACCCTCCTTCAAAAAGGAAGGAGAGGCGGTTTTCCTATGTGTTATGGCTATGGTGAAAGAGGTTTTATGGTGGACGAGGTTAAACGGGCTGAGGTCAGACACCTTTCTCTCCGGCGAACAACTGATTATTTTTTTCAAATACCACTTTGGAAGAAGAATCAGGATGGAGAGAGAGGTGCTGTACCCTAGCAAGTTTTATGAAAGGTGGGTGAAAGTGGCGAGAATGGCCCGAGTGCATGGGCCTTCTCTCTATATCAGCCTCTAGGGTGAGGAAAAAGAGGAACAGAGGAAAGGGGTACTTACTCTTCGTACTCCTGGAGATGAAGGTTGCACATTTTTTCGGGGGTATGTGTTACCCACATGTAATGTCTCCCCCTATTGGGGAAATTCGATTAATTTTTAAATTGCATTTGTGATATTATTTTACGTTTTTATTGTATGTAAACTTCCCACTTTGTATTTGTCCCCTTCTTTTGTGCCCCTGTGGCTAATAAAGAAACATCTCTCTCTCTCTCTCTCTCTCTCTCTCTCTCTCTCTCTCTCTCTCTCTCTCTCTCTCCCCCTCTCTCTCTCTCCTCTCTCTCCCTCTCTCTCTCTCTCTCTCTCTCTCTCTCTCTTTATATATATATATATATATATACATTTTGAGTATATGTTGGTTGTTTACAGAACAACATAATACCTACAAACCCTAGCAGCAATAGTAATAATACTAATGAAATCAATAACAATAGGAACGACAACCATCATTACCCTAATGCTATCCATAGCGCACCAGACTTCTACACAACATAATAACCGACAAGATAACATCCAAAATAAATGTAACTGTAGATCAAATAGAACTTGCGCATTAGGTAATAATTGCTTAATCAAAGACATCATTTACTCCTGCACGGTCAACACAAACAACTCTTCTAAAACGTATATTGGCTCTACTTCGAACTGCTTCAAGACGAGATACAACTCGCACCTCTACTCTTTCAAAAAACACAATCTCGGCAGCTCCACTTCATTATCTAGCTACATACACTCTCTGAAAACTAGGAATAGACCATATACACTTCAATGGGAAGTGGTAGGTAGGGTTACATCGTATAAACCACTGAATATATTTTGTAACCTCTGTCTTCTAGAGACCCGTACTATAATCTTTTCGAAACTAAACCTCCTAAATAAAAAGTCAGAGATATTTTCCTCGTGCCAGCACCACTTCCGACACTCATTCGATAGCTTTAAACCTAGCCGCTAGTATATAACAATGTCAGATTTGAATTCCTCGCCACCATTAACACCTCACCTCTAAGACTTTTCTCCCCCCACAGCATCACACTCTTTGATCTGCTCTTTCCTCTATACAAATCCTATTTATCTCAAACATTATACTCTACAATAACTATTAGAAATAAACATATAGTCACCACCTTTTAATATAAATACTTTAGATTACTTATAATATATACAGTAATTGATATATAATATGTATAAACATTAAATGTAATATGTTACAATGAATTATATATACATTTATAATTAAATGTATAAATTAATAACATTGTATATAAAGGATTAAATTATTAACATAAGGGGTTTATCTAATTTAAAATGTAAACAGCTATACATTATTCCATATCTTGCCTAATATTGGGTAGATAACAATCTAATGAAACCTTTAATATATTATGAGAGAGTAGACTGTATTCAATTGTGACACTATATAATGTCTATTAGAACAAAGATTTTAAATAGTTTAATGAGCTAGTCACCTCCCCTTACGCATTAGCTCCCCTTAATTTTTTATCTCATATCTCATATCCACTTCCGGATATTAAACTGTTAGAAAATCTCGTTGTAGAACAACTCTAATCCATGAATATGAATGCAATAAGACCAAGTTACAATCCATTACTATAACTAACTAAAAACATTCAATACAAACATTAACTAAAATATAACTTTCATATTCTACACACATACAAATTTGAACTCTACAGAAACTATCATCGCATTACATCCTCCATAATACACTAACACATTCGCTTAAAGTTCTTGTATTTTATGTAATACCTTGCCATACAGTATTCATATATGCCTAATACCTTTGCTTGTTTCCTTCTCATATATATGACTAACGCATGTGCAATCTTTACACGCTTGAATATGTACTTCTTTCTCAATGCCTCTTTAATTATTAGACTATTCTCTTGTATTATCTGTCGCATGTATTCCACTATGTGCTTTTAATTTAATTTGAATTTGAATTTGAATTATTGTACAATTCTCGTATAGTATAATATATGTCGCATCCATTACACCGTGTAAATACTAAACTGCTGTTCACAACATCAATATATATGTATCTATATGATTGTTCAGTTGAATAGGGGGTTAATTATATGTACAAACATTGATAATGCTCTGATGACTCCAAACTAAAGTTTGGAAGAAACAATTGTCAGCTATTAAATGATTTGAACATAACTTTGATAATTGTGTAATTTATATATATATATATATATATATTCGTCAATAAGTTAAGACCTCAGGCTAAAATAGATGGGAAGAAGAGAGCCAGCTTGACCAGGAGGTATGGGCCTACAGTTTTAGATCTGCTGCAAGATTGGGGGTCATCACATCTGGCCTGAGCAGAGACGCAGCTTCATGTGGGGCTCCATGTTAACAGCTTTACCTGGGTCTATATTATATATTTAGCTTGGGGCTATTATCATAATTTTTAAGGGCGGGTTGCATAAAGCTCAGTCGTAAATAAAAGGAGATATTAGGCCCCTAAGCTTGCTAATAAATCATTTTTTACAGTCGCTACGTGTGGAGGAGCATGGATTTGGGGTTAGGATATTCGGCTCACGATCGTAAGGTTGTGAGTTCAATTCCCAGCGGTACGTTTTGTCTTTGAAAAAGACACTTTATTTTATGTTGCTTCAGTCCACTCTGCTGGCAAAAATGAGTTGTACCTGTAATTGGAAGGGCCAGCCTTGTCACATTCTGTGTCATGCTGAATCTCCCTGAGAACTATGTTAAGGGTACGCTTGTTTGTGGAATGCTCAGCCACTTTCACGTTAATTTCACGAGCGAACTGTTCCGCTGATAGTATCAACAGGAAAACTCGTCGTCGTAACCGACGGAGTTGCTCTTCTACTACAATTGCTACGTGATAAAAGGTTTATGTGGAATGTTGCACATCCATGAATACACTACAGTATTAACATAATAGAGTTTCTACTTTTGGCACAGAGCCAGCGATTACACCAGTGCATCACTGGTACTTTACTTTATAGACCTCGTAAGGATGAAAGGTAGATGTTGAAGATGATGATGATGGTAATGACGATGACGATGATGATGATGATGATGATGGTGATGATGATGAAGATGATGATGGTAATGACGATGATGATGATGATGATGATGTTGAAGATGATGATGGTAATGACGATGATGATGATGATGA
>OZ024740.1:29360144-29365144 GCA_964016885.1 Eledone cirrhosa
TATATATATATATATATACATATATATATATATATATATATATATATATATATATATATATCCACACAACATAGAAGGCATAGTAACACGTGCATAATCACATTCAAGTATATATATATATATATATTTGCAAATTTTTGCAATAACTACACATGCTGAATTCACTGGCCAAAATAGGGGTTTTCTCCCCTTAGAATCTCACATGTGCTTTCATAACCTGCGAGATTCTGGCGCAAGAAGAACAAAAATCTGTTGAGAAAGCGATGCCTTGTTCGATCATTATATCAAAAGCTTTATTTTTATAAGCAGACAGTATTATTGATTTAGATGTTGCAGAAACCCAATTTCGGAGTATTCCATCTTCCCCGAGGGCCCGGGTAAATATTTCAATCATATCTCATTTTGTTTGACCCGTTTAGCTTCTTCACTTTTTTGGCTATGGTGGTTAATGGCTTCTTAACCATCGTCTCAGCGTGTATGACCATTTTAACTTATGTTTATAGCTCTGGAATCTTCTTCATATCCATGGAGCGCTTGTCTGCACAATATGGAAGTTGCGTTTCGCTATGATCTAGTGTTCCACTGTTCGCAACCGAGACATCCTTTTGTTCTTCTCTGCCATTTTACATATGTACTAACGTTTCTGTTCTGTATATGTACATGTTCTTCTGCTTGTCTCACTATATAGACACATATGGTGGAGGAAAACTATATACTATATATATATATATGAATAAAATTAGTCCTTCATCAGTGATCTTCCAGCCTTCATTGGTATTTCATCAGTTTAACCTCTGGTTGGTGCGAGCAACGGCTAAAGAAAGTCGTTGGGACACGTAAATAGGGGGAACGAGCGAGACAGTAAACAAACACAGATGGTAATGCATATATATATATATATATATATTAAAACGTGGTTCTGTCTTTGCGTGTAATTGTTTTTCACCGCTCCTATTAATAACGTATTATATTCGTTTTTTCCCGTTCTTTGCCAGGGAACGTTTCCACGAACCAAAGTATCGTCTTCCTGTCTTCCTCCGGTTGCAACGTTTTTTGAAATATCCACTTCTGCGTTTACAGATTGACTTTGTTAGTTTCAGAAGATCCGGTTAAGGGTGAAAGCAACGATTCTTTGCTTAAACTTTAATCTGTTATTTTAATAAATATTTGCTCTACGGTTCTTATATATTTGATATATATTTATCCTTATCGAGCCCTCTTTGGATTTTAGTCTTCAAATTTATTATTATTACTATATATATATATATATATTGTTATACTTTGGGAGGGTCATGTTGCCAATAAGAAACACACGCACCAGTTGCTTTCACTTCAATTTATTATAATAAATTTATAAATTTAGGAATTGACAAATTTCTGGTTGGTTGGTTGGTTGGTTCCACAACCAGATAGTTGTTTATATATTATCAAAGTTCTTTCGTCACACATTCTGTGACCTCTTCAGTGACTGTGATTCTTTTCTTTGTTTTTGTGCCTCTCCTTTGTTCTGTCCTACGCCATTTTGTTTCTGTGTGTGTGTTGTGTGCTCAGTCTGCGCATGCGCCACATCCGGGTGTCTGTGTGTGTTTATATTTGTTTATTTATTTGTTTATTTACATGTTACCGGTTGGTTGTTTGTTCTATGTGTGTATAGGAGCAAATTTTGGAATAGAATAGAAAGAACTAGGAATAAGACTAATAGAATAAACTCATGGTATGATAGCAATAAATACCAGAGTGTAATGTTCATCGATACAACCCCTAGAGGTGAATTAGCTTACAAATTTAGAAGGGCCCTAGATAAACATAAACTCAATATTAAGATAGTAGAAAGACCAGGTACCTCCGTAAAAACACTTATTAGCAAGACATACCCTTTCCAAAGACCCCCTGTATAGATAAGAAATGTATAACCTGTAAAATAAGCCCCCATATTAACTGTAAAACTAGAAATGTAGTATATAGCATAAGATGTACTGAAGGACAATGTAGAGTTAAAAATATAGTGTACATAGGTGAGACAGCTCGTAGTGTAGGGCAAAGGATAAATGAACACTGGCGAGACCTTCAAGATAGTAAAGAATCATCTGTACTCTACCAACATGCTAAAATAGAACATAAGGGTAGATTAGAGAACATAGAAATAAAAATAGAATCTACACACAGAAAAGACGCAATGTTTAGACAAATCACAGGGGCAATAAACATAAAAGAATTACAACCAAAATTAAATAGAAAATATGAGTGGAACAGCAACATCACAACTTAAAATTAAGGACAAAATGAAAACACACACACACATAGAACAAACAACCAACCGGTAACATGTAAATAAACAAATAAATAAACAAATATAAATACACACAGACACCCGGATGTGGCGCATGCGCAGAGTGAGCACACAACACACACACAGAAACAAAATGGCGTAGGACAGAACAAAGGAGAGGCACAAAAACAAAGAAAAGAATCCCCAGTCACTGAAGAGGTGACAGAATGTGTGACGAAAGAACTTTGACAATATATAAACAACTATCTGGTTGTGGAACCAACCAACCAACCAACCAGAAATTTATAAATTCCTAAATTTATAAATTTATTATAATAAATTGAAGTGAAAGCAACTGGTGCGTGTGTTTCTTATTGGCAACATGACCCTCCCAAAGTATAACAATATCGGTTTCAACACACGATTTCAGATAAAGAATCTTGCTAAACAAATTCAGAAACGAAATATATATATATATATATATATATATATATATATATGCAAGACACACCACAACAGAAAAACAAACTCTCCATCTCAATTTTACTTTTGATAATCTTAGGAACTGCGAAGCCGGTAAAGAAAATAATTACTCTTAAAAGACTCCAGTAGCATTTTCAATTTCCTTTCCTGAAATATATATAAATATATATATATATATATATATAATATTAATTCAAAATATTAACAAAATAGATATTCTTGTGATCAAGTATATTTTATTATACATATTTCAGAGGTACTGAGTTAACTTCAACAGTACGTCCTCATCAGATAAAATAAGATGATGCATGACATACCCTGACATAGTAGATGGTTAAGATTCAGTCATGGTAGTGAACAACCATGACTGAATCTTAACCATCTACTATGTCAGGGTATGTCATGTTTATGTCATGCATCATCTTATTTTATCTGATGAGGACCTACTGTTGAAGTTAACTCAGTACCTCTGAAATATGTATAATAAAATATACTTGATCACAAGAATATCTATTTTGTTAATATTTTGAATTAATATTAATAACTCCAGAAAACCTAACTGTTGAGTGCTTCCAATCTATTGTAAAACTCATTCTTTGATTTATTCATTGAACCTTGTTTAACCTTTAAATATTTATATATATATATATATATATATATATATATATATATATATATATATATATACGAATGAGTTTCTGAACATTTCTGATAGGAGCCGCAATTATATAAGGCGCTCTAAGCACTATAAGAGAATTTACATATTTATTACATATAGGAATGACTTCTACATGACTAGAACTGTTTCGCTCGTATAAACTCATCAGGAATGTTAATTAAAAACACAAGGCGTGTGTTTGTGTGTGAATATGTATGCGTTTGAGACACAGACAGTGGGTATGTATATATGAGTTTGTGGATTATATTTGCGTCTGTTAAATATCTCTGTTTGTGACTGTATGTGTCTTCAGTTAGTGTGTGGACAGGCGTATGTCTACATGTGTGTATATGTATATGAGTAGGAGAGAATGGGGTAAAGATACGTGTGTGTGTGTGTGTGTGTGTGTGTGTGTGTGTGTGTGTGTGTGTGTGTGTGTGTGTGTAAATACATACGTTCGCATTTATAAACACGAAAAAGTCTGTGCAATACAAGAATATAGAATTTTGTATATTTATTATATTACCGAGATGTCTCTCTGTTGCAGCAGTGAATTTTATTGTACCCCACCCCCACTCTCTCTGTCTCTCTCTCTCTCTCTCTCTCTCTATATATATATATATATATATATATATATATATATATATATATATATATATATATATATATATATATATATATATATATATACTACACGCAGGCATATATGTTTGTGATTGCGTGTACGCCTGTATGCTAGTGAAATTTTAAATTAACTATTGTTTCGTCATAGAAGTAAAAATCAATATTCGTGTAGCCACCAACAAAACAAAACAGATATGCCCACTAGACGAATCCTGCAATGTGGAGACAATCAGTTTTTAATCAGTGATTACAACTCAATAGAGACACCTATGTGCTACATAGGTGTGGCGGACGGAAAATTCATACAAAGAATTTGTATTTATACATACTCATTTAAACTCATGTGAAAACAACATTTCTAAATTACTTGAGTATTCAATGGACAATCTTGAGAATGTCTATACCATACTAAATTGTATGTGGAGATAGAAGATGTTCTCTCTGCTGCAGGGAATAGAAAAATAATCCAAATATTTCATAAATAAAAACTCTATATACACAAAAAATCAGTTATACTCAGACACTGCAAACGTTTTGGAAAGTATCGCTAAAGTAACCAAGGAAACACCGTTTTCTTCCGTCATAAACACTGCAGATAGCTGCACTTTTATTGCCTCTGCACAGATTTTCTTAGTTTTCTCCTCTTCCAACTTTCCTCACAAAATCATTCAGGTATTTTAATGCTACTTTCCTTCACGCATCTAGCTTCCCCCTTTGGTACCCATATTATTCTACGCCCATTTTGATGGAAGGTATTCTCTGTGAAATATATTTCAATCGTCTTTTAGTTCGGAAAACAAAACCTGTTTATCTCACACAGATTAAAGTCCGGCTCTAGACAGTTTCAGCATAAAACCGTATTTACTGTATATATTTTTCTATCACAAAATAAATAAATAAATCTCTCTTCATGTCTTCTTTCCTATTTCCCGCGTTTTCTCCTTCCTATATATATATATTCAATAT